>OX578147.1:54323555-54923555 GCA_951213105.1 Amaurobius ferox
ATTTGAATGAACGATTACACGTACGTAAGTTGAGGACACGTACGTAAGGGAATTTTTAAATGCAAAGTGCAATTAATTTTGATATTTGTTTACCATATTTAAATTAGGAAATATTTTTATTTATTTTCCAATAACATTTAAAATTCTTCCATTTAATAATTAAATATTTAAAATTAAAATAATTTAAAATTATAAAAGCATTAAAACTTTACCCGTTTTTAAATCTTTAAGAAAATTTACTTGAAACTATCACGTCGTAGAACCCCAAGGGTTCCGCAGAACAAACACATCTTGAAAAACGCTGCATTATCCTACGTCTGTCGAAAAAGCAACATTGCTCCCACAAACTGAAAAATGTCAAGCAAATTTCCTTAAAATGTTACAAGTTCTGCATTTTTGAAATGACAAATATTTTATTATTTTCTCCTTTCAAATAATCTTCTAATTTCGTTACGGATTCTTGTACTATATAAGAATTGAATATTATACGGATTCTACACATATATTTTCTACGAAATTAGAATCGTTTTATTCAAATAATGAATAATATGTATGTGTGTCGAACATTTCTTTAACTAATTTCAAACAATCCGTATGCAGTGCACAAAGTTTTTAAATACATGTATTTTAATAGTATTACTTGAAAACCACATTAGTCGGATTGTTACTTGATTTATAAATAATCAAACCAGTTTTTGAAATACTACTGTATATTTTGATAAGTTTCCTAACATCTTCCCTAATAATCTGATACAAATAATCTTCTAAACAATCTTCTAGATAATCTGTTACAAATAATAATCTTCTAAGTAATCTTATACAAATGTATCTAACGTATCAGTCTAATGTATCAATCTGATATGCAATCAAATTATGAACAATATTCTTTATTAAACAATTCGTCTTTCCCTTTCCAATTGCACGTGTAGCGAGAATAAACCAGAACTGGCGATAAAACGGCGTGTGGCATGAGAGATTACTTCTGAAAATGCTGAATCGGCATACACTCTGGCCGTTCGCGTTCGAAATATTGTTTTACGCAACTAGTAACGTTTCGTTTCTCAACGTGTGCGTACGTGTGGTTTATTTCGATAAGAATTTGGTTGGTCTGCGTTTGTAGACCACGCGCCTGATTACGTTACGTTTTTATCAAGATTGAATTTTTGAATTGACGTTTTTGACATATGTGAGTGTTAAATTTTTTTCTGATTTCAAAGGAAAGTATGTCGAAGCCAAAAAGGCGCCGTATTGAAAAGTCGAGAGATTCGGAAGATTGGATGAGATGGCTTGAGTAATTGTCCTCTGAAGATGACACTGAAGAAAGTGGGGAAGAATTAGAAGAGGATCGGCTGGAAATTGAAGAA
This sequence comes from Amaurobius ferox, assembly GCA_951213105.1. Classification (NCBI taxonomy): domain Eukaryota; kingdom Metazoa; phylum Arthropoda; class Arachnida; order Araneae; family Amaurobiidae; genus Amaurobius; species Amaurobius ferox. The sequence continues at coordinate 54,324,920 of OX578147.1, forward strand.
GATGTGAATTGAAGAAGATGAATGTAAATGAAAATGACCACAATTCAGACACAGAAGAAACATCGGAGACAGAAATATTAGAACCAAAAGTAAATGATACTGGTCAGGAATACTGGCCAAGATACTTTTCTCCGACTAGTCCAGCAAGTTGAAGGCCCTAACCGGAATATGACAACCGATTAATGGTATACAAGTTTTTCACTGATGGAAACCTTGCAAAAGGAAAAAAAAATGACACTAGTAGGTAACTTGAAGAAGAACAAGAGGGAGATACCTCCCGAATTTTTACCAAAGAAAACAAGGAAAGAGAAAAGTTTTCTTTTTGGATTTCAACGCGAATGCACTCCGGCCGTCCAATTAGTTGCTCATGTCCTCTGGATGAGTCGGACGGTCTGGGTCTTCAACACGAATGTTTTTTGGTGTCTTATTGTCCAAAGAAAAATAAAGCTGTATTAATTGCATCAAGTATGCACCACGATGATGTATTTATCCAGAAACGAAAGAAATGGCAAAACCAGAAATGGTAACCTTTTACAATAGAACAGAAATAGGCGTAGATTTAGAAGATCAAATGTGCCCAAGCTATAAGTTGCAAGGAATTCTAGACGATGGTGATTTTCTACGACCTATTGAACATCTCTGCAATAAACGCATTTTGTGGTTACAAGGTAAAAAATTCTGAGAAAACAACTAAAAGGCGAAAATTTATTGAAGATTTTGCATGGAAATTAATACGGCCACAAATAGAATTTGGATCTACAGTGAAAGAATTACGTGCGGAACTTAGAAGATGTGCATGTATTCTCTTAGATCTTACAGAAGTTCAGCACCTGTGAAAAACCAAAGCGGGAAAATTATGTCGGACGTTGTAGCATATGCCCAAGAACTCTAAATAAATCTTCCAGGCGAGATTGCTGCAAATGCCACCAGTTTGCATGTAAAGAACACATGGCTGACATCTGTGAATTGTGTTTGAATAACTGATATTCCAAAACCTTGTGTAATGGTACAGAATAATATATTTCGTTAGATACAAATGATATTTGTAAGTATTATCTGCTTATATAAATTTAGTACTCAAAAATTTTATTTTTGTTTACTTTTGTTGTTTTTATTTTAGTTTTGCCTTTGTGTGTAAAATAATCATTAAAAAATAAGAACAAATTTTCATTGTTCTGATAGATACGTAATTAAATTTTCTTTAATTCTATTATTACTGCTTAAAATATTTAAAAGAAGGGAATGCAACAGTTTTTATTAAAGAATTTTTTTTGTTAATTTTAAACAGTAATAAATCTTGGTCTACGAATGTAGACCACGCGCCTAAACATGTTAGTAAATGCCACGCACCTAACGAAGGGTTAAAAAGCTGGAATAGACATACCTAGAGGGAAAATCCTTAATGGAATCCTTTCAATCTCCGAAATTCGATGCTAAATGCGTAGCAGATTTTATTTCAGTTTTATCAGTAGACAATACCTCGAAATACATGTTGCAAGGAAATGTTAAAATTTTGATTGGGAATAGGCAAATACAGGACATGGATATCCTTAGTAAATCCCATCCTGTACTTTCTCAGGAGTTTAATGCTGAATGTTAGTCTTCACCTAAGATTTATCAATATCCAATGCTGAGAAGTAGATGTTTCAAGAATGAATTGTGTACCAGAAGTAGGAAAACCGGAAGGATATATTTCAGCTCCCCTACCCCCTCCAAAATTTAATACTGAATTTATATCAGCTATTATCCAAGCTATTTCTATAGTCGAACTCAAAAAATAGACAGTCCAAGGAAAATGTACATTTTTGAATCGGAACTGACATATCGAGATGGAATTTTGTATTGCGTCATCCTACCCTCCTCAATGTTTACTGCTGAATTCCTCTCAGTTATTATTTTAACGCTATTTATAGTAAGTCTACATACATGTTTCAAGTAAAAATTTTGAAACGAAAGTAGAAAATCTGATGTGGGCAAGACATGACTTTCCTTATATAATGCAATGAATTTACTACTTTTACAGTAAATAAAATGGATTGTTCTTATAGTAGATACTTATATTCTTTCCAAGATATTGAATTTTCGACAATTGGTCGTTATTTTCATTGATTTAGCGTCATTTTAATCCATTTGGCGAGATTTTCGTTCTTTGACAACATTTCAAAAACTCGTCAAGTTGGCGACATTCCGCGAAATTCGTCGCCAAAATCTTGCCAAGCTTTACTGACGGAGAAATAAGTTATTCTTATAGCAGATAAATGACTATTGGTATTCAAATGCAAAAGTATTAATCGAAGTATATTTTCTCATAAATGGAACGAGCTAGATCTACGAGAATAATGTCACCAAATTTATCGCATGGTATTACATATGAAAAGTAAACGTGTTTCTCAATAGGAAATATATTATTTTTATTTTATATGACTTATTGATAATTTTTTTGAAAAATGTGCAATGTCTCGAGAACGGTTAATGTTACCGATCTAGAATTCATGTTAATCGTTTTCAAATGAAAAATTACATAAGAAATGTCTATTTGTGTAACTTTATTAGCGATTTTGATTTTTTGACGTTTTTTTCAAAATTTCACTCGAAAATTTATGGGGGTTCTGAACATTCGATTACGTTTAAAAACAATAGGCTTCTAGTGTTTACAGATTGTAATTTTTGTATCAAATTTCGTTCGAATCGGTCCATTCGTTCGTCAGTTATCGTCTCCACAGTCGCACTGACACACACACTCACATACTTTCACACACACACACACACACATACACACACACACACAGACATCAATACAAAAATGTTTGATTCGTGATTAGGGATGTTTGAAACGTGCTCTCCCGTCGAAAACACGAATTCGAATTTTCGACCCCGTCACAATACTTTCCTTATACATTATGTATATAAGGAAAGTAAACAGAAAGCGACAGTTTAGCGTGTTAGTAAGCCAGCTACGCACTCTTAAATTCGATGTTGAATCCATATAAGTTATCGTCAAAGCTCTATTTATAGCCAATCTTGAAAAATAGATATTTCATGGAAAATGAAAAATTTGAATCGAAAACAGAAATAGAACCAGAAGCGCAAATCCTTACTGAACACCGTATTTTCTTCAATATTCCAAGATTAATCTGTATCTGCTATTTTTCAAGCTCTATCTATAGCAAATCCTGTGAAATAGACGATTCAAAAAACATTAGGAAAATATTAAGATGGGAAATCTGATTGCCATCAATACAGTTTTCATTATGCTGTATTATGCTACTCAACAACCTAAAGAAACGACATCCAAATACAAAAACATACATGTTGGTTTTACCAATTGGTTAGCCACTATGCAAGTAAAAGGATATCTTTAACTTTTTAAATTCAAAAGTTCAGTATATATCATCTGTCTGTATTGATACGAATTAATCACAATATTTTTAAAAATCTGAAGTGGGCAGCACATGATTTTCCTTATATAATACAATGAATTTACTAATTTTACAGTTAAAAAAATGTTATTCTTATAGTAGATACTTATATTCTTTCCAAGATATTGAATTTTCTTCAATTAGTCGTCATTTTCATTGATTTAGCATCATTTTTAGCAATTTGGCGAGATTTTTGTTAATTTGGCAACAATTAATAATGTCGCCAAGTTGGCGACATTCCGCAAAATTTACCGCCAAAATCTCGCCAAGCGTTATGGACGGAGAAATAAGTTATTCTTACTATTGGATAAATGACTATTGACGTTCAAATACAAAAGTATTACTCAAATTATCTTTTTTCATGAATGGAACGAGCTAGATTCACGAGAATGATGTCACCAAATTTATCGCATGGTTTTACATATGAAAATTCACACATATATATATGAAAATTCGCACATTTTTTCAAAAATGTGCAAAATCTCGAGAATGGTTCATGTTAGCATTCTAAAATTTATGTCAATCGTTTTCTATTAAAAAATTACATGAGAAATGTCTATTTGCATAACTTTGATAGCGGTTTTGATTTTTTGACTATTTTTTCGAAATTTCACTCGAAAATTTAAGGGGTTCTGAACATTCGATTGCGTATAAAAACAATAGGCTTCCAGTGTTTACGGATTGTGATTTTTGTACCAATTTTCGTTCGAATCGGACCATTCGTTCGTCAGTTATCGTCTCCAAAGACTCACTGACACACACAAAGACACACATACTTTCACACACACACACATAATTTCACACACACACACACATACTTTCACACACGCACACACACACAGACAGCCATCGCTTCAAAAATATTCGATTTGTGATCAGGGATGCTTGAAACTTGCTCTCCCGTCGAACATTACGTATATAAGGAAAAAGTAAAAATATTTTTATTACAGACACAATTAATTTATCATAATCAACAAAATGCTATGATAGCTCGGTACACTCTCCAGAATACTGCTCTGAAAGTAATTTAAAAAAAAAACTGGCTTATTCATGGGATATTTACTATAGTAAAAGTTAACATTCAGTCACTGTCTGCGTTGTCGCAACACAACATGAAAAACTATAATATAGGCAGCACATGACTTTCCCTGCAGACTTATATCCACGTTCTCTTTATTTTAATTTAATTTAATTCACTTTTAATTCAATTTTCGTTCTCATTTGATAACTGAACTTATTTTCAATGGTGGCGTTGAGAAAATACGAAAAACTAAAATATCTCGATAAAGGCTAGTCCTAGTGTAATGGGGTTAGGCTTATTTTTTAACAATTACGTATAAAACAAGCAATGGATATATATGAGCATGCGTAGTTTTTATTTTAGATTTGACGATTTTTGTTGGCCATTTTGCAAAAAAACAGGTTATTTTTTTTCGAATCGTACCAGAATCTAATCAGCACCAGGGTGACCAACCAGCAATTTATCTACCGAATTTTGTGAAATTCGGTCCATTAGTTTTTCAGCAAGGTGGATAGAGGCTTTTGCAGGCTATTTCGCAAAAAAAGACGGGTTCTTTTATCTCGAATTGTACCTGAAAGTAATCAGCACCAGATTCGTCCACAAGTGACTTACCTACCAAATTTTATGAAATTCGGTCTATTAGTTTTTTTGTTAGAGTGGATACAAAAAGTGCACAGACACACAGGCACACACACATATATACAGACAGACACACACACAGACATCACTCTAAGATATTTTTTTCCTATTCTAGAGGTCTCGAAACGTGTAGATCCGTCGAAAACTCGAGTTGCGATTTTCGGTATGATTCCAATACTTTCCCTATACTTTACCATGCAAGGAAAGTAAAAACTGGCTTATTCGTAGGATATTATTCACTATAAAATATAACACTCAATCACTGTGTGTATAGACGCAACACAAAATGAAATATTATAATATATATTGCTTTAAATAAACAAAAAATGAGTGTCCAATACCCAGCTTCGTTTTCAGTATCTGATGTCACACTCAACGCAAAGCTCCAGAATTCCCCATTATTGTAAATGAGTTAAAAATGCATCCAACACCCAGCTTTCTCCAACTAGTTACTCTAAGTCCTCTGGACGAGTCGGACGGTCTGGGTCTTTAACACCCAGCTTTGGTTTCGGTATCTGATACCATAAGCAACCGAAAGCCCCAGAATTCTCCATTGTTGTAAATAAGTTAAAACGGAATCCAATACCCAGCTTCGTTTTCAGTATCTGATATCATACACAACATAGAACTACAGAGTACTTATATATAATTGAACAGGATATATCAAAATGCACTGAAGGCAGTTATACACACGTATAGTTTATTTCATAACATGCATAGCATGCATAAAATATTACAACATATATACGCAGTGTTACTTATGTTTTCATTAGAAAGTACATAACATCTCTAATAACACGATATTTATTTCTTAGACAACATTTCTAATATATCCCAGATGTGCAATTTACAATCATGTGTAACCATATCGTTAAACCCAGTAACGGCCTTCGAAGACCATCTATCAGATTCTGCTGCAATCGTAAACTGAATTAAATAATTCCACAAGTAATAATTCGATATTATTTTACCTTAAGGAAGTAAATTTTCTGATAATGATGTGTAATTGATGAAAGAAGGGTACTGAAAAGATTATATATAGGGTTTCTTGCTTAAACGAATATGTATTAAAGGCACAAGATTTTGTTATCTAAATATAAGAAAAAGTTTAATTTCAGGAAGCATCGTGTTTGATTCCATTTATAAGAGTGATTTGAAACCAATCATCATTTCTCTTGAATGAAATTAGTGATAATAAAAATATTTGGTAATATTATCAAACGTAATAATTTGGAATATATTTTGTGCTTCCAAAGAGATTGAATCATAATGGAAATGAAATTTTTTGAGTTTCTTCACTAACGTCTTACTGTTAGTTTTTCGTGAAAATCATATGTGAAACTCTTGGTTTAACCATCATTTAAACTTTTTAAGAATTATGATTTGCGAGATTTCAAATTTAAGAAATTTAAACTGCTACCATTAAAATCCAAAGCCCATATATATATATATATATATATATATATATATATATATATATATATATATATATATATATATATATATATATTTATATATATATATATATATATATATATATATATATATTTATATATATATATATATATATATATATATTTATATATATATACACATACATTGAGAGAGAGAGAAAGAAAGAGAGGAGATATATTAACATGTGTTACTGAGTGATCGTGATGCACGCTCTATGGATAAAACATTTTAACCTAACTATGAAGCTTCTATATTTGCTTGTTTTACTATTTCATACAGTTGTATAGAGAGAGTATTGTTTTCCAGAATATACTTGAATTAGCTTTTTTAAACGATAAGCACACACGTTATATGAAATTCTAAATTGATTTAGGAATTGTGTTCAGTTTTCTCTTTTTGTTTGTGTGCATGCTTTAAATTGAGGACACACGATAACTCTAAGAATGTTCAAAGATTCCCGCTGTCCCAGCCGAGGACGAACCACTGAACTTCAAGCTGAACAGCTGGTTCTTTAGCCCTATGCAATATTCCACCTTCTCCTAGGAACCTGTAATCTACACCTTCTGAAGTCAGATCACCATGCAACTGCAGATCTGAATGAACGCATTCGTATTTTTAACTATGTCTCGTCATCTAGGTCAGCGCCCTGTGAGTTCGTAATGTTGAAATTGGCGTCCTTATTCAGATGGACCACGGAAAACTCACAACTGGATCTTTTTCATAGATCCATTATCAAGACCTCAAAGGTTAGAGTTGATTTGTGCGAGTGGCATTATAAAACTTTCATTGTCGAAGCAGGGGTTCAAGCCTCGGATCTATGAGCTGCCCAGCCGATGCTCTGCGTTTTATTGGTGTTGATGTATTGTGAAAAATGTAAAACAAGATAAGGTTGCTAATAACTCTCGCAATATGAACTCGAATTATTCGAAATTTAGGATTTTCATGGAATTATTTCTTATTGACTAACTGGATAATGATAATTTGTCGTAGGCTATAGAACTAAACGATAAGAAAATAGTGTATATACGTAAGATAAAATGCAATACTGATTAATTCTGATATCTAATCTCGTCTAATCATCAATCTGACAAACTCATTGGAATTAAACAAAACTTTATATTTTTAGCAAAATTAAAGCAAACGGAAACTGATAAAAAGTGTAGTTTCTGTTTTTATTTGTGTGTAGTATGATACTGATTATGCTGAAAGTACACCTCAACAATATGAAATATGAGTAGATGAGATGGTTGAATGGAGGAGCACACTATAGGCATTTTAGTTTTAAAAAGAATGTTATACGAATAAAAAATTCTTACGTGGGCAGCCCATTACTTTCCCTATGTAATTCAATGAAATTACTTCTTCACAGTGAAAAAATATATAATATTAATGGCACAAAGTTTCTAACGTTGAAATGTACTTTATCGCTTTTCCAAATGACAACATGTAAAGCTATTTCGAAGTACACCATTAAATAACATACGCATATCTTAAAATTGACAATTATCAATATTGATAGCTTATGCGATAAGCAATATAGTTTATATATTATTGAGTATGGATTATAAAGTATTTGAATAAATATTAAATAATAAATATTAAATTTTTATATATTAAAATATTTAAATTGAGACATTCATCAATTTGGAACCATTTCCATTAATTTAACGTCATTTTCTTCAATCTCGACGATATATTTGTCAATCTGAAGCAATATATCGCCAGGTCGGCAATATGACGCCAAATGAGTCACTGAAGCATGTTTGCCAAGTATTACACTCAGACAAATATTAAATCTTTTCTGATATAACTAACTATAAGATAAATCCGCCGTATGACGGAATGCAAAATTTGTAAAATATTACCAACCATTTGGCGTCATTTTTATCAATTTGACAACATGTGCGACATCCCACCAATTTTTTTGCCAAATATTTTGTTAAACTTCACGGACGGACGAACAGAGAAATGGCTTTTTTATAGTAGATTCTTATATTCTTATATTTGGTGACATTTTCAATATTTTTTGTTCAATTTTGTTCAATTTTGAGACATTTTGAAAAACTCGCCAACATGTTCGCCAAGTGGGACAGTTGGACTGACAGACAATCACTGCCGAAACATCATTACAATATTATCCCCTTTTGAATCACAATTAGTTTATTGATTTTACGATTTTCGAATTAATTTGGCGATATTTTAAAATTTAGCCAAATTTGTCGCCAAGAGGGACGATTGGACTGGCAGACAAACTCTAACGAAATATCATTACAATACTATCCCCTTTAAAAACACAATTCATTTAACTTGTTTTGCTTCATAGTTATCAATTTGCCGACATGTTTATCGATTTGGCGACATTTACCTCACTTTGACGGTATTTAGTCAATTTAGCAGCATTTAATAATTTGGGCCACATTTAAAATCTCACCAAATTTGTCAACAACTGCGATGGTTGGAATTGACAGACAAACTCTATCGAGACATCATTATAATACTATACACTTTCAAAACGTAATTAATGTCATTCATTTGGCGTCATTTTTATCAATTTGGTGTCATTTTTATCGATTTGAAGATATTTTCGTCAATTTCGCAACATTTAAAAATTCACCAAGTAGGCGATATCTCGCCAAATACGTCGCCAAATATATATATATATATATATATATATAATTATCGATGAATTAATTGTCGAAAAATACAAAATTCTTACACAAGTTATTTCCTCTCTTGAGAATGGAATTAACTATATCCTCGAGAATGGTGTTAACACATTTGTCGCCTAATATTGCATCAAATGGATACATTTTTCGCAATATGTAATACTTTATTTAATTTTATGTAATATGTTTCATAAATTTGTTAGTAAACATGCAATGTCTTGAGAACTAACTCTTCATGCTAACTTTCTAAAGTTTATGTCTGTCAAAAATTATCCAAGAAATAATCGTTTCCATAACATCATTGAAAGTTTTGATTTTTTTCAAAATTTCATTTCATAATTTGGGAGTCGTCCTAAGATTCGATTGAGTTTTGAATCAAGTGGATCCCAGTATTCATAATATTTGCATCTAATTTCGTCCGAAATGATCCATTCGTTCGTGAGATATCGCTGCCACAGTCTCTTTCTTCCCCTCTCTCTCTTCCCCTATCTCTCTTCCTCTATCTCTCTTCCTCTATCTCCCTTCCCCTCTATCTCTTCCTATCTCTCTCTTCCTCTCTCTCTTCATCACTCTCTTCCCCTCTCTCTCTCTCACACACACACACACACACAAACAGACTTCACTTCAAAAACGTTTGATTCGAGTTCATGGATGCTTGTACCGTGCTCTTCCGTCGAAAACTCTAATTCGCATTTTCGATCCCGTCACAGTACTTTCCTTATATAGTATACTATATACACAATACTTTCCCTATACATTATACTATATATATCGTGAGAGAAACAATATAACTCACATAATTAATTTATCTTGTCATCATGAAGTTTTGTACATTTTGCTACTTAAATAATTCCATTTTAAACCTGCAAAGAGCGTTTAAGCATCAAATCACACTCTGAAGATTTTGGACGAAATATTAATCCTAGCTTAAGCCTGTCTGCAACACTTCCATTTATGCAACACAGACGGCAGATTCTTGATAAAGATTTTGCATTATCATTTGTGCGGAAACGGAATGATCAAACCAGACAGTAAATAGTACTCTTGGGAAATGTCAAGCTGATATACGTAGGACCATTAAGAATTGTATTGGGTGTTTTACACTCAAAGCTATGTAATGATAATTAAAAGGAAATTCGAAACGCTCATTTACTTTGAAAAGTTTTTGTAGTTTTAGCAAGACTTTAAGTAATTAGAGGAGTTTTATAGATATTTATGTAAATTATGTATTTACTTAGAACGTGATTTGCATTAGATTATTTAAGAGTATGATTTCATTAATTGTGGAGTTTGATTGACTTGTGGAGATTTATTTAGAACCATTATTATATTTGTGTTTTAACAAAATAATAATGTGTTGGAACACTCATATGATAGAATCTGCAATTGATGTATAATACGATAATGTATCCTCTGAAATCGGGGTGTACTCTCAGGGTACAAGAATGAGTTCAAATTTTTATGTACTTTCCGAAGAGACTTTCAGAAGAGGCTCTTATCTCCCAGCATATACAGTATTTCGAGAAAATTATCAAATATTCGAAAAATCGGCAAATCAGAAATAAATAGCCAAATCCGGAAATCCTGACACGAGGGTTCAAATATGGTAACCCTATATAAACATGGTAGGAATGTCTGCCTGTATAGGTGTTTTTCTAGCTCTCAAAAGAGCCGCCAGTGAATGCATTTCACATTTTCGTGACATTATTCAATTATAGATTGCTTTTAAATTGCTTTTAACTAACTAAATTGATTTTAGTCTTTAAATTTCAGTAGAATGGCAGACTTATGCAAATACTTTGTATAACTTATTCTGACTGTTAACACTACTTATCAACTTGAAACTAAAGGCTGTCACATATTGTCTTCAAGTATTCTCATAAAATCTTTAAAAGTCGGTTGTTTTATATATATTTATAAATAAAAATATTTTTATAAATAATGGTTTATTAAAAACATTATTTTATTAATTAAGTCTCCAAGAATTACGCACTGTTTTAAATTATTCCATTGTTAAATTGCTTTCTTAATCGATTTTATCAATCACCATATCTTAAATGTACCATCTAATAACTAAACAAATATTTCATTGAACACATTTTTATTTTCTCATACTATAGAATACAGTAAAGAGAAAGTGATGTTTTCAAGAAAAATTTCGATTTCGAAATTTTGATGCCAATATATTATTTCAATAATCTGAACCCATTAAGTGCTTTTAAAGTGTTGTCCGTTTATCGGTCTGTGGTTAATTACATATGTACATGATAACTGCCATAAATATAAATGGACTTTAAATCCAGCGTTGTTATATAAATATCTAGAACTAGATGAAAAGTTTTAATTTCGAGCGAAAACTTCGAAATTTATTAGAAATGTAATATTCCCTTAACATGGCAGCATAGAACAAAATTTGACATAACTATGCATAAAATGAGTTATTTATGTTTTAATGATCACGAAACTTAACAGTTTTAATTATTTTAGTGAAAATTATCCGCTATGTAATTTTTGTGTTCGTAACGTCATCAAACGCATCGGGAGTAGCAAGTTACGCCACGAGGGGGTACATTGTCAATCTCTGTAACAATAGAAAGAATTTTCCAAATCATTTTAAATGAAGGATAACGTTATATGTATATCTGTGATTCTCTCGGTCAACAATACATATTTTTTTAATTTTTTTCTTGCAAAATTTGTAAAAAAAAACTATAAATATGGATTCATGTATGGGAACAACGAGTATAGTTACACTCCGGTTAATTATAATAATTATTACAGTAGTTACATTTTGGTATACTTTGTTTTCTAATACATGTGAAATTAGCATTTTTCAAATTACATTGAAATTATGCGCGCAGGTCACTGTGTTACCCAGCTGCTGCAATTGAAGTTTGTCGGCAACTTGCAGCAATCCTGTCCTAGGTTTCTGTGTAATGAGTTTATTATTGCCCCTGTGGATGTCGCCCTCTCTGGATTCCAGTTTAAATTGTGTGGCACTGTCCCGGCCTTTCAAACATATACCTTGCATCTTTGGGTAGGCCAGACGGTCTTGGCTAAAAGATAGAAATGAGGCACCAATTAATTATTATCCTATTACTTCGTTCTGATGTCATGAAAGTGATTTAATGACTTTTGTAACCAGATGAATGCGCCATTCTTAGCTTCTCACTATTGTGGAAAAACTTTCCTCGCTGGAAATAGCGCTTCTTGTGATATGTCATTTTGTTTACACAGGACAGCCTTGTATACCTCGCTCTATCCTCTCAAGTTGACTTGCGTCCTCCCAGATTAATAAATATTCTTAATTTATTCAGTAGTATAGTTTCAACAATTTAAATACATTCATTTGCTGTTAAATTATTTTACTTTTCATAATTCCAAACCTAAACACTTCATTTACATACATTTCTTTTAATCTGCTAATATGTTGTAAGATTACAATTATTCTCTGTACACTTTGAACAGAATATTAATTGTCCCTTAAATTATCTGTAACACTTGTATTTATTGCACGAAGCTTGTATATCCTCGAAAAGGCTTTCAGATAGTCATTTTAGGCGTAATAAAATGATCAAATGCAGGAATAAATGACGCTCAAGGGTATTAAGCTAATATTAAACTAATACGTCTAGAATAACTCCTCAAAATATTGGAATAATAACCAATGACGTGCAATAGTTATAACAGAACATCCATTTAGAAAACTTATCACACACTGTTTTCAATTATTAAGAATTACGATTCACATCGCAATTCAATACATTCTTGCATTTTGTTATAATCTGATATTTCACGTTTATGAAACATATATTTTTCGGTTAATGGACGTTTGCTAATATTTGTTAAAATGTTTGTGCATCCTTTATTATAAATTATTCATGTTATGCTAATCTTTATACTGAACATGATTTCAAACAAAATTACTGCATTTAAATAATTTAAATTTAATTTGTAGCAAACTTTCAGCCATTTTCGACAAACTTTGATCAAAATAATAATTGTCGCTTAAGTCTATCTGTAGAACGTATATTTATCATATAGAACTTCTACATCCTCTAAAAGGCTTTAAATAGTAGTAAAAGTACAATTACTCTATTTAAATGATGTAAACTTACTTTGATAATGTATTTTATGATTCCAATTATTCACTGCACACGTCCAACAAAATTTTATTTGCCACTCAAGCCTATCTGTAACATTTGCATTTATAGCACAAAGCATCTACATCCATTAAAAGGCGTTTATATGGTTATTTAAATTGAACATAAAATGATCAAACAAATTGCACATAAAATGTAACAATGAATGACACTGTAGGAAAATATTAAGCTCATGCACTAAAAAGTACTCATACTACTATTAGATACATTACAACCGATATCATGTAATTTTAATAATAACTTTACATACCACTGGGCTAGCAGATTACGTCGAAAATACAGCATTTGCCAAGTAGAGATAACAGCAATCCGTACGGCAGTAACTTGGTTTATGCAAAGTACCCATCTCAAAGCATCAATACAAACAGACAGCAAAGAGAGCATAAACATTTTAAAACAGGATAGACCCAATAACGGTACAGCACAACAGATCAGAAAACTCTCCTACCAATGTCTAGACAAATATCTATACCAGTGCGCAGAGGTAGAGGTATCACAGACAACAGACTTGCAGACATACTAGCACACAGTCAACAATATAAATCACCCCCATATCGCTATACTTCTTTCTCAAAAACACATCAAAAATCTAATTCAACGACAAATACTTCAAGAATTGGCAAGAGACTTGGATAAATGCAGAAACTGGACGGACACTACACAGCTTTTTTCAACTATGCTTATCAAAAACAAGCATGTTCTTCAGTTCTCACTGTCAATGGCCCATTTGCACAGTATCTGCACCATATAGGACACAGACCAACATTACGATACAGTTGCAGATAAGAAGATACAACATACACCATTGCATCCACTACAACTCACTCACTTCAAACTACCACATATCACCAGCATCACTACAGTCCAGGGCGTATTTGGCACAAAAGTGCTACCAAACAAATCAACAATCGAGAAAATTACACGTTTAATGATCTACCTCAGAGAAAATGAACACAAATATTAAACCTCAAGTATATTTCATTCTGATGCACAAAACCTTCGCTTTCCTCATTTTCCTTATAGGGTAAATGGAATTACATTGATATAAACACTCTGCAGCTATTCTCATGACCACACAGACAATCAACTCAAACAAGACAAGCAGCAAAAATAGCTTCAAACCCAAGCCTTTTCAGCAATCATCACCAACATATCTCATTGACAAGCCACACTGAGAAAAACCGAATCAAGTTACACTGAGAAAAACCTCACTATGTCTCAAGGAAATTAACGTCCCATTCAGCATTACACGGTTTCTAAATTTCAACCAAGTCCCACTGCCATTTCGCCATTCCTTTCTTTAATCGTTTTCCTATTCACTTCAATTTATAAATTTGCTCACTTATCCGCAGTACATTCACCCAAAACATACAAAATGGCCAAATAAATTCATCACTATTACTCACCATGTACTTGAATACACAGTGTAATTGTTTTTTGGGTGCTCAATATGTACTTTGTCTATTCTATATTATGTTTAGAAGTAATTGAACCTCCTAGAAGATCTTCGCTTGCAAAGGGTTAGATGCCTGCAAGCATCGAAGCCACCAGCATGGTCACGGAACTACAAAGTAATACTCGATCATTAAGTATAAAAATATGCTTAAATATTCCATTCTATAGCTTTAAGTATCACTGATCTCGCTGCGTGTTCATTAACGGTGGCCTACACTTCTGCAGTATTAGTCGATTTAGGTGTTTATAGTCACAAACTCCAGTGGGTCAGTTTCTAAATTCGACATAATCAAATAATCAAGTAATCATGTGTAGAAAACGTATTATATCTCAATTTTATTAATTATTTGGAAACAGTTAGTAGGAACAGCAGCACAATTCTAATTTGTTAATGTAAATATATTATAGCATTTTGTTATACGCTGATACTTCATGTATATGAAACACCAAAGCACTTTATTCAAATAATTTACATTTAATACCCAACCAAATTGCAGTCATTATCTGCACACATTAAACAGATATTTATTGTTGCCTTAGTTTATCTGTAAAATTTACATTTATCGTGTAAGTACTACGTATACTAAGCTAATACTAAAAAAATTGATATAAGCAGCACATGAATTTCCTTATATAATGCAATGAATTTACTATTTTTACAGTAAAAAATAGATTTTTCTTTTAATAGATAATTATATTCTTTCCAAGATATCAAATGTTTGTCCATTTGTTGTCATTTCATTGATTTAGCGTTATTTTCATCCATCCGAGATTTTTATGAATTTAACAACATTTAAAAAGTCGCCAAGTTAAATTTAATTTGAATTTAATCTGCAAATAGCAGATAGTCATTTTTTGCACATTTTGAATAGAACATTTATTGCTGCTTAAATCAATTTCTAACACTTATGTTTAATGCACAAAGCTGCTAAATCGTCTAAAAGGATTTATTGTTATTTAATTGTTAAATGGAAGATGAAAGGTTAAAAGAAATGATGCTCGATGAAGATATTAGAGGCTAGATATTATACTCGAAGAATCAGTCATCATATTACTGGATATGTTATACAACTGATGTTATTCAACAGTAATGATAGCAAGGAAAGTCTGGAAACTTATTACATCCTAAATTTGCAATGAATTGGAAAATGTATATGCAACGGTGGCAAAATAATTTAAAATCACTATAGCATGTTGTTATACGTTGATACATCATATATATGATAAACACACATTTTTCAATTAATTAACAATTGTTACATTCAAGTTAAAAGATTACATTGTCTCTTTTATTAAAATTTATATGTTACGGCATTATACTGTACATAGTTTTAAATCAAATTAGTTCATTTGAATAACTTATATTAAATCTGCAAAGATCTTTAAGTCGTTCTCTGCACATTTTGAACAACTATTAATTGTCGCCTAAGTCTACTTGTAGCACTTCTACATTAATCGCTCAAAGCTTCATTCTCGAAAAGGATTCTAAATAGTCATTAAAGTTCTAATGAGATGATCAAACGTAATAGCAAATTAGGCTTGAGGGAAATATTTAAGCTAATACTTAAGTAAATACTCATTTGACTATTAGATGCGTTATAAATGTAGTAATCCAATAATAAACTAAAGGACATTTTTAGAACTTACCATACTCTATATGTTTATTTATAAGAAAAGGTTAAACTACAAGAAGAGGTTAAACAGTTAGAAAAGTCCCATAATAATTTTTCAATATAACACATTTTTTTAGCTAGTGAATTTTGTTAAAATTATTTGACTCTTTAATGCCTAAATTTGAAATAGTCTGATTGAGTAGTCGAAGACCGATTCAATGATATAACTTAAACGACAGGCTTTTCACAAAAATTAGAATCTACAGCTCATATGCAGGATGATTCCTAAAATCCAAAATTAGCTAAATAACTTTGGAGCAAACACAGTTATAGCTACGGAAGTTAGATATTGGTATAGTAATATAACCATGGGCTACTCGACGAGAGAGTAACCCTACCCACCCAACTGACAAACCTTGGAAATTAGCAACCCTACCTTGAAAACTATGAGAGATGCGTAAAAAAACTAAATAAAAAACTTGTGGAGAATTTACGAATTAGTTGGCAATGTCATATGGTACGAAAGGGTGGTGAAAGTAAAAGTCTATAAACTTAAGGGAAATACAAGATTTATGATACTCAGTCATGAAGAAATTGGAGTACATTGTTAGTATTTAATATAACAGTGGTATTTATATATATTTTGATCAGATGCAACTTCAGCCATGTAATCTGAAGTTTGTATTTTATATTTTTGCTGCGACAATGACAATAATCTACTTCCAAAAACTTGGCGTACTATATTTCATAGTTATCAAGAAATAAGTTCTAATTCCTAAATTTGGCAACTATAGGCACTGATGATTACGCTCATCTGATCTGATAGAGTATCCCAATTATCCAACTTCTATAGCTGTAACTGTGTTTTTCCAAAGTTATTTAGCTAAGTTAGGACATTGTAAATCACCTTGTTTATTTTTAGTTTTCTTAAAACTCTATAATTCAAAATCATAAAAACAAACACAAAGGCCACTTTAAATACCGTATTGCATATTTTTCTGGAATGTTGTTGTCATCAAAAACGACTGATCAAGGCTACCACTTTCTGTACTTACATGCATTATTACCTACATGTTTAATTCTGGACCCTCGATGTTGGATAATTTGACACATTTTAAGCATACATAAGTACCAATAAACCACTTCTTTACACTCTCTGTATATATCTCTATTATTCTATATTTCTCTGGTTCAATACATATTTTGAAAGAATATAGAGCAATTCAAATTATATGTAATGCACTTATTTTAATTGAAAAATGTCAGAGGCTTATGCAAAAGCCTTAAATTCTTGAAAAATTGACTATTCTTAACCATTAGTTAAATACCATAAAATATGTTTATTATGTTCAAATAGATAAATATTTCATAAATGTTTAAACAAAAAATAAATGGGTATCATGGCCAGAGTTGCAAAGTTAGGCCAAAAACTGGCTAAATCAGGCCATAAAATGACTAAGCTTGCAAATACTTATACAGTCTGTTAAAAAATCTAGTCACTGTTTTTTATGATTCTATTCATAAGTATAATACAAGTATTGACAGCAATCATTATTTATGAGTTGAAGTTGAGAAAAGAGAGAAGAGGGAAGAAGCAGTTGAAGAGAAATTTAAAATGTATGTTAGTATAGAGAGTAGAATAGTATTAGATGGAATCAAGTTATTTCCATAACATTTAATATGTTTACTTAATCTGTAATTACTAAAGTATATTGCTCAATAAATAAAAAAATATAATGTGAGCAGCAAATGACTTTTCTTATATAATGCTATGAAATTACTGCTTTTACAGTCAAAAAATGATATATAACATTCAAGACACAGTGTGTTTAATGTTGAAATTTACATTTGGCTCGTTTCCGCATCACAACAAGTACAGCTATTTCGTACCAAATTAATCGTCATTTTCATTAATTTGGCGTCATTTTTGCAATATTGATGATATTTTTGTCAATCTGAGGCTAAATATCGCAAAGTTGGCGATATTTCGCTGGATTATTCGCCAAGTAGGCTATATATGCATCGTGAAGTGCTATAAGCAAACGGAAAGAATCGCATTTCTTCTATACTAGAAGGTATACCCGTCATATCAGGAAATTAAAAATTTGTAAAGCATTGCCTACTATTTAGCGTTATATTTATCCATTTGGTCTCATTTTTCCAATTTGCCGACATTTTCGTCAATTTGGCAATATTTAAAAGTCGTCAAGTTAGCGATATCTGGCCAAAGTTTTCGCCGAGCATTACGGACAGGACGTAGAAATGAGTCACTTTTACAGTCGTTTGCTATGGTATTTCCATGATATTGAATTTTCATCAATTAGTCGTCATATTCATTGATTTATCGTTAGTTTTTTATCTATATTGCAACATTTTCGTCTGTTTGACATCATTTAAAAAGTTCGCCAAGTTGGCGACATGCCACCAAAATTCGTCGCCAGAATTTAGCCAATCGTTGCAGATGGAGAAATACGTTATTCTTATAGTAGATTCTTACTTTTTTTAAGATATTGAATTTTTATCAATTAGTCGTCATTTTCTTTGATTAAATGTCATTTTTATAAATTTGGAGACATAATTTATCAACATTTTTATCAATTTGGCAACATTGTCGTCAATTTAGCAACATTTAAAAACTCACCAATTTGCCGATCTCCGCCAAATTCAACGCCAAACATTGTGGACGGAGGAATAAATTATTCTTATAGCAGATAAACGACTAATTTTGGCCAAATACACAACTATAATTATTACACAATATATCCTCTTATAGTAGATTCTTATATTCCTTCCAAGATATTGAATTTTCATCAATTAGCCTTATTTTTATTGATTTAGCGTCAATTTTATCAATTTGGTGACATTTTCGTAAATTTGGCATTTTCCAAATTATAAGTAAAATATACATACTTTGTGCAAATGATTACATCCAGCGTATCCTTGAAACACATGCTTTATTATATTATTTGTACTTAATTTTGCTCATGTTTTCGATATTTAATTTCCCCCAGTTCACGCTATTTTTATCTTGTTTTTTGTTATTTATTTCTAAACAATGTGTACATTTGTAATTCTGCAGGAACAGATATGTTGGATACATAAGATTATTTGAGATAGTAATGATATTATATTAATAATAAAAATGTATTGAAAATATAATTCAATGAGAGTATCAAACTAATAGTTAACAAACTAATAACTAAAATACAATTTCCGGTAGTATTAAATATTTTACAACCATGTGATAATTAGAAATATAATCAGAGAAATCATATACTCTTTAATTCTTTAATATACCAGACGAAAAACGAATGAGAATATGATTATCTGATTATGTATATGCCAAGATAACATTTCATGTGTAACTAATGCATGTATAACACAGTTTTAAATCTTGTAAATATATTTCATATTGACGACTAACTGCATAAAAATACAATTTCCCTTATTAGTATATACCAATAACTGCAATTTTCCATATCATTAATACACTACAAAAATATTCTCCATATAAATTATTCTATTTGCATAATTAAATGTTATAACTTTGTTAGCTATATTGATGCCGGAAGTTCGCGTTGTTTCTGCTATGTGATCGACTGCTGTCTAGAAACCATTTATGACTTCTAACAACAAATACCAGACAGTGGCAATAAACTTTGTACCCGTTAAACAATGAACTCAGTGAGACTATCGCCAGTGGTTCACGTTTAGTTCAAATAAATTTACGTGGGGCAATAAAAAATCCCCTTACACATCGTAAGGTCGCGTGGTCATCTCAAGCAGTTACGCACAGTGTATGTCAAACCACTGACAAATTCCTGGAACAAGCTCGGCAGCCAATGGGCTCAAAGGGGAGAAATAAAGGAGGGAGACAGCAGAGCAAATCAAGTTTTCGTACAACAAATGCGAAGATAATTGGGAATGATTTAATGAAAAAAGTGAATCGCGAAAATGAGAGTAAGGGATAATGTTAATAAAAATGAGCGTAAAAAAGAAGTCTTAAAATCAAGACAAAGGCAAGCCGATGACCCTGATGCCCACATAAGATCCTATAATAGTATGATATCCCCAACAGGTATTCCTTTTGCTTTCGTGAGGCTTGTTAAGATTCAGTTTATTGTAACACACATTACACTTCATCATCACACTCGCCTCCAATTTGAATTGAAAATGATTGCGAATTGTAAAACTATTAATTGGAGACGTTAGTAAAATGTATATGTTTATTGAAATAAATAAATATATAAGCAAAATCAAAGGTGACTTCAATAAGTAGTCTATAATTAATGTTTATCTTTTGAATGTTTTGTAATAGATGAACGCCGAAATATATAAACGGTGGGATATAAGTTGAATGCATGATATTGTACACACTATTACGATTAAATTAACGTAATTAAAGTGTGTCAAACTAAGTTAATTTCACAAATGAAAGACACAAAATAATATATCACCAATTAATTAATTATAACTATTTAATGTAATCTAAATAAATATTTAAAAAATATTTTTCGCCACAACAATATACCCTGCATTCATATATAATTATTTGATAATATAAATTGCATGAAAAACCAAAGTGTAAACATTTTTCACTCTTCCATATCTTATTTAGTAGACTTAGCTCAATATAAATTTTTCAACTTATTAGTTAAAAAAAATTAACAATCAATCTGTTAAGAATTAGTAGTAAATTAACGTGTGAAACAAAAATTTACATTAATATCTCAATTCTATTATCTGAGTCATACAGACATATCTAATATTTTCAATTTCCCTGTGACAACCGCAACCTTTTATTATTAAATAGAAACTTACCAGCTAAATATTTTTTATTTTTCTATACTACGAACACCATTAACACCAGACACATTTATTTTAAATGTTTATCAATGAAAATAAAGTAATGTGAATGCATGTTGACAATTGGGGACTGTTATGTAACTAAATGCCACTATATATAAGATCAAATAATTATTATTATAAACACTGTGTTAAATTACTTTATGTCAAATGTAAGATACTACTAATTTTTCATAAAATAACTCAAACTCTGTGGAATCCTTTACTAAATTATCTACATGTTTAGTATGGCATAGCAATTTTTCTAAATTGGAGATAATTGAAAAGCACTCATTAATTTTACATGTCAAACATATCGCGTTTGGGGAGTTTTATCTTCAAGCCTGCTACATAAATCTATTATCCCCTCAACAACATACTTATCTTTGTGTAAGGATTTTATTTCTTGAATGTCCTGAAAAATTCATTTGAGACTTAGCAGAGAGAATTTGAAACCTAACATCGAATGAAACTGTTACGCTTTTAAATCATTTACGGTGTCAGACTTATTAATATATATATATATATATATATATATATATATATCATACCTGAAAAGTATAAAAATGAAAGAAAGCAATATATCAAAGAATGGCCGGGGGGGTTGTGACCCCCACTCCCCGGTTAAGCCAGCTTGCGTCTAGACAACACTCCCGGTAGCCGATATATTGCAGAAAGATGAATACCGAAGTATCAAAATTTCAAAAGGATTTTAAAAAGGATTCCAAAAAAAAGAAATTTTAAAAAGTAGGTTACAGATCATGTAAGTGTGGAGTACCCAGAAGACACGTATTTTAAAAACTGTACTATGTCTACTCTCACTAAACTAAAGGCAATAAGAATCCAAACATATAGATTTTAATGATCAAAGCAGATACCATACCATAACCACTATCCACCATGACGAATCCAGCACCAATACATCTGCTAGACATTATCTATTATATAAGAATGTACTCATTCTTAACTTGTGTAAAGATGGCACAGACTGCCTAACGTGATCAACACACCGGAGGTTCGGCATCCAAATATATGTGGTAGCTCTCAGTTACGGTTATATCATAAAATTTGCATATAATGTTACACAGGAAACGCTTCGGAAAGCCTTGTGCAATTGCACCATGGAGGAAGTTAATATCGCTATTGTAACGATCATTAACATTACTGTTGATTCTTTTGCTTCGCAAAAGTTGGTTCAAAATTATGTTTCTGTGTACATTCCTATGTAAGCAGGAATACCAAGGAACAATGAAATTTATAACGAATTTAAAATCTCTACGTTTATCGTAGAGGCGAAATCCAGTTGATCTATCAGGAAGTTTGTACAGAGACAAATCAAGAAAATTAAGACTTTCATCAGGGTTGTATGGTGTTTCTGTTAAAGTTAAACTTTTTGGATAAAATCCAAAATCCAATATAAAAATTTTTTCTTTACAGGCAAAAAGGATGTCGTCAACGTAACGTATGAACAGTAATTCGTTTAAAATGTGTGTGTCCTCCTCATATTTATTGAGGTAAATATCGGCGAGAATAGAGGAACAACCACCTCCCATGGGTATACCATGGAGCTGTTTGTAGAAATTAGTACCATCGTATAAGACGGTTTCAAATAGTACAAGATTAACCAAAGTTTTAAATTTACCTAGAGTAATAAGTTTTTGCACATTATATTTTTCGTAGACTTCCATCAAAATGGCAAAAAGATCTTTAATATCTATATTACTGAACAAATCATTAAAATCATAACTTTTATAATGTAAATCTTCAGATATGGTTTTAATTTTTTCTATTACTTCAAGACTATTACTTATAAAATAAACACCATTATTTTTTATTTTAATCATAACTTCTTTTAAGATAGATAGAAGTTTTTTATTTGCTATTGTTAAGTAAGTTTTATAACCATTAGTAATGGGGCGGAATTTCACTGAATTTTTATGCAGTTTTGGTATTAAAGTAACATAAGGAAATTTAATAGATTTCAATGTGTAACCCACAGATTTATAAAAGGCCCTTATACGGTTTTCTATTTCGTTCTGTGAAAGTTGTAAAGGTCTATATACATCACGATCCCGGTAACATGCAATCAGTAATTTATTATAAAGATGTTGACATGTAAATGCATAATTTGATGTAACTTTATCAACGTATGTAATTACGAATTTCTTCTGCAAAGTTATCAATTCATTTCTATTGTAGTTTTTTACAACTTCTTTCCTTCCAATGTTATTGTTATTATATGTTTTAAAAAAGGCATCTAATACATCCGATTTCCACTCATTATATATCACTCATTATACTCATTATAAGTGGGTACACTGTATTTCACTGCACATCGATAAATGAATCTGTCCATATCTTGCGTAAGTGTACTACCAATAGAGCGAAACTCGGCTATGCGAAATTTAGTGCCGAGTTTGAAGAAGGGTTTCAACGATGATGTCTGTAAAAGATCAAGATCACCAGAAATAACGTGACCATGATGACTGTCGATAAAATTGGAATATTTTGTACACGAACAAAGCTGTGGATCGTAAAATACCTTTCTACATACTGTGTTATAGTTATAGAAATCTCTGCATAAAGGTTTAGCATATTTATAAGCGATTTTAATGTGTGTATTAGAAATAGGAAACTTATCATGAAATTTATTTATATAAGATGAAATATTTACTTTATCGAAATTTTTATTCTTGTAATTAATAATGAGATATTCTTTATTGATATAAACAGGTTTGTTTTTGATTAAATTTAAGTTTAAGTATTTTGCGCGTAATTTAATGTAATCTAAGAATATAGAAGTTCTGGAATTTTGTATCTTTCACTCATTTATACATATTTATTTATATATTCTGTTGTTGATCATGTATAGCTGCATCGCGCTTTTGAACTTCAACTACATACATATATACTTTAATTACAGGGGGGGGGGGAATGTTTGAACTTCACTCCGGGTGGCTTAATGTTTGTCATGACGGCCTTCTGATTGTTTCGGTATGTTCATAAAAGGTGTTTACTACCGTGATGTGTTCCTTAAGTATCTGTATTGGTGTTTTTTCAGTGTGCCTTACGGTGTTTTTACGTGTTATAGAGGCACTTGATATGTGCATAGAAAGGTATCTTACTATCTACATAACATTATAATAAAATTTAATAAAATTTAAAACAAAAAATTTTAAAATATAAACATATTATATAAAAAATATAAAATATAAAAATAAAAATAAAAATAAAAAAATTAAAAACCTTAAAAAACTCAAATACAAAAATATTAGATAATGGAAAATACTTTCTCAATTGTGGTAACATCGAATTATGGGTATCTGTAAGTGTATATGTGATATGGTACTATTAGGATATTATGACTGTTTATAAGATAATATTGCTATTGATATGTGTCTTGAGTGGAAATATTTATATGTCTATGTTATGACAATCTCCCCCCTTTTTTGGATTTTTTTATGGTTAAAAAATATCTTTTTCTACTTATGATATGACACAACAAATTAATTTAGCGACTGGCAACTTCGTAACAAATGTTACGATGGCCCGGTTGGCCGATCATAGGGGAATTGGTCAATCGTCAAACAGTCACCCTTCCTTAAATGCTATAGACAGATATTTTAAGCCTATTGTTCCTACCGTTGAGAAAGCCAAAAAACCTGTAAATTCTTGTTGTTTTGTGAAATCTAGTAATTGTGATCATCCATCATATAATAGCCATTACAGAAATTTCTGTAAATTTTTATACAAAAAATGCACATCTAGTCGATGTAAACTTTGTCCTATGGTAAATCCTTCTCAAATCTGTAATAACCAAAAATATCGTATAATATGCAAGTCTTATAACTGCATATATTGTATAAAATGCAAGATATGCGGTTAAAATATATAAGACAAACTAAAAATCAAATTAACGTAAGAATCAACCTACATAGAAGCCAGATATATAAATTGCAAAAAGACCCTTCTTTTGATCCATCTATGGAAATTCGTCACTTCAGTGATCATGGTATTGAGGCAATGCAATTGACTATATTGGATATAGTAGTCAACCTTAAAGAACGCCGCGAAACGAACGCGTAATATAGATATTAAAGATCGTTTTGCCAATTTGATGGAAGTCTACGAAAAATGTAATATGCAAAAACTTATTACTCTAAGTAAATTTAAAACTTTGGTTAATCTTGTACTATTTGAAACCGTCTTATACGATGATACTAATTTCTACAAACAGCTCCATGGTATACCCATGGGAGGTGGTTGTTCCTCTATTCTCGACGACATTTACCTCAATAAATATGAGGAGGGCACACACATTTTAAACGAATTACTGTTCATACGTTACGTTGACGACATCCTTTTTGCCTGTAAAGAAAAAAAAATTATATTGGATTTTAGATTTTATCCAAAAAGTTTAGCTTTAACAGAAACACGTATGGTGTTTCTGTGATAACCCTGATGAAAGTCTTAATTTTCTTGATTTGTCTCTGTACAAACTTCCTGATAGATTAATTGGATTTCGCCTCTACGATAGACGTAGAGATTTTAAATTCGTTATAAATTTCATTGTTCCTTGGTATTCATGCTTACATAGGAATGTGTACAGAAAAATAATTTTGAACCAACTTTTGCGAAGCAAAAGAATCAACAGTAATGTTAATGATCGTTACAATAGCGATATTAACTTCCTCCATGGTGCAATTGCACAAGGCTTTCCGAAGCGTTTTCTGTGTAACATTATATGCAAATTTTATGATATAACCGTAACTGAGAGCTACCACATATATTTGGATGCCGAACCTCCCGTGTGTTGATCACGTTAGGGAGTCTGTGCCATCTTTACACAAGTTAAGAATGAGTACATTCTTATATAATAGATAATGTCTAGCAGATGTATTGGTGCTGGATTCGTCATGGTGGATAGTGGTTATGGTATGGTATCTGCTTTGATCATTAAAATCTATATGTTTGGATTCTTATTGCCTTTAGTTTAGTGAGAGTAGACATAGTACAGTTTTTAAAATACGTGTCTTCTGGGTACTCCACACTTACATGATCTGTAACCTACTTTTTAAAATTCCTTTTTTTTTAATCCTTTTTAAAATCCTTTTGAAATTTTGATACTTCGGTATTCATCTTTCTGCAATATATCGGCTACCGGGAGTGTTGTCTAGACGCAAGCTGGCTTAACCGGGGAGTGGGGGTCACAACCCCCCGGCCATTCTTTGATATATTGCTTTCTTTCCTTTTTATACTTTTCTGGTATGATATTAAAATCCACATTGTAGTGCAGCATAGCGCCTTATTCGTGTGATTTCTGGAATTTTGTATCTTTCACTCATTTATACATATTTATTTATATATATATATTATATATATATATATATATATATATATATATATATATATATATATATATATATATATATATATATAATTGTTTGAAAGTTCAATGATAGAATGAAGAGAAGTTGTAACTCAAAAAACACTGACTTTAAAATATTCCTACATAATAGAAATAAGTATTAAATAGAGAATCATTAATTAAATGAAAAATAAAATGCAAATTTCTAGTCATCAAGCTGTAGATAATCAACAAATATTAATGGATGGAATCGAAGATTGAAAATTAGATTGAATCCCAGTATTAAATTTATACACGCGGATAAGCACTAGGCCTAAATAAATAAATTTTTCATTTTGAAAAAAATATTCTTTCATGTCCAAGTATTCAATCAAAATGAATACAAAATGTATGTTTCTGATATTATAGATGGATTATATCTATAAACTCGAAAAACTTGGGACTACATACATAAAAATCGAAAAATTATAAAGATAACAAAAATACCTGAAAAAAAAAATCTACATGAGTCGTAACCATTGGAGACCACTGTTGGCAATCGCAGAGGACTAAAGTAGAGAACTACTGTTGCCAAACGTGAGAAATAAATAATAGTATTGCGCAAAAGCAGTAAATGTGATAAAAGACTACAGTAAAAGCTGCAAAATACTACGAACACCATTAACACCAGTCATATTTATTTTAGATGTTTATCAATGAAATTAAAGTATTATGAATGCATATTGACAATTGGGGACTGTTATGTATCTGAGTGATATTATATATAAAAATCAATTAATTATTATTATAAACACTGTGTTAAATTACATTATGTCAAATACAAGATGCTAATAATTTTTCATAAAATAACTCAAACTCTGTGGAATCCTTTGCTAAGTTATCTACATGTTTAGTACGGCATAGCAATTTTTCTAAATTAGAGATAATTGAAAAGCACCCATTAATTTTACATGTCAAACATGTCGCGTTTGGGGAGTTTTATCTTCAAGTCTGCTGCATAAATCTATTATCCCCTCAACAACATACTTATCTTTGTGTAATGATTTTATTTCTTGTATGTCCTGAAAAATTCATTTGAGACTTAGCAGAGAGAATTTGAAACCTAACATCGAATGAAACTGTTACGCTTTTAAATCATTTACGGTGTCAGACTTATTAATATATATATATATATATATATATATATATATATATATATATATATATATATATATATATATATATATATATATATATATATATATATATATATATATATATATATATATATATATATATATATATATATATATATATATATATATATATATATATATATATATATATATATATATATATAATTGTGTTTGAAAGTTCAATGACAGAATATAGAGAAGTTGTAACTCAAAAAACACTGACTTTAAAATATGCCTACATAACAGAAATAAATATTAAATAGAGAATCATTAATGAAATGAAAAATAAAATTCAAATTTCTAGTCATCGAGCTGTAGATAATCAACAAATATTAATGGATGGAATCGATAATTGAAAATTACATTAAGTCACAGCATTAAAGTTATACACGTGGATAAGCATTAGGCCTAAATAAATAAATTCTTCATTTTGAAAAAATATTCTTTCAACTCCAGGTATTTAATCAAAATGAACACAAAATGTATGTTTCTAATATTATAGATGGATTATATCTATAAACTCTAAAAACTTGGACTACATACATAAAAATCGAAAAATTATAAAGATAACAAGAATACCTGAAAAAAAATCTGCATAAGTCGTAACCATTGGAGACCAGTGTTGCCAATCGTAGAGGACTAAAGTAGAGAATTACTGTTGCCAAACGTGAGAAATAAATAATAGAATTGCGAAAAAACAATAAATGTGATAAAATACTACAGTAAAAGCTACAAAATAACGGGGTGTATAATATAATGGAAAACAGTTGTTGTTCCAAAACAGCACACGTTGCCCTTTAAAAACCGGCACAACTTCAACGCTGCAAGTTATTCTCTCTGGACTTTTTCTTCTGGGACCACATGAAATCTTTAGTGTACGAGACACTTGTGGACTCGGCGGAAGATCTCGTCGCGCGCATTGTTGTTGCCGCGGACCACATTAACACAACACCCGAAATCTTCGAGAGGGTGCGTCAGTCATTCCTTCGCCGGTGTGAACGGTGCAACGACGCGCGTGGTCGCCACTTTGAGCATCTGCTGTGAGTTTATCGCTGCACAATCAATCTGTTTGTGCAACGTTTGGTATCGTTCATTCGCTTTCCCAACTCTGGTGTACGTGCAAGTTCGTATTCTAATTTTACTATTTTCTGCCTCTCTGAGTGCAATGCGACACTATGTCCCATGGTAATTATTGCTCGTATGGTGGGGTACCATCACCCCTCTGCTTTTGTAAAAACAATTCCGACTCACCCTGTATATATATATATATATATATATATATATATATATATATATATATATATAATAGTAGTTTGGAAATCCAATAAACGAAAAGTAAGAAGCTATAACACGATAAACCTAACTTTCTAAAACACCCACAGAATGAAATATAAAACAGCAAATCATCAATCAAATGGATAAAAATACAAAACACGAGTTATCAAGTTACAGAAAATCAACAAAATTCAAAGGTATGGAAACGAATAAAGAAAAACTTAAAAAATTAAGCTATATCGCTATAGACGTGGAAAAAGGGCTAAGCCTAAAAAATGGAAATGTTCACTTCGTAAAATTCGTTCTCAAGTCCAAGTATTTTGACGAAGCAGACATAAAATATGTATGTTTCTGAAGAAATAGATAGATTATATATATATAAACTATTTCTACTTGGACGACATACATAAAGAAGGAATAAAAAAGAAAAAATGAATACCTGGAAAATGCACAGCATATGTACAGACGATTCGAAACCGGGAACTCTGATGGAAGAGACCAGTGTTGCCATTCGCAAAGAAAAATTAAAAACGATCTACTGTTGCCATTCATAAGAATTGAAAAACAGTAAAGCGAAATGGTAAGAAAAGGTAATAATATACAAAAAGAGCTACTAAAAGGAGGGGCTAATAATAGTAATGCTGACGTGGAAGGGGATGTAAAAATAAAAGTATTAAAAATACAAGAGAATGGAGATGTCTGGCTAATATAAGATACTATGAATAGTATTATAAAATACTATGAAAAGAATTATAAAAATCCAGCTATTCTAAATTTTTTAACAATGCCATTTACTAAATAAGAGGGACATTTATATAAATTGCTGGTAATTTTGAGATTATTTATATGCATAGCATGACATTTTTTTTCAGATAATCTATGAACTCTAAAAAGCTGATTAAGTATAACATTTCTAAACATTTGAATCGAGTTACAGGAATTAAATGGTAAGATTTTATTAATATTAAAATTATAATAGTCCTTTTTGTCATATAAATTTGAAACAATTCTATTAGAAGGATCAATAAAAAGATTTGTATCCAAAAAATTAACATTATTACTAATAGTAGCTTCATTAGGAATGAATTGCAAATTGTCTGGTTAGAAATCTATATCTATGAGATAATTTTCTGTATGTACTAAGCAAATCAGATCATCAACATATCTGTAAAAAGTATAATATATTGAAGTAAAAGACTTTTCATAATGATAAAGGTATAAATTAGCTAACATACTGCTACTGCAGCCACCCTGTGGAACTCTTGAGACTTGTAAGTACAATTTATTTCCTTGAAAAATATAATTATTGAAAATAACAAAGTAAAGAAGTTTAGGAAAATTTATAAAATTAATTTGATATGAAAGAGTAGAAATATAAGCATTATATAGAGCTAAAATTACATCATATAGATCAGATATCTTAATATTATTAAAAAGATCTTTAAAATCAAAAGTTTGAAATCCTATTATTTTTCTAAGATATGTTAATTTATTCTTTAATTCTTCACTATTATTTAGAATAAGGTAATTATTGCTAGTCTGGCATAAACTATTATTTATTTGATTTAAAGAATTTAGTAATAATTTACTCGCAGTAGTAGAGTAAGTATTATGGCCACTAGTAACTGATCTAAATTTAATAAGAGTTTTATGAAATTTTGGAATAAGCACTATATAAGGAAATTTAAGATATTTACATTTAATATTTAAATCACTGTACATATTGATTATTTTCAATTTAATACTATTGATGGAATTTAAATCATGTTTAAAAAGGCTATTATTTTTTAAATAGTCTAACAGAAATTGAAAATAAAATTTTCTACAGATAATAGCATAATTAATAGAGGCTTTATCAACATAGGTGATAACAAAGGATCTTTGTAAATCATTAATGGAATGTTTAACATTATCAATATGATATAACGATCTAGACAATTTAATATCTCTAATACATTTTTAATAGATTCTTATATAGTAAATTTACACATATTAAATGCCTCTAATGGTAGAGCGTATTTACAAGCTAATTTATATATATATATATATATATATATATATTTATCAAGATCAAGATTAATTGATTTTAAAACTTTAAAAGAATTATTACAAGAAGGTATCCTAAATTTAATGCCAAATGACATAATGGTTCTTAACACATTGTCACTAACAATGTCAAAATCTTCTGTAACTATATGCCCCAAGTCTGGATTTAGAAATTTAGCAAATTTGTTTAATTCACAAATACATTCACTATCTACAATTGACTGAGAATCATGATCTAAAGAGTGAGATTGTGAAACTTCATTATAATTAAATATAGATCTACCAATAGGCTTGTTGTATTTAAAAGTCTTTGAAACATATAAATCTCCAATAGGCAATAAATGTTTGAACTTGTTAAACAGATGACCAAAATTTAGAGAATTATAAATAGGATGTTTGAAAGAGATTACACAATACGAATTAGTAGTTGTATTATTATTATGAAATTGATTTAGTTTCAAATTTAAATACTATGATCTTGTAATAAGCATATCAAAGAAAATATGATTAAAATGTTCATTACCAAGATTTAATTTTAAAAAAATGGCATAAACTTTATTTAAATGTTTTTTCTTTACCGCAAAAACCCAGGATTTCATGTACTTCCATTGAAAAGTTCTATTAAATTGATTATGTAGAGTTATAATCTCAGATTTACGATCATTTTGTAAGGAATGTCCCTTTCCACGTTTAAATCTTTTGAATTTGACTGATTCACTGTCATTTAAAAGGGGTTTTAAAAAAAGGTGATTAAAAATAAATTATTTATTATCTGAAAAATTGTTTTTTACAACATTACCATTTAGATATATTTGATTTAATCCATATGTAAAAATAGTACACTTTGATGTAAAATAGTAGTTTTCAAAATAAATCCTATCTGCTGATTTTGATTTTATATCTAAAATATGTATAGTAATATTTTCAAAACCGTGTTTGGCAAAGTGTTTATAATATATATATATATATATATATATATACATATTTCAGGAGAGGAGGAAATGAAATCCTTTGATATCTGATATATTCTTGTATATTTTAATTTTAATGTTTTGTCAGTATTTTTACGCATTAGATTTTTATTTCTTTTCTTATTAGAAAGAAATTCATCACATCTACATTATAAAACAAAGGAATAAAACTTTTATCTTTCAGCTCACTACTTATATCGATAATTCACTTTTCTACGAAATCTATCGATTTTTACCGCAATTAACGGAAAATATTTATCTTTCTTTTGAATTTAAACATTTTTATTTTTACCTTAATCCATTTGATTATATTCACTTTATTTTATTCCCACCCGATTAATTACTTCGTGCTTAGATAAAAATATGTTTACAAAAGTATTGGTAGTTATATTTTTCCAGTCAGTTAACTATAATGTATTTTTATTACCTTAAGATTAACCTTATTATTTATTTTTTAAATTGAAATATATTTAGGTATACCATTTCAAATCGTAAAAACAGTTTGTATTTATGATTTTTTGTAAATTAACTTAATTTAAAGACATTCGCATAAATAAATCGTTTTAAAGTTAAATTGTTCGATTTTTTTCTATTATTCCTAAATTATTTCTAAAATTTAATGTTAGTAATAATTTGAGTAATTTCTAAAGCTATGATTTTTCCTTCAGTGATCCTTATGCACGTGGTTTGTATTATTGTTCTGTTAAAACAATGTTGTCTTATTTTCGACAGCAGTTTGTAAATGTGTCGTGTTGTGTTTTCCTTTTAGCAACTCATATATTCCAAATCTGAAATTAAATTTTAATATTACACATATAAAGCAAAAATACCTTCGATTATTTTCTAAAACAAAAAGTAGTGAACAAATGTAACTTTGATACAAATGAATAATCCTGTCATAGTTTTGAAGAACTATGTGTTCCTAAAGAACTATGTGATAAGTTTTTTAAATTACTTTAGTTATCCTTACCTAATGTGCGTTTTAAACACATTACAATTGCTATTATGTCAGGATCAAACTAGTAAGAAACAATAATCAGACTTGTAGTGATATTTGAATTCTTTTCGATGGATATAATCAAAATCTATTTCGATGGATTTCATTATTTTCGATGGCTATGATTATTGTTTCGATGGATATTATTAAGATCAATACATATGAGATATGCATCAAAAATTACACATGGCATATGATTAGAAATTCATCATCATTAATACAGTTCAGTTTGAATTAGGGCCTTGTACAAAATATTCTGCCCTGTCAACATATATAGCGACCTATTTCAAGTTACGTAACTTTAGCTACTTATTATCCAAATCTACACACACTGTGTCTGATTCTTATATAACAACCAGAAATCTGTTTCATAACATAGTAGGATTGTTTGTGCTCAGTTGCACCATGATCCTATCATTTGCACCTCTTTCAGATAGCCAACCACAGCGGACGTACGTACGGGAGGACGTATACATGGGGGTGAAACAACCCAGTGGTATGTGCGCGGGGATTGTATTCGGACTACCAGAGTTCGATTCCAGACCCAAACTATCTCCATATACACACAGAGTACGGGCAAGTTACATATGTGGGTCCGTAAATCCTTCCATGAGGTTTGTAGTAGGGAAATGAGGGTTTCTAGTAGGGTTCGATTCCAGGCCCAAACTGTCTCCATATACACGCAAAGTACGGGAAAGTTACATATGTGGGTCCGTAAATCCTTCCATGAGGTTTGTAGTAGGGAAATGAGGGTATGGTGCCTCTGGTTGCCGCCGCCACTGGGTTCCGGTCTAAATTGTGTGGCACTGCTTCGGTCGTCCTAACCGACACTTTGCACATTTGGCTAAAAAAATAAGTGTATACATGATATCTTATTTTCTTAAAAGTAATAAAATTTTCAATGATTTTAATTCTTTAAAATACATTTTGGAAATGTAATTGTCATTTTAAGTCCTGCAGAATATGTCTCATATACCCAAGCAACCCTTCTCAAATTTTCAGGCCGTTCTATGTTTATTTTTCCTTTGAATCGAAAAGTCACCGCTTGTATACTGGGCCAAAATTTCTGACTAATTCGAGAATGTATTCAGATGTAAATTATGACCATTAACTTCACTGCCATTAACATCAACTATAACTTTCGCTAAACATTTTCGCTGAAAATACTCTGTTATAGATTACGTGTGGTGAAAAAACTTTAAGTGGATTCAATTATTTTATGTAAACTTTGTGGATTAAATTATTAATCTGAATTAAAGTGGTCGTGGATCGTAACATTTGTACGTTGCTATAATGGCCTTCAAAATCCACCGTTACTTCTTTGCACGAGTTCCTTACATAATCATTAAATATAAAAAGTACACATTAAAATCCCCATTTTTAACTTTATAAATAAATAATCATTTATTCACACCTGTGTTATTGATATAATTAAAATTACACCAATTTTAGCAAATGTGTAAGGCGGAGAAAATCACCGTATGGAACCAGATCTTTTGAATCTTATTCCAAAGCTCAAAAATTGACCTAACATACATAAAGATTGGCACATACCTCTGTATGTTGGGTCTATAACTCATCATGACTGCCATTTTTTCCGATGCTTTTCTGATATTTGGAGTCAGACTTCGCCTTTGTCTATAATATTAGCACTACTCAAATGAATAATGACTCACTCTGAATACTTCGCTGCTTGAAAATCACGACTTTCTCTCTCTTTCTCGAAATCATTTCATTTATATTCGCTAACGTCCCTCATTGCAGCCACACCATTTTACCTGGGGTTCAGGTACGCCCTCCTTGCTTTCAATGGATGCTCCTCAATTCGATGTCGTATCTTTGCATCATTGGCCTTTCAGCTTCCAAAGAATCTTGGTTTAAATCTTTGCCCTAAGATATTTTGCCATAACTACACCAGCAATTTGTTTAACGTGTATTTATTTGGGGTCATAGCTTTCCGGACCAAGACTGCCATAAAATTGTGACAGCGCTTTGTTTTGTTGTAAACATCAAAATCTGCATATGTTGCTTGATGGTCTCACATTACGCATGAACAGTATTGTTCGAATAGCTTATTTTATTGCACCATTCATACACCTCTAGAATGCCTGTCCATTTCTAAAAGAATGTGATTCAGTCATAATCACATAAAATTTAATAAAATTGTCTAACGTGCATGCAATTGACAATGGGAGATATGATAATCTACTAAGAAGTGTGTTGAGAAATTGTATGTTTAATATCTTAGGCTCATATAAAAATAAACTTCAATAAAAGAAAATTACGTAAGCCTACAATTGGGAACAGGCTGGTTTTATATATGCATGCAGTTTTTATCTCGATAAGTGAAAATGTTCTATTGTTTCAACTTAATTTATTTTCAATGCATTTTCTAATAAAGTTTACTTATTTGATATTTATTTATTAATATGTTAATGTTTATATAATTTATAATAAGTTCTGGTAAAACATCGCCGCTTCAATAGTTGAGCAAACAGTGTCCCGCATCAGACAGGGTATTGATACAGGGACTCCATCAATACGGTACAGTGCCTAGTTCTCTACTATTCACTGTATATATGACATGTGGAGAGCGAGGCGAAGTTAAAATTACCTCGCACCCAGCGCCAAATAGAGTTACTGCTGCACTGTGTAAAAGGGGAAATAGACACAATTGTTTAATTCGACGCATTAATCTACCTTGGGTAACGCTTCTACCGCAGTGTTACCGACTATCGTATAGGTGTTCCGTAATATGCCACACTGCAAATCAATGGGCAGTGAGTTATAATCACTATCCTGGACCCAGGAAATACCAGACAGACAGATCTATAAACAACAGAAACGAACGTTAAGTCTTGTTTTATTAATGCAGATAAAATATATTGATAATATAATAAAGGTAAACACTTATAATTTTGTAAACGAATGTGGTGATTATTTTAAACGACCTGTAACCCACCCCTTTTTTCATTGTGTTACTTTGTGATTCCTATGTGTCGTTTTAATCTTATTTTCGTGATTTGGGTCTCATTTATTCTTGTTCAGACTTGACTCGTCAGAATATTTCTGTTGTGTTTGGGCGCACGCCAATCTTGGGTGTTACTTGTCGTTTCGAATTGGCTGGCCCGTTTTTTTATGTTGCTTTCTGATTGGTTCTCTCTTAATCCAAGTTTTGGGTATATAGTTCCCCTTGCTTCTTCCTTTCGCACTCATTCCTCTTTTGGACTTCGGGCTTTTTGGTTCTCTTGCACTAACGAAGGGGAACCCGCGTATCTTCGAAACAGTTGTATACTGCATTATTGTGTTATTTGTGCTATTGTACATTGCTAAGGTTTTTCCTATCCTTCGCATACAGTGTATTGTATTTATTGATTTTTCTTTTCGAATGAAACAATAGTTTCAATCACTCTATGAAAATAAATGACATCTAATAATACTTATTAAAACAAATCAGCTATTCGCATGGGAATTTATATGTTATTATGTTTGGATAAATTTGAAAAAAATATATTTAAAAAATATTATTGTCAGAAAAAAATTAAAAGTAAAAGAAGTTATATACTAAAGCTAATAAGAATATGTAATATTTTTTCATTCTAAATTAATTCCAAATATAGTAAAACTATAATAATTATAACATGACTTCCACATTAAATAAAGCACATTTGATTACATCACCTATACCTATGGTTCTCCATACTAACTTGTTCAAGTGCTAATCATTTACGAATTAATGAAGTTTCTGGAACGAAGATGCTAATTAACTGTCGGTGACACGATAATCTACGCAGAAGCACATTTTTTTAAGTTCAATATTTTATGCACCTAATCATGGAATGCTAATTAGAAACAAAATATGTGCAAGATATATATTATTGTAAAATAGCTCTAGAGGCGAGGTATATATTTTGTTGCTGTTACAGGAAAATTTCCACTGATACTAGATTTTGTTTTAAAGGAAGTTTCATTTGTTCTGTTGATAAATTAAAAAATATAAGTTATTAAATAATTTATTTGAATATTAAATGATACAAGGACATTAATTAAATAATTCTATTAAATTTACATTAATTGTATCATATCTGTTTTTCTATTAATTGCAAGTATACTATGTTAAATTTGCATTAAATGAAAATGTTGGTTTTCTTTATTATATAGTCATTTGCATCTTAACTAACAAGTATTTTCTTTATTCGGCTGCATTTTATAAACCAATAATATTTTAAATAAAAAATGATTAGAATGCCAGCAAAACAATAAGATGTTTATGTAAGCTTAATTATTTAGTCTTTAAATGTTATTTGTATAACATTCTGCGAATGAATGATGGGGTTTTTATTTATCACCCGTGTGTTTCTACTTAATTGAACCCTAAACATATAATTCAGAATAATATTAAAAAGGAAATGCCCCCGTTTTCGCCTAGTAAACTCAAGGAAATTGTATACAGGGTGATTTAAAAAGATTGACCAAACTTTACGAGGTAGCAGTACACACGAAACCAAGAATGTTTCGTTATAGTTCACCGGAACTGTAATGAAACATAAGGGCGCCAGTGGGCGCTTAATGGTGAACACAAGAATAGCTTAGAACAACCCAAAAATGAATTAGAATTTATAAAATGACATTTCATGAACAATAATTACAGTAATGTCTCAAAAGAGCAACCGCCAACATGAGTCCACGTGTCACAGCGATGGTGGGATTTTCGATCTCTCTCTGGAACAGATGTTGCGCACTTCGGCAGCAGCAGCCGAAAATCTGGCGACGATTTCTTATTGAGATTCAATGGAAGTGTCATAGGCGAGACTCTTGATATACCCTCACAAAAAGAAATTAAGATAAGCAGATCGGGATATCGTGGGTCCAAGCTATGGGCCCACCTCGCCAAATTCATCAGCCCGAAAACAGATGAAATTTGCATACTTGGTTTTCTTCTTTATTCAGTAAATAACAACCAGAATGACGCTTTTAAGTTTGCGAAACGGCAGCTTCCAAACGAGTAAGCGTCTTGTAACGCCTTTATGTTTCATTCCCTTTCGGTAAACTATGGCGCAAAATGCTTGGTTCGGTGTGTACTACCATCTCCTAAAGTTTGGTCAATCTTTTTTAATCACACTGTATACAATTTCCTTGAGTTTACTAAGAGAAAACGGGAGCATTTCGTTTTTAATATTATTCTGAAGGATATGTTTAGGGTGCAATTCAGTAGAAACACACGGATGATATATAAAAACCCCATCATTCATTCGCAGAATGTTATACAAATAACATTTAAAGACTTCTTTGAATCACCCTGTATATTGAATTATATTGTATATATTGAATTATATTGTATATATTGAATTTTATTGTATATATTGGATAATATTAAATATATTGAAATATATGGCTTATATTGAATTGTATTGTATATAATAACTATATATAAGGAATTGTATAGTAATATATTTCTTATTGTCACAACTATTGACGTTCTACGCATACAGCTTTTTTGCAAGCTGCAAGGACTGCCTGTAAAAAAAAATATTCTTGTATTAGTTATGTATTTGATATAAACTGCACAGTAACACTTAAAATTAACTATCGTTGTTAAAAAAAACCTTAGAGGGCCAATATAAGTCAATCCAGTCTCACTCGAGGGAAGTGAATTATTGGTCGTAAAAATACAAAATTATTGCACAAGTATTTTCTCTTATGAAGGGAACGAACTTGATTCTCGATACTGATGTGAACAATTTTTTCGCATAATATTGCATAAAAAGTAAGCATATTTCATGAAAGTAAATACTTATTTTTTTTTAATTTTATGTATTATTTTTGATAAATTTATTAGAAAAACATGCAATATATTTAGAATGGTTCATGCCAGTCTTCTAAAAATTATTTCAGTCGTTTTCAAAATATAATGCATAAGGAATGATAATTTACGAGATATTATTAACCGCTCTGATATTTGATGATTTTTTCAAAATTTATTTCGAAAATTCTGGGGAACATTCGATAACATTTTAAACTTTCGATTGCATTTAAAATCAATAGAATATCAGTATTCACCGATTGTAATATTTGTGATAAATTCAGTTTATATAGTGTTCTATTTTTGATATATCGCTTCCACAAAATTAATGATAAACACACACACACACACACGCACGCACGCAAACACACACACATAAATATACATCACTTCAAAAACGTTCGATTCAGGTTCGGGGATGCCTAATACGTGCTTTTCCGTCGAAAACTCGGTTTTGAATTTTCCACAATGTTACAATATTTCCCCCAAACATTAAAACTATATTTCTAGGGAAAGTAACAAAGTCGTAGGTTTGAATTCCTGTCTCTACAAAAGTACGATGAAATCTATATTAATTTAATTTCCAGAATGTCAATTGTATAATTATAATAATCATACAGCAAATTTTCATTAATCATGTGATATAACGCGGAATGAATTTATTCCATTATGAAAACATGGAACATACTTTATGAAACTGGTAGAATTCTAAAGAAGTTTGATTCCAAAATGGTTTTCCAATTCATTCATAAAACTATACTTTATATTGATTAAAGATATTATTTGTGACATTTATGAAATCTCTTGTCAGAGTGGACTAATCTATATAGGTTACATTAATTTCATTCTTGCATGAAGAAAGGTCAGAATTAGGTTAAAAATCAAGAACTCGAAAAGTTTTTTATAGAAAATCACTACTGGCTGATGCCATCGCTTTGAATTTTCTGCTGTTTCAAGAACTCAAGGATGTTCATCAGTATTCATTCGAAGCTTTTCACACCATTATAAATACACATTATTTTTGTCAACCGTCTGTCATACAGACAGTAGTTTTACCAGTTATAACCTAGGGTTTTTGCATTATACTTTTTCTCAATTATATTACATTCGTCAAAAGTTAACACAATGGAAGAATGGAAGAATTGCAACACAATGGAAGAATGAAAGTAGCCATGTACATCACAGTACCAGTAGAAGAGAGAGGCATGTGCAAATGATTAAATTTTGGTAAGTATTGTGTCACTTGACACCTAGTTTCGCGTAATAAAACCAACATGCGAATCGTCCCGTAAATGCTGTCAATGCCAATTTTCAGCAGCCGACCTTTCGAAAGAAAGAAGAAGCGATGCCTCGAAGGCGTCGACGAGCTGTATACAATCAGTTAATGGCTAGGAAATGAGACTGCATCCTTGGTCTTGTAGATGGGTGCAATTGCCTTGCATGTTGGGCACGACGTGAGTACCATCCAACAATATATGGCACGATAGCCGCAGGAACATCAGATAACGAGTCGAAGAGAGAGAGAGGATCCAATAGACACACCATAGAGCGCCTAGACCGTAAGATTAGCCTAATCGCTTGCCGAGACCCGTTCACAAGGGCAAGTGACATCTGAAACAGCCTACCACCATTAACGACAACACCTGCTTGCACCCAAACCATTGGGAACAAGTTGCTAAACGACTGCTGAACGGCGAAGCATATACTTCGCAGGACATTTACTAAAACTTATAGCAGTTAATAGAAACAATCTTATAAAGTATTTAAATTTGCTTTCGTTAATTACAATATTTAAGTTAAACTGTATTCATGAAGATCATTAGTTGTTTCAAGAAATAGTATACGTTTTATCGGTAAATTGAATTTTCTATCTATCGTTTTAATTATCTTGTTCGTTCGTTATGAATTCCCCGTGGTGAAGGAGCGCCTACGCACCACGTCCACAAGACCTCCCTCCCCGGGTATCCCCTGGCGAAGGGGAGAAGAATTGCAGGTTTACTTTTATAGAGACTCCTCGAAGGGCGGAAGTCTGACTTGCTCTCGACATGACAACATCCATGCCCGCTGGCGGGATTCGAACCCACAACCCTGCAATCCAGTGATCAGACGGAAACGCATGCCCCTGACCGCTCGACCACCGGATCTGCTTAATTACCTTGTTGTCATATTTACCTTTTTCTTACTCTATTTACTGTTATTTATAATATTCACTTTAAAATTGTATTCATGAGGATCATTAGTTCGTTTAGGAAGTAGCATACGTTTTATTTGTAAATTGCGTTTTCCCTCTGTAGTTTTAATTTTCGTGTTGTCAAATTTAACTTTTTCCGTACTTTCTTGTGATTTAACCGTGGCAATTCCCTGAGCAAGTATTATCTGGATGTATTACTTTCCTTGTGTTTATATATTTGATGTCGATTATTTCATAATGTGCTGTATTTTAATAATATACCATGTGTTTTCACATTGCTAAGATTACGTTTATATCCATTCAAATTATACAGAATATCGGTTTACTGAGTAAAATAAATCACTTTGCCGAATACTAAAAATCGCAAACTGTCCGATTACTGGTAAAATTTACTCACTTTTAAAATATTCGATTTTATTTTCATTACAAGTCGGATATATCAAACGAAATATATAAAACTTAATTGTGTACAAAGTTTCTCTTTTGTATAAGATGTAAAAGTTATCTTTTTTTCTTTAATCTTTGTCAATAATGAAGCTTTTAAAAGTCCTTTTGTTTTTTTCTTACTTTCACGTCTCCTTAAATCCATTTAAAATTAAAAGCTTTTGAGCGTAGAAAAAATAAATTTTAGAAGTAAAAAAGCCTGAAGTTAGTACCTTAATTGAAATGTTTACAAAATGTCAAGATAGAAAAAATTTTGCTTTTTATCCAAATAGAGTTTGATACTAAATTCTATTTACGTCATAAAAATTCAGTAGCTGTGTTGATAAGTTGTTTTTTTCAAAATGGTTATTTTTCCTTGTTATGTATATATAGTAAAATTATGATATGAAATTCCAATGATAGAATAGAGAAAAATATTCAAATTTTTCGTAACATCATTAAACATCATCTGTTCCGAATTCATAGATTATCAGATAAAATGGTCCATTAATTACATATAAAAATACTTATCTAAACTAGTAAATCATACCTTTATCCATTACATATGGTTAAAAATATAGTATATTGATCTCGCATAAAGTTGATACCAAATCAATATGTAGCACATTATTATTACTTATTTAAATCAGCCTACAACATTTCATGGGAATGGCAAACTTATTTTTAGGCACATCTCGATTCCCTTGATCATGTAATTATCGCAATAACTTTTAAACAATGATGTGATCCCCATCCATTCCTGGTTAGAAGTGCTTAAAATATTGTTTTTAATACTTTCCAACATAGTTAGAAATTGTTTATGACTTTAGTCATCCTGTCTGTCTGTCCGTTTGCATAACTGCCGTAAAAATGACTTTATCCTTATGGAATTTTAGTATGTTGAGACAATTTGTGAGATGTTTGGGAATGATAATGAATAATTTCACCTAATTAGTTTCGGATATACTAGGGCTAAAATAATTTAGTACACTGTACCCTATGGGACATAATTCTTCTATTTTTAAGCGAACGTTTATGACTTTAGTCATCCTGTCTGTCTATCCGTTTGCATAACTGCCGTAAAAATGACTTTATCCTTATGGAATTTTAGTATGTTGAGACAATTTGTGAGATGTTTGGGAATGATAATGAATAATTTCACCTAATTAGTTTCGGATATACTAGGGTTAAAATAATTTAGTACACTGTACCCTATGGGACATAATTCTTCTATTTTTAAGCGAACGTTTTTTAAGAGAAATTAAAATTCACAGATGTCTTAAAAAAATTAAGGAAATATTCAAATTATTACATAAAATGTGTAAAAAATATTTCATCAAAATGTGCTGGGTAGTAATTAAATAAAAATTAAAGTAATTAGTACATCCACGATATATGAAGCGGTTACATCACTCAACGCAGAAAATAATCGGGCTTCCATTTTCGCTGTCACTTTAAATATTGAAAAATATTTTACATTTATATTTAGTGCTGCATCCATCATAAAACCGTTTTATTTTTTAGTATTATATGTGTATCTAAATTCTGTGCCAACGCAATTATAATACTTTTTATTTTAAATTATCACTAAACTTTGATTATTCCTTCAAATAAGCTTGATTTTAACATTATATAATACCATGCTTAGTACAAACAAATTAAGCAATTTTTAGGTTAAGCGATTATTAGGTAAGAATGGATTATTTTTTTTCACGCAAAATTATTTAGCTCTAGAGTCTGGAATATAAGTGATATGAATGAAATATTCATTGATTTTACATAGAGTGGCAGACGATTTACATTTCGATGATATCATTTGAATAAAGTACAATTTGTGTAACTAGCATTGTCTGTTTTTG
Organism: Amaurobius ferox; assembly: GCA_951213105.1. Lineage (NCBI taxonomy): Eukaryota > Metazoa > Arthropoda > Arachnida > Araneae > Amaurobiidae > Amaurobius > Amaurobius ferox. The sequence continues at coordinate 54,368,304 of OX578147.1, forward strand.
ATGGAGTTTTAAGTTTTCAAGTATGATAAATTACTGTATTACTGTGTTAATTTAAAAAAAAAAAAATTTTTTTGTATTATGTATCGCATTTTAGAGATTTTTAAATAAAATTGCATTACCGTTGAAAATATTTAATAATCAATGATTTATGCATGGTTGATATTTCTTCATTTAATAGTTGTTTAATTTGTTTTCAATATTCTAGAATTTTAGAGTAAAAGGGCATGACATTTCGGTAATGTCACGCGTTAATGTCTTATAAATTGTGATATTGGTCTTTAAACAAAAACTTACGTATAAATGCTTAAATGGTTACTTATTTAAAAAATTCTTAAACTATGTTTTTTTGTATAATTCAATGCAAAAAAAATGTTTGAAAATTTGAGGATTTCTCATAGGAGTTCCTGTAACAGTTGTTCTAAATTCCTTTTGATTTTCTAAAATTTGTTGAAACGTATGCTCCTTATATACATTTAGAAACATACAGACAAATACGAATACTTGAATGCAAACATGAAGATGTCGTATTCAAAGATGTGCTAAAGAAATAGACCCATTGGAAAAATAGTCGTATATATCAATTATTTGTTTTACATATAATATGTATTACAACGATCCTAAAAATTGTAAATATATTTGATAAATTAATGCATCACACATACCCTCAGTAAATCACAACTGTTATTTTATTAATAACCTTTGAAAATCACAAAGTGGCTTCTGGAACAAGTAAATAACACAATCATAATAGTGAAAATTAACTGGAGTGTTAAGCAATTCATTTTGTCATACCAGATATTTTCTTTTCAAATTTTACAAGAAAATTTTTGTTAGCTGATGACGTGATGAACAAAAACATTTAGTGTCGCGTCTATTTTTCACAATGATTGAAACTGTCAAGTATCGTTATCGTTGAGTTATACATAAACACTGGTATGCATGATTATGTCAAATTTTGTCCTAAACTTGCATGTTAATATATCATGGCATCATCATTTTCATGGAGATTAGGCCACAGGAAAGTATCGGCACCGGGAGTGTTTCCTAGGAGTAATTAGCTGGTTATAACCGGGAACAAGGGGTCACAATCCCCCTTGGCCTATTTGTATCTTACCTGTTGGTACTTTCCCAACTTATACTTTTGACTTTCTTATATATATATATATATATATATATATATATATATATATATATATATATACAAGTATATATATATATATATATATATATATATATATACAAGTATATATATATATATATATAATTAATAATATATTTCAAAACTTAATTCGCTCGAATTTAAAATTGTTTTATCTAATTTTAAATTTTTTACAGCAAAGCCGATTATAAAGTTTTGTAAAAGTCCATTAATATCTGTGGCTGCTATCGTGCACATACGAAATCGACCACGGACAACAGACATATAGAAGGGCATCACTCTAAATTAATCAAAACGTGTTCAAGAGGTCATAAAGTATATATTGGCATCAAAATCTCGTGTTAAAAAATTGGGAAAAATTACTTTCTGTGTATTATATTACATAGTATGATAAAGTTGGTATAACAATGCCATAATATATTAATACTTTATTTCTTTTATCTATATGCAACATTTGTCAATTTCCATTTATTTTGTCTGCTTTTTAAACGATTGTATATGTTCTTAACAATTTAACTGATGTTATGGTTATATTATTTCCCTCTGTATTTGAATCCACCCACGAAGTGAACATTATAAATATATTAATATGAATGTAAGACTGAAATCATTGACATTTCTCACTATAGATTTTATTTCTATATTACTTTCCTTATATACATAATGTTTAGGAAAGTATTGTGACGGGGTCAAAAATTCGAATTCGAGTTTTCGACGGGAGAACACGTTTCAAGCATCCCTGATCACGAATCAAACATTTTTGAGGTGATGTCTGTGTGTGTGTATGTGTGTGTGTGTGTGTATGAGTCTGTGGAGACAATATCACACGAACGAAAGGAGCGATTCGAATACAATTTGGTACAAAAATCACAATCTGTGGATACTGGAAGCCTATTGTTTTTAAACGCAATCGAATGTTCAGAACTTCCCTAAATTTTCGAGTGAAATTTTGAAAAAAATTATCAAAAAATCAAAACCTTTAATTAAGTTACGCAAATAAACATTTCTTATGTAATTCTTCCTTAGAAAACGATTGACATAAACTTTAGGACACTACCATGATCCGTTCTCGAGATATTGCATATTTTTCAAATAAATTATCAAAAAGTTGTATAAAATAAAAATAAAAAATATTTCCCATTGAGAAACATGTTCACTTCAAAAAATCCCATAAATTAAAAAAAATTATATTAACTTTTGTGAACCATGTTCACTTTTCATACGTGATATCTTGCGATAAATTTTGTGACATCATTCTCGTGGATCTAGTTCGTTCAATTCATGAGAAAAGATACTTTGAGTAATACTTTTGTATTTTAATGCCAATAGTCATTTATCTGGTATAAGAATATTATATATATAAGAATATTATATATATATCTTATTTCTCCATCCATAACGATTGGCAATATTTTGGAGACAAATTTGACGGAATGTAGCCAACTTGACAAAATTTTAAATGTTGCCAAACTAACGAAAATATCGCCAAATAGATAAAAATGGCGCTAAATTAATGAAAATGACGACTAGTTGAAAAAAATTCAACATCGTGGAAAGAATATAAGTTTCTGCTATAAGAATAACATTTTTTTAACTGTAAAAGTAGTAAATTCATTGCATTATATAAGGAAAGTCATGTGTTGCCCACATCAGATTTTTTTTGTAATATTTTTAATAAAACAAAGCACGAAAATCCAGGTCTTAACACATTTCGCTCAATTATCAATATAATTAATAAATAAATGAATGGTAACCATAAGAAGTATTCTAATATCCATATAATATATGAAGCACAAAATTTATTACACGTCAAACGCCAAAAAAATGATCAGAAGTGAGCATTTATGCTCAATATTTAATATATATTTATAAAATCCCTATTTAAAAAATTAAGGAAATCCATATTGATAGATAAATTGTTTTTAAAAAACTTGTTCCCTAACGTTAACCTTTCTCAACTACAAAACCTGAAAGAGAAATTGTTCTACCTACAAACTTTCATCATTTATCACAGGCAACTTTCCCTGAACAAAAATCCAGCATAATTCTTTCATTGCATCAATTATCTTCCGTGCTCGTTTGAATATGATAAATTTATTCTTGGATGATTTTCAATATGAATACCTTTGTTTATTTCGAAAGCCTTAAACAATGGGGTAATATTTGATCAGACTTTTGGGCATTAAAATAAATTGGAATGTTCAGATCTATTACAGATAAGTTCTTGAAGAGTTAGATGCTGTTGTCAATTTCCATTATTAAGAAAATAGTGATAAAATTTGTTACTCACTATAAATTAATGTGAAACATTGCATTTTTCTCATATTTCCAATAGAAAAATTTGTTGTGTGCTGTCAGTGATAGTGGTACGAGTTAATTAGAGAAACGCTTTGATGTTTTCTTTTTTTATTTTGTTTTAATTCTTTAATTATTATTATTATTATTTATTTATTTATTTTTATGTATTTATATATATTTTATTTTTTGAAATTATACAATTTCGGAAAATAGTTATACACGGTTCTTTAATTACGAATCGCACCCCAAACAACGAAGTTATCGATTAAGAAACAATTGGCTATTCAGTTTATAGTCACGACACCGGGCAAACGTGCGGTCGGTGCAAGCAATAAGTGCATACTTACGTATAGCACAAATGTTAATGCAAAGATGTTGCATAAGTAATTCTTCAGATAATAACTGGAGTTTTAAAAAATGTGCAACAAGGGCAAATAATACTACAGGGTTTAGCAGGTTAAGACGCAGTTTTGCGGTTACGTATTTTTAATTCATTATTTTAGAATTGATTAAATTTAGTTCAGATTGCCAAAACAGCATTGCTAGTTTTAGACAGCCAGTAGCAGTTTCTTCAGAACTACTGTTGTTGTTGTTATTGTTTGTTATTTCTTATTCGCCCTGGCCTAGGATATACCAGACCAAGTCCATCAAGTTGCACACCCTCAAGAAATCCAACACAAGAACAGGAGCCCTAAACAGATTTTGCTTATTCGGTCCCAGACAAAAAAGAATGAAGTCAGAAATACTGAGCGCATATATGTGTAATACAACTTAAAAATCTCGTAAAACATATTCTTACTACATATTACAAGTTTGGAAAGCATAATATTTTCGCAGTCTGATACCAGTAGTTTCATAGTTAGGCTTATTCGCCCTGGCCTAGGATATACCAGACCAAGTCCATCAAGTTGTATATCCTCAAGAAATCCAACACCAGAACAGGATATCTAAACAGATTTTGCTTATTCAGTCTCAGACATAAAAGAATGAAGTCAGAAATACTGAGCGCATATATGTGTAATAAAACTTAAAAATCTCGTAAAACATATTCTTACTACATATTACAAGTTTGGAAATGCATAATATTTTCGCAGTCTGATACCAGTAGTTTCATAGTTAGGCTTATTCGCCCTGGCCTAGGATATACCAGACCAAGTCCATCAAGTTGTATACCCTCAAGAAATCCAACACCAGAACAGGAGCCCTAAACAGATTTTGCTTATTCAGTCCCAGACAAAAAAGAATGAAGTCAGAAATACTGAGCGCATATATGTGTAATAAAACTTAAAAATCTCGTAAAACATATTCTTACTACATATTACAAGTTTGGAAATGCATAATATTTTCGCAGTCTGATACCAGGAGTTTCATAGTTAGGCTTATTCGCCCTGGCCTAGGATATACCAGACCAAGTCCATCAAGTTATACACCCTCAAGAAATCCAACACCAGAACAGGAGCCCTAAACAGATTTTGCTTATTCGGTCCCAGACAAAAAAGAATGAAGTCAGAAATACTGAGCGCATATATGTGTAATAAAACTTAAAAATCTCGTAAAACATATTCTTACTACATATTACAAGTTCGGAAATGCATAATATTTTCGCAGTCTGATACCAGTAGTTTCATAGTTACGGTTTTGGTATTTTAATGCTGCTGCATGATTGGTGCCTTCTGTCTTGTTTGAATTCATCAGCATTTAACGGCCATTTATGCACTCGTAGCGTGAAAACTTGTAAGAGCATTGTTACGAATTCTTTATTCATCGAACATTTTAGAAAATCTCAATTCCACAAAACCCAGAGATAGTGGAAAGTTTCCAGCAAACGAAGAATCCACCCTGATTTACACTTACACTTCGGAATCTATTGCACCTGTTTACTCGAGCAGAAAGAAAATAAAACAAAAATGAACGGATGAGCCCGAAAGTGAGGGAACAAATGTCGACCCTACCTGATATCTGGCAATAGAAGGTTCAAGCACCACGACAGCATTAGCAGTAAGAAGCGTTTGAAAAAATGGGCTACGCCCGCGTCTTCGAACCCACTTGAGTCGTTAGGCTTATTGCAGAGAAAATAGCGAGAGAGAAATGACAGAGCAAGAAAAGGATGGACGAAGATTACAACGTTCCTTCAAACATAATGCATATTCCTGCATGTTTAACGTCTAGTCAGCCTAATAACGCTGCTTAACGAGAATATTGTTAAATGCTTATACAAGGTGTCCCAAGAACAATGCCCCTGTTTTTATTCCTTAAACATTGATCTTAGACATATATAATAAATTACAAGGTTGCGTAAAATAAGGTACATAATTTTATGAAATTGATTAAAATTTTCAGGGGATTAAATTTGAAGAAGTTAAAAATTTAAATTTTTATACCGCCCTCGTACAAAAACATTTCCAATGAGTAAAATGTGTCCCATACACTAATAAGATGATGCACAAAATTCCAGCATTTTATCGTAAAATGTCCCAGAGATATGTTTAAACAAAAATGGTGAGGGATTAATCACAAATTAAAAAGCAAATATTTACACCAAGAGTGCAAATGACGCAACTCAGAAATACATCATAGGCCAATAATATATGACTTTTATCTTTAATGGATCTTTGGCATGGATGGAAAACATTTTGAAAAACTTTGTAATCTGTGTTTAAAGTTATTATTTCTACCCAGTGCAAATACTTACGTACCAACTACTAGCAAAATTATTATTTATTTATGTAATCGTTGTTTTCTTTCGTAATTTGTGTATGGCCCCTGAAACGCGATCTGCCGACATGGCTTTTCTCCTCTGAGAATCCATGTCGATGCATCGAAAAAGTGGTTTAAGTCAGCATTTTTATCTTTCCACATCTATGGGACTTTTTAGGATAAAATACTGAATATTTGTACATCACCTTATCTGTGTATGGAGCATATTTTTCTCATTTGAAATGTTTTTGTACGGGGGTAGTATAAAAATTTAAATTTTGCATTTCTTAAAATTTAATTCCCTTGAAAATTTTATTCGATTTAATAAAAGTCTGCACTTTTTTACTCAACTTTTTATTTATTGAATAAATGCCGAGGTCAATGTTTTGGGACATCCTGTATACTATATTTGTAAGACGAGCCGAAGATGAAAGATCTGCCCTAGAATAGGACAAAGTGAGAATTGTTTCGGAAGAAATACATAGTTAACAAAAAAGTTAGTCATGCCACGCTCCTAGAAATTCCTTCCTCTTCAAAAACAGAGGAAATGGAAACGGGTGAAAATTTGAAACAGGAATACTGCAGATTTCATGCAGATATTTCAAAGTTATTAAAGGAAAAACTTAAAAATATTCTTCCGCAAAAAAACAAAACAAAATGAAACAAGATAAGATAATTATTGAACCTTCCGACTATTGGAGGAACAGCAATATAAGGACTTTCAAGCCGGAAGCTTGGTTGACTAATTTAACTGTGGACTGTCATAAGGTAAACTGTCCCTACTCAAAATTCACTTTTCTAGGACTTACCTTTGATGCCTTCACTAAGGGTGGAGCATGGAAACTCCGGTTCACGAGCAGGAGAGAATAACACTCACGATATAAAATAATCACTCTTATTTAAATTGATCAATTCCTTTAATGTTATATATAAATATATATAGTTATATATATATGTTATATATATATATATATATATACATATATATATATATATATATATATATATATATGTATATATATATATATATATATATATATAGATATAGATATATATATAGATATATCTTGATTATTCTTAAAGTTACTCATAAATCCATTTTAATGACACATTTATCTATGACAATATTTAAGAAACACATATATTTATAACAATTATTTAAGTGACACATATATTAATAACACATTATTACTATCTAACGAAATTATATGTAGTTCTATTATTTTACACACAAGAGTTCGTTATTACGGAGTTCTTACTCCAGTATTGTTAAATATTCGAAATGTACTATGTGCATGTGTGCCTTCCGTGATCACTATTAATTAGTGAAAATGCATAAATACCTTAATTCTCTTGCACTTTGACATTTAACCAAGCTAACACCATGCTGGATGCCTGCGTATATTTTGATATGCCACTTATTCGCTGTGCATATACTACGATTACGCATCACATTGCTGATCCACGTAGGAGATTTTCTGTGATACTCGTTAAAATAACGTGCGTCTAGGACGCTGTCGAATATTGCATCTTGTCGAAAGTTCTCGAACACTCTGGAACCACTTTTTTCTTTTCCCCTTGCGGTGTCATACCACCTCTGCTGATTTGTTGTTGTGATGGAGGGGATGCACGCTGTTTTCCTATGTGTGAGTTCCCAATGGTTTTCGTGTCTGCATTTAAAGTGCTTATTAGCATATGTATTCACATCTGCATTGGCATTCGTAATTGAAATATCAACATGTCGTGAGACATGGACCATACGTGTCTCCGAAACAATGGCTTATACAAGTTTTCACGCTTCCAGCACAGAAGTGGCTATTTAATGCGGATGAACTCAAATAAGACAAAAATCCTTACATCGAGACTTAGTATCCTGGCGGATTTGGAATTAAAATTACGAAATGATAAAATGCACAGATTGTATTAGAGTGTGGCTTGTGCAATTAACGAGGCTATACAGCCGACGCCGTAATCAGTGAATTTGCCAAGATGGCTACAAAATTGACGTTTTAAAGTGGACATTTTATGATGGGGTATGTGTGTGTCCAGAAATATGAAAATCATGGAAATCTGATCCAGGTTAACTGAATAACCACCTATAGTTGTAGAGATCCTTGCTGCTCCAATCATGAATCGAATCACCGATCCTCATACTAGTGAGCCAACGCTCTACCTTTGAGCTGCTGGGACGGATTGCAAGCTTTCATCGTGGAAATGGACTCTGCATTCTCCGCCATCTGATGTCAGATTGGCATACAGCTGGCAATATGACCGACCACCTCCTGAAATTATTATTTCAGGTTAACCTGATGCTTTCTTATCCTTCAAGTTAGCTTCCTTCGTGGTCGTAGTCCTTCCGATTTGAAATCGTCGCACCATATACTAGAGTCTACTGAATTTGTACTTGTCGTACTAGGGTAACATCCAGACTTCTGACATCTAAATTTTATTTTTCAATAATCTTTTTTTTTTGTATTCGCAATAACCCTTTTCTAATTTTTGAAAAATGGACGCACTTGTCAAGTTCAAATATAATGTAAAACTGTCTGTTTAAACACAATGTTTTTCATCAATTGTTATCATTTTAGACCTTCATAAATGTTCGTTTGGCGGGATGGTTGAACTTGGGTGCCTCCTGAGTGCAGGAGGTATCCTTTTTCGGCCGTAAAGATAGCTACTCTAAACCTACTATGTGAGTCGCACGGTCTGGGGTCTTCAGACTCCCGACATATTTGCACTAACCTACAGGATTGATTTATTCGCCGCCATTATTAAAAACCTTGCCGCCCCAACCGGGAATCGAACCACGGATCCTATTTGCAAGACGACGCTATACCGTTGAGCTACTGGGACGGAATTGCAATATATTTCATTCGATGTGAACTCTGTATAGTCACCAACTGGAAAATGTACAGTAAACACAGACTATTATGGAATATATCTGCCGAAAAAAGCAAAAAAGAAATTAAAACGAAACAAAACTAAACGTGAGGAAGTTTACGGGGTAGGAAATTACAATGAATAAAAGCCTGAATCTCATAGATGCTGAAACGCAATCATATGTACAATTTAACTGCAAAAGTTAAATTAATTTTAATCCATGAAACAATACAAACATTTTAATGTGTGTGTTGGAGCTTTAATTACTAGTAACTCTCACACGCATCTAAAATTGTAATATCATAAGATGTATACTATTTAATAAAAATCAGTATATCTTTCATTTACTATTTAATATAAGTGAATCCTGTTTATAGTGACTTGAAACTGAGAAAACTGATCACTATAAATGTGATGACAGTCACTGTATGAAAATGCTGTGGATACTCTAAGAAAAGCGGTCAGTTCAGCCAAGTGGTAAGCATACCAATGGAGTAATTTTACCAGATGAAACTGTATATTTAAATTCAGTTTCATATTACACTCGTGCATTTCTACTTACTATAAATTCATTAAATAATTGAACTATTTAAAACTGCATCCCATAAAGCACTTCAATTTATTGAGCAGAATTCGTGACTATTAAATGAAATACTACTCCAAAAATCAATGCATCTGAATCTCAATGTTTGTCGTAAAAGCGATCATTAAAATTACATACCACATATTCTTGCTCTCTGAAACACTAAGGCATTAGATTTGATTAAGAGTCATTGAAAACCTAAAGGTATGAATGGCAGAGTATCAGTGGCTGTAACCTAGGTAACGGCGGAATCCCAAATATAATAGTGATTGATACTGAGGGGGAAATTTTGAGGAATGTAAATACTCAAAATCGTGACTTACCAGCAATTCCTCCCCAAAATATTAAAAATGTTCATTCTGTTATACTAGTAACTGACATTTTGTGTAAATTAACTCAGATAGGACCAAGTGCCGACGATTGATACTGGTTACTGCAGTGGTGACATAATTACAAGCAGTTTGGTCATCAGTTGTTTGAAAATTATTGTTACAATAATTGAATAGAATGGCTCCATTTCCAACTCCTTTACAAAGCATCTTCAAGCATCGTTGAAAAAAATTTGATATTTTATGGTTAGATTTATTTCTTTTTGTTAGTTTTTGAAATTTATGGTGGTAAACATTTAAAAGAATGGCAAAGATGTGAACATTAATTAAAAGGTACTTAAAACGCCTTTATATCATATTTGTGACTGTAAATTTTTCATTTATTCACTTCTTTATCTGTCTTTCTAAAATATTTTCTTATGTTACATAGCATTTGTAATTATGACAGTAAGCATTATATGGTATTGGATAGAAATGTAGTTTTTTCAATTATTATTCTCAAATTGTTGAAATCCTACATTACAATATTTGTCGCGATGCTACCATTAAAATTATGGATCCCACTGTAAACAATTCCCTTGAAAGTTGCTTTCTGGGAAGGACAATTTATTTTTCTGCTGTTTGTAAAACATTGCTTTCAAAAGCTTTTTCTAGTGTTCTAAACATATACATTCTACTCATAGGGATCTTTCCATGAGATGCAAGACCTACCTGCGAACGAATGAATCACACTCACTGAAGTTCAGGTATATATGATTATAATTTAAAAACCTTGTACGAGTAGATATACTTGTATATGCATAGACGCTCAAGATGGTCTGGAATAAACTTCAAACTATAATTAATGTGGCGTTAAGACCTGTAATGGGGACATACGGAACTAAATGCGGAGATAGGCATCTTGATTATTAATTACTTATTAATACAGTGATAATTTTGTTTTAAAGCTTTCCTTAAAGATGTGCGTTGTAAATGCAAAATTCCTCAATTTTCTTCCACTGCGAATATTCATACATGTCTTATATATAAGATAAAATACAAATAGTTTATTTATTAAAAACTCTTTGTATTATTTAAATTCCATTCTTTATTTAATTATATTGCAGGCTGATGTTGCTATATATTGCAGGCTGATGTTGCTATATATTGCAGACTGATGTAATATTAAACAAAAGCACGATCGTTATCAATTAAAAATCACTCCATTAATTTCAAACAAAGGAAAACACTTTCTATTTATGAGACAAGAATTTTGTTACTTTGAGAAACCACCGTGATAGTTAACTATATAAAGTCGAAGTCAAATCTGTAAATTCTCGATTTATGAGTATATAGAAATGCGAACATACTGTGTGAAGCACATCTCTATGCTGTGTGAAGTACTCATTGACACCATTTTGCAATGACATAATCTTGGCCTGACTCTCTAAGCACACACTATTCGAACTTTATCAAATATCTGCTCGTTTATTCCGAGATTTATACTAAACATTTTGGTCCTATGATTTTTAAGCGATTGCTATAATAAATATTATTTGCTCATCGACGCGTTCTCTGCTTTTAGTTAGGTAATTATTAACATAGTTTCAGAGGAAAACGCCTTTCTTCAAGACACCCAAAACCTAATTGGTGTTGCTTTGCCCCTCATTAGCATATATGCTTTCTGGTTTGGTCCTGATTGGATGCTGGTCCGCGTCCCCCTTGTTAAAGTTGATTCTTTGGCTCGACTTACAGAGTGAGTCCATCCCATTCAGAATTAATGTTGGTTGTTCCAATCTTTATTAGAATTTATGAGTAATACACCACTGACTGATTTAATTTCATTTTCTGCTCCGTTGCGTCAGGTCTATTATTTCCCCTTATATTATATTAGTCGTTTTATTGTTTTTATTTATAGTATATCTGGTCACTTCTTTGTCTTAAAATTAATAATCAAAGTAATTCTCCAGGTAAAAATAAAACAAAAAGTTAAATGCCGCAATGATCCAATAAACTTTAATTAAATATATATAACTATCGACCGAATAAATATTATGTTAACATTTTAACAATGAAACAAACGGTCTACTTCTGACAGTGCAGTTTCAATTTCAGCACCCAACAGGACACCCGCGAACATACATTTACAGTGCATTAAGAATTGGTGTTGTTATCACACAAATGACACAAAGAGCAAATGTCAATTATTTAAAGAAATTTTTAAATAAGTAGTAACTAAGGTTTTCTAAAACATTCCTGAAAATTATAAGTTAGAGCATCAGGTGGGGTCGCAGCTAGCGCCATTACTTGCTATAAAAGTTTCAAATTGTGATGTCGAATTGCCTATATATGTGTGTTTCGAAAATTCTAAATAGATGCTAGTTCTCTACAAAGTAGATGGGACCACTGATTTAACTTCAATTTGAATAGATGTTGTAAAGTTCAAATATTTACTGAGAAAGTATACTTTAAAAAGTATTTAGTTTGTTTATAAATAATGTGATTATAGTAAAGTTCTGTGAATAATTAATTCCACATCCTTTAAATTCGCGCATAAAGTGTGGGACTGTATTGAACGACTCCCACACGGACTCCAATAGAAATCTATTAATGAATTAATTAAATAGTAGTTATGGAAACATTCTATTTTACTTAAAATGTATATTTATAAAATATATTGTGAAAGACAAATATTTAACTTACAGTAAATTAAGATTTTGAAAATTGTTTTAAATAAATAGTTTAGAATTTTAACCAATAGAATTCGTTTGACTTTTATTTTCGAAATTTAGTTATTTTACGAGGTCTATTGCAGGCAATAAACACAACGATAATGACAATTATAGTCACAGGTGTTATTCAGAACCATATCCAAGTGCTTCTGCAAGGCATTATTTAGTAATAAATCACAGATTTTTGCTCTCTCAAACATTTAATCAATAAATTTTGAAAGCTAATTTTAACTTAAAATTAATTCTAATATTTTGAAAATTACTTTAAAGAAATAGTTTTGAACTTCAACTTATACTATTATTCTTTTGAGCCTTATGTTAGACATTTGGAAATTTTAGGAGCGCTATTGCTGGTAATAAACACAACTTGAATAGCACTTATATTTACAGATGTCATTTGATTCCTTATAAAAGTTCGAATGAAATAGCCAGTTATTCACTAATATATCACAGATTCCTGCTCTCTCAAACATTTAATTAATATATTTAGAAAAACAAATTTATAATTTAAAATATATTCTAATATATGGAAAATTTCTTTAAATAAATAGTTTTAAATTTCAACCAATAGTGTTATTCTTTGGACTTTAATTTTGGAAAACAAATAATTTTAAAAGGGATATTGCGGGTAACAAACACAACGCGATTAAAAATTAGCTTCACATGTGTCAAATAAATAAGTTGGTATCACGTCTGATTTCAAACAAATAAGATTAAGCAGACAATTTTAAAACAAGGTCTTTTGTTACACTTCTTATAAGACGTACAAAATCGAAAAAGGTCAGAGCGCTTTCGAGCGTTAATACGCTTTTCATCACTGGCTGCATGGAAAGTAAAAAGAATTGTTTATATATAGACCAGTAATGATGACAAATTTGCATAAATACAATTATTAAAAAATCTGATGTGGCCATCACATGACTTTCCTTATATAATTTAATAAATATACTACTTTTACAATAAACAAAATAGATTTTTCTTATAGTAGATACTTATATTCTTTCAAAGATATTGAATTTTCGACAATTAGTCGTCATTTTAATTGATTTAGCGCCATTTTTATTCATTTGGCGAGATTTTCGTTAATTTGGGAGCATTTCAAAAAATCGCCAAGTTGGCGACATACCGTCAAATTCGTAGCCAAAATCTCGCCAAGCGTTATGGACAAAGAAATAGGTTATTCTTACAGCAGATAAATGAGTATTGGCGTTCAAATACAAAAGTATTACTCAAAGTATCTTTTTTCATGAATGGAACGAGCTAGATCCACGAGGATGATGTCACTCAATTTAACAATTTAATTAAAGACAATAAGCTTCCAGTGTTTACGGATTGTGATTTTTGTACCAAATTTCGTTGGAATCGGTCCATTCGTTCGTCAATTATCGTCTCCACAGACTCACTGACACACACACACACACACACACACACACACAGACATCACTTCAAAAATGTTTGTTTCGTGATCAGGGATGCTTGAAACGTGCTCTCCCGTCGAAAACTCGAATTCGAATTTTCGACCCCGTCACAATACTTTCCTTATACATTATGTATATAAGGAAAGTTATAAATAGTCGATTATCTAAGAAAATATACACAAAAAACCTAAGATATTTCTAACGGATCCAAAAACGAGTATATCTCAAGAAAAGTACAATTAAAAAAACCATTTTATTACAGGAATGCAAATTCAAAGAGGACAGTCAAGCCCAATACCTATGAGGATGACGTCAAAGATAACTATTTTTTTATTTTGCACGTCTTATAAGAAGTGTAATAAAATACCTTCTATCAAAGTTGTGTGCTTAATCTTTTCACACGTGTTAATCAATTCCATAAAAAAGTCTTATGAAATAGCGAGTTATTACTCTCCTTATATACATAATGTATAAGGAAATATTGTGACGGGGCCGAAAATTCTTACTTTCCTTATATACATAATGTATGAGGAAAGTATTGTGACGGGGTCGAAAATTCGAATTCGGGTGTTCGACTGGAGAGCACGTTTCAAGCATCCCTGATCATGAATCAAACATTTTTGATGTGATGTCTCTGTGTGTGTGAAAGTATGTGTTTGTGTGTGAAAGTATGTGTGTGTGTGTCAGTGAGTCTGTTGAGACGATAACTCACGAACGAATGGACCGATTCGAACGAAATTTGGTACAAAAATCACAATCTGTAAACACTGGAAGCCTGATGTTTTTATACGCAATCGAATGTTCAAAACCCCCTAAAGTTTCAAGTGAAATTTTGAAAAAATCGTCAAAAAATCAAAACCGCTAATAAAATTACAAAAATAGTCATTCCTTTTGTAATTTTTCATTAGAAAACGATTGACATAAATTTTAGAGCGCTAACATGAACCATTCTCGAGATATTGCGCATTTTTTAAAAATAATCATCAAAAAGTTATATAAAATAAAAGAAAAATATTTCATATTGAGAAGCATTTTCACTTTTCATATGTAATATCATGCGATAAATTTGGTGACATCATTCTCGTAGATCTAGCTCGTTCTATTCATGAAAAAATATATTTTGAGTAATAGTTTGTATTTAAATGCCAATAGTCATTTATCTGCTGTAAGAATAACTTATTTCTCCATCCATAACGCTTGGCGAGATTTTGTCGACGAATTTGTCGGAATGTCGCCAACTTGGCGGCATTTTTAATTGCTGCCAAATTAACAAAAATATCGTCAAATTGATAAAAATGTCACTAAATCAATGAAAATGACGACTAATTGAAGAAAATTCAATATCTTGGAAAGAATATAAATATCTACTATAAGAATAACATTTTTTTAACTATAAAAGTAGTAAATTCATTACATTATATAAGGAAAGTCATGTGTTGCCCACATCAGATTTTTACTAATATGTCACAATTTCTTGATCTCTCAAATATTTAATCATTAGATTTGATTCCAAATTATTGCAACTACGAAGATTTCAATTGCGCGTTGAATACCTGGTTGTTAGCTGGGAAATGTTCGTCATCCAAATATTACTGTTGTACTCGGAGGGGAATTTGAGAAATGCACAGTCTAAATCAGTATATCAGATTAAGCAGTGCATGCATGAAGTAGAATGTATCCTGCATAGGAATATGTGCATTTGAATGAGAATGTGTAATGTATATGGACAGTGAATGTAGTCGTATTTATATGCAGGTGATACAGAATGAAAGCATAACATTTCGTATATTTAAAATGTTTTAAATATTGTATTTTTATAACGTTTGAATCATTATATATTATGCGAAACTCCATGCTGAATATATTTTTACTAAAATGTTTTAATGGCAAGATAATTGCTAAGGAGATGAGTTGCATTTATGGTACGAAATAGCACCTATAATTGTCTTTAATATATCTAAATTTGCACTTTTAATTCAATTTTCGATTTCATTTGGTAACTTGAATTCTTTTCAAAGTGGCATTGCGAAAATGCTTTAAAAATAAAATATTTTGAGAACGGCAAGTCCTGGGGGTTTGTCTTACTCATTCCATTGTCAGAAATTACGTATAAAACAGGTATTTAATTGATATATGTGATCATATGTAGTCTATTATTTTATATTTTGAAGATTTTTGCTGTCCATTTCGAAACTAAAGGCAAGTTCATTTTTCTGAATCGTACTAAAATCCAGTCAGCACCTAGGAAAGACACAAGTGAATTATTCACCAAATTTTGAGAAATTCTATTTGATAGTTTCAGAGCTAGAATGGACACAAACGCTTTTTGAGGACCATTTTGCAAAAAATAAGGAAGGTTTTTTTGTCCCAAAATGTACCAAATTCTAATCAACACCAGAAAAACTCACAAGTGACTTATCTGTAAAATTTAATGAAATTAGGTAAATTAGTTTTTGAGTTAGAGTAGATACAAAATCTGCACAGACACACACACAGACGTAACACTAAAAATAGTTTTTTCGTATTCTTGAGGTCCAGAAACGTGTATAATAGTCGAAACTCGACTTGCGCGTTCGACTTGATTCCAATACTTTCCCTATACATTACCATGTATTGCAGGGAAAGTAAAAATGGGAAAAATCCTTACGGCGAAATCTACTAACAACTAATTCCCCTTGCTTCTTAATACATCAACGTCATGAAGAAGCAAACGCTGTGAAATAAGTTTCTGCTCCGTTTAACGTTGGTCGATAGGGTCTAATTAAAGATTTTACTCTCACTGCTGAGCTCCACTTGGCACATTAATAAAGATGTTATCATATTCCTTTGTGTGATAAAAGTATACATCGTGTGAAGCAAAATATAAAAGTTGCATCCCCCTGCAGATTTGACAGATGCAATGTTATAATTATTTTGTAAAATGAATATCAGGAGAAATTAAGTGTTACCAAGGCTGTTGTTTAAATGAATGTACAAACTTATAAACTATTTTCATAATAGTTAAAAGAGATTTATTCCTTGGAGATTAGGTGAACAATGAATCATCAAATATCATTTCAGGAAGCTTCCATTGAACTGGATTTAAAAACTATTATTTATTTAAAAACTATTAAAAAATTGTGGAGTGTGTAAGTGTTCGACTGTATGTAGGGAAAATTGTATACACTGTTCCTTGAAAATTCATTAAAAGAACCGTAATAACTTTATAAGGAAAACGCCTATGAATCTGCATAATAAACCTATCCATGGTAAAGGACCATACTCGATTGACTTAAAATGGTCAGATGGACCCTGCATGTGAAAAGAAGGAGGCAGAATGCATATCTCAAAAGCGAAGTAAATTAAGCTGAATTAACAATTACAAAGTTGTAGATCGTTCTCTATTAAATATAGAAAGGCATTTAGTTTTAAAATGACATGAATACACTGTGTGGATGTTCGTGAGGTGAAGCAGATGACGCATGATTTACTCCGCTTCACTTAAAGTTATCGTCTAAACAGTAATTATTTTTATTATTTGGTGAATTTTTCAGACTCACTTGGCTATGTATAGATAATATTTGACTTGTGCCAGTAGTATGATGTGTTTGATGATGTTCGTTGTCGAGGAGAAGGGGATAACCCCGTCGCTAAATCTGCTTCACACATTCCTGAAATCCCGAGACGCACTGGAACACAGACTATAAAATACATATCTGGGCAGCGAAAAGTGATAGTTTTGCAGACATCTTCTTTAGTATTGAAGAACTTCTGAAGGACATGGCGAGAAAAACACGTAGGAATAAAAATATGTGTAATACGTCAATTTTATTTTATTTAGACTCATCACGTTTGCAGTAAACAGTAAATGTTGTATAAAAGTTGAGGCAATTGATGTACCATAATAAATATCATCTTTCGTTGATCTCATACATATTGACAATGCGCAATGTACATATTATGTGCAAACCGTCCGTGTCTCCAAACTAAATAGACAACGTTCTATATATTTGTAATTGAAAAATTTTCGTATCTTGCTTCGTTTTCGAAACAGGAATTTAAACTCTTAAACTAGAAGCGCTGTGTCATAAGGTAAAATTGTCCTTATCGAAATTAATACCATAGAACTTACCTATGATGCCGACACTAAGGGTGGAGCATGTAAGCTCCAGGTTCTCAAGCTGGAGAGACGAACACACAAAATATAAATAAATACACTTGACTTAATTGATCAATTTATTTTAATATTTTAAGTTATAGATATCCATTGTATCTTGATTAATGATACTATTATTAAATCTATTATTATAAGAAATATAACACTGACAATATTTCATTAATACATATTTACACACATAACAAAATTGACATATTTTTTAAAACAGTTTCTTTTAAACAATCGACACTCAAAATAGTTCCTTTAGTTCAATATCTAAGAACTCGTTAATATAATCTACTCTTACGAACTGATTGTTCATTATTTGAATAATCGATAAAAGTGTGCCTTCCGTGCTAATTAGTGACAAATTGAAAGTTGATTTACCTCTACTCTTTTGTGTTAAGTACTTATTCGTGCAATCTCAATGATGCACGAAACTGTTGCATATCTCATAACTGCAACAAGCTTCCATTTTATCGCTCACATTCGATATACCTTTTTCACAAAACCAAGACACATGATGTTAACTCGTTCGAAAATTTGAAGAAGTCTGAACTTTTTGAAATACGGCTTTGGGGCGATTTTTTCTTTCCCCCATTGGTTTCCTACCACATCTACCATTCGTTGTTGATGCAGAAGGGGATAACCACTGTTTATGTATGCATGTGTTGTCATTGGTTCCCTCTGCAGCATTTAAATAGGTCATTATTTTGGTTGGCATCCGTAATTGAAATTACAAAATGTCGTGCACGCCGTACGACACGCTGCTAATACATTTAGTCGATCGGGAATTGTCACTTTATTATAGATAAATCTAACGTGTATGATGAACAGTGCTGTTCACCTGCGGTTCGATCCCCTAATGTCTTTACTGGTCATTTGATGATTTCCTAATTGAGCGACAGGAGAGGAATGACAAGATCTTATTATCCAAGTGTACACTGCATTTTCCATCCTCTAATGTGAGATGGAGATACAACTAGACAATTCGACTAATCACCTGTTGCTATTGCTACCTCAAGTTAACCGCCTGATGATATTTTTATCCTCCAGGTTAATTTTCTGCATGGACATTAGAATCTCGATCTTGAAATCTGCATCAGGAGTGCATTGAATTTGTGCCAGTTGTACTAGGGCCAATTTTAGATCACCTACATCATGACACCAATCTGTAGGGTTGATTTGTTCAGGTGCTATATTAAAGTTTTGTACTGTCCTAGTCGGAGCTCTATACGGGTAAATAAGTACTGGTCACGCGATTGAGCTACTGAGATGAAATTGCAAGCCCATATTGTGAAAAAGAACTCATCAAGTATATATATACTCATGGACCTGTTTTTACAAAGCAATCAGTGCTCTTAAAATCTGTCCTACGAAAAGTGTATACCAATGCATTCAAGTATGTTGTGGAGTTTTTCAAAATGTATAACTATAACATGTATTAATGAGTAACAACTTTATATATATCATAAAATTTATTCTTCCGGGAAAAAATCAGTACAAATTCTTACAGTGAATTCCACTAACATCAAATACCCCGTGCCATTCCTTGCCTCTTAATACATCAACATCGTGAAGAGGCAAGCGCTGTGAAATAAGTTTCTGCTCCGATTTGCGTCGGTCGAAAGGGCCTAATTAAAGATTTCATCGCGCCGCTGAGCTCCACTTGGCACATTAATAAAGAAGTCATCATATTCCTTTGTGTAGGTAACGTATCATTTGTGTGAAGAACAAAATAAAACTTGGATCTCTGTGTTCGGTAGAAGGACGCAGTATTGATATTGCGTTCAGGTGCTATATTAAAGTTTTGTACTGTCCCAGTCGGAGCTCTATACGGGTAAATAAGTACTGGTCAAGTGATTGAGCTACTGAGATGAAATTGCAAGCTCTTATTGTGAAAAAGAACTCATCAAGTATATACTCATGGACCTGTTTTTACAAAGCAATTAGTGCTCTTAAAAGTCGTCCAACGAAAATTGTATACCAATGCATTCAAGTATGTTGTGGAGATTTTAAAAATGTATAACTATAACATGTATTAATGAGTAACAACTTTATATATATCATAAAATTTATTCTCCTGGGAAAAAATCAGTACAAATTCTTACAGTGAATTCCACTAACATCAAATACCCCGTGCCATTCCTTGCCTCTTAATACATCAACATCGTGAAGAGGCAAGCGCTGTGAAATAAGTTTCTGCTCCGATTAGCGTCGGTCGAAAGGGCCTAATTAAAGATTTCATCGCGCCGCTGAGCTCCACTTGGCACATTAATAAAGAAGTCATCATATTCCTTTGTGTAGGTAAAGTATCATTTGTGTGAAGAACAAAATAAAACTTGGATCTCTGTGTTCGGTAGAAGGACGCAGTATTGATATTTTGTAAAGTAAATAACGGGAAAACTTACATATTTTGAAAGAGGTAATTTAAAAAATATTTAAACTTATAAACTATTTCAAGTATCCTTATAAGAAATTTATTCCTTGGAGGTTATATAGGCGATAGATGCTTATCCATAGACTATAAAGTATCTTTAATTACACTGGAGTTTACGTAATTTTATTTATTTTAAAGCTATTAAAATATTTTGGAGTATTTAAATAATTGATAGTATGTATAACAAACTGTATACAAGGGTCCAAGAAAAGTCATTGAGAATCCAAATATCTTTGTATGAAAAGATAATTAAGTGCACATGGTAGGCCTATCTATATTAAAGAGACCATACCAGATTGAATAAAAACGATCGCACCACTTCTAGCTGTGCAAGGCACATTGACTTCCAAAATTAAGCTCGCAATGAAAATTTTCATTTTTCTAAAGCGTATTTAAATTTGAGAGGCTGAAAATATCTGCGTATATAAACGACAGTATGCAAATATCGTATGGTATAACCAATCACGATTGACTGTCTGGATATATGACAATTAGGCTGTCTTTGAAGACGACAGCATTCTGAAGGGTTTGAGGAGGTTTATTTAAATGCTGATACGAAGTTTTTAAAACTTTGAAGGATTATTTTTGATGATATTCGTGTTTCTGTGACTGAAAGAAGACGAATGACACAAAGTGAGCGCTGGCGTGCTATCGGACGCATTGAGAAAGAACAGTCAATCAGAGATGTCACTATTTTCTTTGGCGATGATCATTCGTTAATTTCTCGACTAAAGAAACGATTCCAAACAAGTCAAACAGTTGCCCGGAAAAATGTGCCCGGTCGTCCAAGGGTTACCACCCCCTCTGATGATAGGTATATTGCTATAGTAGCCAAGCGGAATCGACGAGCAACGTCCACAACTGTTACATCATTGGTTGCAGCGGCACTTGGTAAGACAATATCTGCCAGTACTATACGCCGAAGGCTCCACGAGAAGGGACTGTACGTCCGAGTACCACGTTTTTGTGTTCCACTAATAGTCCAAGCCAGGGGAACAAGGGGACAATATTAAAGTGGTGTCGTCACATGTCAATTGGACTGTCTCAGATTGGTACAACGTCCTGTTCACGGACGAGTCCAGATCTGCCTTGGAATCAGATGATAAGCGCATAAGGGTCTGGAGAGATCGAGACACACGCAATCAGGCCAAGACCATCATCGAACATCAAGCATTCAGAGGTGGCAGCGTCATGGTGTGGGCTGGAATTTCAATGTGATATCGCACAGAGCTGCATATATTTAAAGGGGGTTCTGTGACGGCTGCGCGGTATCGGGATGAAGTCCTTGACCCCATTTCGAGACTCTATGCTGCAGCAGTTGGTCTTGATTTTCTCCTTATGGACGATAATGCCCGCTCTTATCGAGCTCACTTCGTTGGCAGATACCTGGAAAGTGAGGACATTTCTTGTATGGAGAGGCCGGCGTATTCCCCGACCTTAATCCCATTAAAAATCTTTGGGATGCCCTCGGGCGGGCTGTCACGGCAAGTTTACCTCCTCCAGTCCGTCTCAGAGAGTTGTAAATTAACCTATTAGAGGGATGGCCATTGCTCGCATCTTCGATGGTTGACCATCTTATTAAAAGCATGGAAAATCGTTGCAATGTTTATGTGAAGATCCGGGGTGGTCACATACAATATTAATGTAAGTTTTGTTTTGTTTGTTTGCTTTAAAGCATCATTTTGTTAATGACCCGAATGTGACGTCATCCTATAATTAAGAAAGGTAAATATTTTTTTTCATCGTTGTACATATTTCTTATTTTCTTTAATGCATGAACACATTTGTTACCTTCATGTACAATTTTGATTTAATCAAAGCTTTACATTTCCATTTTTGTTGATTTTACCGTATGTGCCTAACTTCTAGAAGCCAGTGTATAAGTGTCTCTAAAACGAAAAAATATAAAAGAAAATTTCTGAATGCAAAGTTGTAGAGATTTCTACGCCTATTATAGAAAAACGTATGTTATGTACATAGCATGTACATAGCATGTACACAGCAATTAAAACATGAGATCAAAGAAAAATGATAATCATGCAGATATTTCATTCAGTTCTGAAGTACATCTATCTACATTAAAGAGGCCATGTCCGATCAAATAAAAGAAATTGCAGTGCCTTTGTAGAGAAATTAAAACGCTGTGAATACAAACTCGGCAAAAAAGCAAGATAGACAAAAAGTGCAAATTATAAAGTTATAGAGGATCTCTTTGATTCTGTCGCGCATGGTCATTTCACTACAGATTAAACTTAGAATCTTGTATAAAGAAATTCTAACTTTAAAAGTAAATATATGTAAAAAAATATCAAAATAAGCGTCCGACAGATTTTGATTGTGAAATGATCGTGAGTACCTAACGCCGTGCTAAAAGCAATAGGATAAATGCCAGACTTGAGTATTGCTTGAGAAAATCAGGTAATAGAGTTCACAGAGAGTGTATCATTAGGTAAAAAAACAAATCTTAAGTTAAGGCGTGCAGCAGTGAATTGCTTGAGGAAACCAGGTGCTACAATTTACAGAGAGTGTGCCATCAGTTTAAAAACCAAGTCTGAGCTGTAGGCGTGCAGGAATACACCGTCACTGTATATTTGATCTAAATAGATAGTTGGCAAACTTGTTCTTTCCAGAAGGTCAACAGTTCCCCAAATCGTAAAATACAGGCATCTACAGAGTCAATTTTTATGATTTTATATTTGAACGAGATGCCTTGATGGACAAGTTTGTCCAAATTATGTACCTAAATTAAGAGCTGTTTGAAATTTAAATTACAGTTATTTATAAATTGAATCCCTACATATGTTATTCTTGAAGTCTTTTATATATTACTAAGTATTTTAACGTTCATAACTTTCAGAATAATCCAAAATTATTGTTGCACAATTCCATATTGAATTCAAATTTGAATGGCTAGTGTATTGTTAGAAATATAAAAGAATAGTTTACTTTAAGGCAGCTCTATTTCCGATTGTTTTATGCTTGTTTTAATTAAATTCATAAAACGATATTTTAGAGGGAAATGTACTATTTGTAAACAATTATATCTACCAAGTTACACCAAAACCAATACATGATTATTGATATATGCTTTTCTATGCATAGATTTGAAGTATTTCCAAATGTAATGCAGTCTATTATGCTTTACATAGTGCTAATTTTCTGTGTACATGTTTAGATATAGTAAATTAATATAGCGAAACATCCTCTAATGAATATACTGTATTCTGCAATATTCCAAAACTCGCATTAAAGATCTAACTCACGATACAAAAGTGACGGTGCAAAAGTGAGCAATTGACTATTTGTACATTAATGTAGCTTCATAACCACAAAAGCTTAACATATAAATCACTAACATCAGACCCTTCTAGTAATTTTAATCCGTTGATATTAATGCATAAGATACTTTGATTAATTTGGAATGGCTTTGATTTCAGATTTAATACATATTAAATACTTTTAATTTGTGTTCGATACTTTGATATATAGAAAAATTTGATAATGTTTGCATCAGTGAATTAACAAATAAATTGATCAATTTAAGTTTATTATTGACTAGCCGCCTTTGGGGACCAGCCTGTTCGCTACCCTTGAATATTCTGACCGTGGCAAATTCTAACCGTGGCACACTCGCTGGCGCGACCTACCAGTAAAGTGTAAGGTAACTGTTTGGAGGGCCAGGAAGTGCCACCCAATTTAGACAGGAACTCAGTGGGGGAGGCATCCACAGGGACCGTACCCTCCTTCCCCTACCACCAACCTCTCGGAAGGACTTACGGTCCCGCATGTTTAACGTGATCGTACTCCGCCTGAACACGGCGGCAGTTTTGGCAATGGCGGCAATCGAACCCGAGCCTACCGAGTGCAATTCCCGCGCGCCAACCACTGGGTTCCCGCGCCCTCCGCGACAATCTCCATAACCTTCTTTTCATTCACCCAATTTAGACCGGAACCCAGTGGGAAAGTCATCCACAGGGTCCGTACCCTCCTTCCTCTACCACCAACATCTCGGAAGGACTTACGGACCCACATGTTTAACGTGATCGTACTCCGCGTGAACACGGCAGCAGTTTTGTCAGTGGAGGGAATCGAACCCGGGCCTACCGAGTGAAATTCCCGCACGCTAACCACTGGGCTACCGCGCCCTCCGCGACAATCTCCATAACTTTCTTTTTATTCACCCAATTTGGACCAGGACCCAGTGGGGGAGGCATCCACAGAGACCGTACCCTCCTTTCCCTGCCACCAACCTCTCGGAAGGAATTATCGACCCATATGTTTAAGGTGATCGTACTCCGCATCAGTGGCGGGAATCGAACCCAGGCCTACCGAGTGCAATTCTCGCGCGCTAACTTCCCGCGCGCTAATTTAAATTTATAATGACCATATGCTAGGCTCTTAATTCCACCATCCTCGTTCCATCGTTCCATCATTTAAAATAGCCATAAAATTAAAATATCCATTTAAAATATCTATAAATTAAAATATCCATAAATTAAAATATCCATTTAAAATCAAAAAATCATCCATATCGTTCCACCAATCCATAAATATAATAATTTCAAATACATCACCACAATTCAAACAACCATAATTCAATCATTTAAATTATTTAAAATATCCATTTAAAATATCATATAAATATAATAATTTCGCCCGATGTATACAACACTTATGCTCGTAATTCATTTAAAACCGAAAGCGCGGTCTCCATGGAGACGGGGAAGAAACTACTGCGGATGGGGTAAAAATGCCGTTGAAGAACTGAGCCGGTAGCCGACAAATTTAAAATCATGGCGTCTTTAAAATTGCGATCCTGAAGGCAATTTTCATTATTTCTGGACTAAATTAGACTTGTAAGAATGCCAGATATTTCAGCTTTCTAAAAATGTAAATTATTAGTCGAAATTATGAGTACTTTTCACTATGCGAGAATTTAAAAACCAAAAATCGTTTTTTTGAGCCAAAAGTGACTTTTGTTTTAAAATCTTTAAAAAATATTAGAAATCGAAATTGAGAGTTGAAATTGATATATTTTTACTCGAAATTCTCTGCTCTTTCCGATGGTGTGATTTGTTTTTTTCTACAACGTCTGGATCGTGGAGAAAAAAAGGCAAAAATGTCAAAAAACGGTCGAAATCGCATAAAACATTAAATAACAAAAAAAATAATTAAAATTTTAAAAATCGGTTTTCACGTGTCCCCTTCCCTCCCCCCCAGGTCTCCGATTGCCAAATTTCGTAGCTCTCCGACGCGCGGTCGCGAAACGTATAGTGTATAAGACAGACACACAGACACACAGACACACAGACACACACACAGACATTGCCTTTTATTATTTACTAGCCGCCTTTGGCGACCAGCCTGTTCGCTACCCTTGAAAATTCTGACCGTGGCAAATTCTAACCGTGGCACACTCGCTGGCGCGACCTACCAGTAAAGTGTAAGGTAACTGTTTGGAGGGCCAGGAAGTGCCACCCAATTTAGACAGGAACTCAGTGGGGGAGGCATCCACAGGGACCGTACCCTCCTTCCCCTACCACCAACCTCTCGGAAGGACTTACGGTCCCGCATGTTTAACGTGATCGTACTCCGCCTGAACACGGCGGCAGTTTTGGCAATGGCGGGAATCGAACCCGGACCTACCTAGTGCAAATCCCGCGCGCTAACCACTGGGCTACCGCGCCCTTCGCGACAATCTCCATAACCTTCTTTTTATTCACCCAATTTAGACCGGAACCCATTAGGGGAGGCATCCACAGGGTCCGTACCCTCTTTCCTCTGCCAACCACCTCTCGGAAGGACTTACGGATCCACATGTTTAACGTGATCGTACTCCGCGTGAAAATGGCAGCAGTTTTGGCAGTGGCGGCAATCGAACCCGAGCCTACCGAGTGCAATTCCCTCGCGCCAACCACTGGGTTCCCGCGCCCTCCGCGACAATCCCCATAACCTTCTTTTTATTCACCCAATTTAGACCGGAACCCAGTGGGAAAGTCATCCACAGGGTCCGTACCCTCCTTCCTCGACCACCAACCTCTCGGAAGGACTTACGGACCCACATGTTTAACGTGATCGTACTCCGCGTGAACACGGCAGCAGTTTTGTCAGTGGAGGGAATCGAACCCGGGCCTACCGAGTGAAATTCCCGCACGCTAACCACTGGGCTACCGCGCCCTCCGCGACAATCTCCATAACTTTCTTTTTATTCACCCAATTTGGACCAGGACCCAGTGGGGGAGGCATCCACAGAGACCGTACCCTCCTTTCCCTGCCACCAACCTCTCGGAAGGAATTATCGACCCATATGTTTAAGGTGATCGTACTCCGCATCAGTGGCGGGAATCGAACCCAGGCCTACCGAGTGCAATTCTCGCGCGCTAACTTCCCGCGCGCTAATTTAAATTTATAATGACCATATGCTAGGCTCTTAATTCCACCATCCTCGTTCCATCGTTCCATCATTTAAAATAGCCATAAAATTAAAATATCCATTTAAAATATCTATAAATTAAAATATCCATAAATTAAAATATCCATTTAAAATCAAAAAATCATCCATATCGTTCCACCAATCCATAAATATAATAATTTCAAATACATCACCACAATTCAAACAACCATAATTCAATCATTTAAATTATTTAAAATATCCATTTAAAATATCATATAAATATAATAATTTCGCCCGATGTATACAACACTTATGCTCGTAATTCATTTAAAACCGAAAGCGCGGTCTCCATGGAGACGGGGAAGAAACTACTGCGGATGGGGTAAAAATGCCGTTGAAGAACTGAGCCGGTAGCCGACAAATTTAAAATCATGGCGTCTTTAAAATTGCGATCCTGAAGGCAATTTTCATTATTTCTGGACTAAATTAGACTTGTAAGAATGCCAGATATTTCAGCTTTCTAAAAATGTAAATTATTAGTCGAAATTATGAGTACTTTTCACTATGCGAGAATTTAAAAACCAAAAATCGTTTTTTTGAGCCAAAAGTGACTTTTGTTTTAAAATCTTTAAAAAATATTAGAAATCGAAATTGAGAGTTGAAATTGATATATTTTTACTCGAAATTCTCTGCTCTTTCCGATGGTGTGATTTGTTTTTTTCTACAACGTCTGGATCGTGGAGAAAAAAAGGCAAAAATGTCAAAAAACGGTCGAAATCGCATAAAACATTAAATAACAAAAAAAATAATTAAAATTTTAAAAATCGGTTTTTACGTGTCCCCTTCCCTCCCCCCCAGGTCTCCGATTGCCAAATTTCGTAGCTCTCCGACGCGCGGTCGCGAAACGTATAGTGTATAAGACAGACACACAGACACACAGACACACACACAGACATTGCCTTTTATTATTTACTAGCCGCCTTTGGCGACCAGCCTGTTCGCTACCCTTGAAAATTCTGACCGTGGCAAATTCTAACCGTGGCACACTCGCTGGCGCCACCTACCAGTAAAGTGTAAGGTAACTGTTTGAAGGGCCAGGAAGTGCCACCCAATTTAGACAGGAACTCAGTGGGGGAGGCATCCACAGGGACCGTACCCTCCTTCCCCTACCACCAACCTCTCGGAAGGACTTACGGTCCCGCATGTTTAACGTGATCGTACTCCGCCTGAACACGGCGGCAGTTTTGGCAATGGCGGGAATCGAACCCGGACCTACCTAGTGCAAATCCCGCGCGCTAACCACTGGGCTACCGCGCCCTCCGCGACAATCTCCATAACCTTCTTTTTATTCACCCAATTTAGACCGGAACCCAGTAGGGGAGGCATCCACAGGGTCCGTACCCTCCTTCCTCTACCAACAACCTCTCGGAAGGACTTACGGATCCACATGTTTAACGTGATCGTACTCCGCGTGAAAATGGCAGCAGTTTTGGCAGTGGCGGCAATCGAACCCGAGCCTATCGAGTGCAATTCCCGCGCGCCAACCACTGGGCTACCGCGCCCTCCGCGACAATCTCCATAACCTTCTTTTTATTCACCCAATTTAGACCGGAACCCAGTGGGAAAGTCATCCACAGAGACCGTACCCTCCTTTCCCTGCCACCAACCTCTCGGAAGGAATTATCGACCCATATGTTTAAGGTGATCGTACTCCGCATCAGTGGTGGGAATCGAACCCAGGCCTACCGAGTGCAATTCTCGTGCGCTAACTTCCCGCGCGCTAATTTAAATTTATAATGACCATATGCTAGGCTCTTAACTCCACCATCCTCGTTCCATCGTTCTATCATTTAAAATAGCCATAAAATTAAAATATCCATTTAAAATATCTATAAATTAAAATATCCATAAATTAAAATATCCATTTAAAATCAAAAAATCATCCATATCGTTCCACCAATCCATCTTCTATATAATAAAAGGCAATGTCTGTGTGTCTGTGCGTCTGTCTGTCTGTCTTATACACTATACGTTTCGCGACCGCGCGTCGGAGAGCTACGAAATTTGGCATTCGGAGACCTGGGGGGGAGGGAAGGGGACACGTGAAAACCGATTTTCAAAATTCTAATTATTTTTTTTATTTATTTAATGTTTTATGCGATTTCGACCTTTTTTTGCCCTTTTTGCCCTTTTTTCTCCACGATCCAGACGTCGCAGAAAAAAACAACTCACACCATCGGAAAGAGCAGACAATTGCGAGTAAAAATATATCAATTTCAAATCTCCATTTCGATTTCTAATATTTTTTAAAGATTTTAAAACAAAAGTCACTTTTGGTTCAAAAAAACGATTTTTGGTTTTTAAATTCTCGCATAGTAAAAAGTACTCATAATTTCGACTAATAATTTACATTTTTAGAAAGCTGAAATATCTGGCATTCTTACAAGTCTAATCTGGTCCAGAAATAATGAAAATTGCCTTCAGGATCGCAATTTTAAAGACGTCATGATTTTAAATTTCTCGGCGTTCCGCTCGGCGTGCCGCTTCGTTTCTCCCCCGCTGAAGGCGGGAAGGTGGTGGGTGGGGACGTCAAGGTGGAGGTGACGTCACGGTTCTGAATAGAGCTACTTTGCTCTATATAAATTATTATATTTATATTTTAAATGATGGGACGATATGGATTTTTTAAATGTATATTTTAACTTTTGGATATTTTAAATGGATATTTTAATTTTATGGATATTTTAAATGATGGAACAATGAAACAATGGAATGAGGATGATGGAATTAAGCATATGGTCATTTTAAATTGCAAATCAGCGCGCGGGAAGTTAGCGGTAGGCCCGGGTTCGATTCCCGCCACTGCCAAAACTGCCGCCGTGTTTACGTGGAATACGATCACGTTAAATATGTGGGTACGTAAGTCCTTCCTAGAGGTTGGTGGTAGGGGAAGGAGGATACGGCCCCTGTGGATGCTTCCCCCACTGGGTTCCCGTCTAAATTCGGTGAATATATAGAAAGTTATGGAGATTGTCGCGGAGGGCGCGGCAGTCCAGTGGTTAGCGCGCGGGAATTGCACTCAGTAGGCCCGGGTTCGATTCCCGCCACTGCCAAAACTTACGCCACGTTCACGCAGAGTACGATCACGTTAAGCATGTGGGTTCGTGAGTCCTTCCGAGAGGTTGGTGGTAGGGGAAGGAGGGTACGGTCTAAATTGGGTGAATAAAAAGAAAGTTATGGAGATTGTCGCGGAGGGCGAAGTAGCCCAGTGGTTAGCGCGCGGGAATTGCACGCGGTAGGCCCGGGTTCGATTTCCGCCACTGACATGGAGTACGATCACGTTAAACATATGGGTCCGTATGTTTTTCCGAGAGGTTGGTGGTAGGGGAAGGAGGGTACGTTCCCTGTGGATGCCTCCCCCACTGGGTTCCGGTCTAAATTGGGTGGCACATCCTGGCCGTCCAACCAGTTACCAGGCCCGGGTTCGATTCCCAAAATTGCCGCCGTGTTTACGCGGAGTACGAGCACGTTAAACATGTGGGTCCGTGAGTCCTTCCGAGAAGTTGGTGGTAGGGGAAGGAGGGTACGGTCTAAATTGGATGAATAAAAAGAAAGTTATGGAGATTGTCGCGTAGGGCAAAGTAGCCCAATGGTTAGCGCGCGGAAATTGCACTCGGTAGGCCCGGGTTCGATTCCCAAAATTGCCGCCGTGTTTACGCGGCGTACGATCACGTTAAACATGTGGGTCTGTAAGTCCTTCCGAGAGGTTGGTGGTAGGGGAAGAAGGGTACGGTCCCTGTGGATGCTTCTCCCACTTGGTTCCGGTCTAAATTGGGTGAATAAAAAGAAAGTTATGAAGAATATCGCGGAGGGTGAAGTACCCCAGTGGTTAGTGCGCGGGATTTGCACTTGGTAGGCCCGGGTTCGATTCCCAAAATTGCCGAATAAAAATAAAGTTATGGAGATTGTCGCGGATGGCACGGTAGCCCAGTGGTTAGCTCTCGGGAATTTCACTCGGTAGGCCCGGGTTCGATTCCCGCCATTGCCAAAACTGCAGCCGTGTTCACGCGGAGTACGATCACGTTAAACGTGTGGGACTGCAAGTCCTTCCGAGAGGTTTGTGGTAGGGGAAGGAGGGTACGGTCTCTTTGGATTCCTCCCCCATTGGGTTCCGGTCTAAATTGGGTGGCACTTCCTGGCCTTCCAAGCAGTTACCTTACACCTTTCTGGTAGGTCGCGCCAACAAGTTTGCCACGGTCAGAATTTTCAAGGGTAGCGAACAGGCTGGTCGCCAAAGGCGGCTAGTCTTAAATAATAAAAGGCAATGTCTGTGTGTCTGTGCGTCTGTCTGTCTGCCTTATACACTATACGTTTCGCGACCGCGCGTCGGAGAGCTATGAAATTTGGCAATCGGAGACCCTGGGGGGTGGGAAGGGGACACGTGAAAACCGATTTTTAAAATTTTAATTATTTTTTTTTGTTATTTAATGTTTTATGAGATTTCGACCGTTTTTTGACCTTTTTGCTCTTTTTTCTCCACGATCCAAACATTGTAGAAAAAAACAAATCACACCATCGGAAAGAGCAGAGAATTTCGAGTAAAAATATATCAATTTCAAATCTCAGGGACAAATTCTAATATTTTTTTATGATTTTAAAGCAAAAGTCACTTTTGACTCAAAAAAACGATTTTTGGTTTTTAAATTCTCGCATAGTAAAAAGTACTCAGAATTTCGACTAATAATTTACATTTTTAGAAAGGTCAAACATCTGGCATTCTTACAAGTCCAATTTGGTCAAGAAATAATTATAAATATTCACAGGATCGCGATTTTAATGACCTAAGGATTTCCAATTTCTCGGCGAACGCGTTTTCACCCGTTGAATTTTCTCCCCGTCTCCATGGAGACCGACCGCCCTTCCGGGTTTAAATGAATTAAGATATGTGTTGTATACAACGGGTGAAATGATTATATTTATATGATATTTTAAATGGATATTTTAATTTATGGATATTTTAAATAATTTAAATGATTGCATTATGGTGGATTGAATTGTGGTGATGTATTTGAATTTATTATATTTATGTATTTGTGGAACGATATTGAATATTTTAAATAATTGAACGAATGGATATTTTATTGAACGTTCAGCGACCGCGCATCGGAGAGCTACGAAATTTGGCAATCGGAGACCCGGGGGGGTGGGAAGGGGATTCGTGAATACCGATTTTTAAAATTTTAATTATTTTTTTTTGTTATTTAATGTTTTATGCGATTTCGACCGTTTTTTGACCTTTTTGCCCCTTTTTCTCCACGATCCAGACATTGTAGAAAAAAAGAAATCACACCATCGGAAAGAGCAGAGAATTTCGAGTAAACATATATCAATTTCAAATCTCAGAGACAAATTCTAATATTTTTTTATGATTTTAAAACAAAAGTCACTTTTGACTCAAAAAAAGGATTTTTGGTTTTTAAATTCTCGCATAGTAAAAAGTACTCAGAATTTCGACTAATAATTTACATTTTTAGTAAGGTCAAATATCTGGCATTCTTACAAGTCCAATCTGGTCAAGAAATATTCCGTATTGGCCACAGGATCGGGATTTTAAGATTTTCCGAATTTCAATTTCTCGGCGATCCGCTAAAGCATTTCTTAACCGACGTTTCTCCCCCACAGAAGCAGGGAAGGTGGTGGGTGGGGACGTCAAGGTGGAGGTTGACGTCACGATTCTGTATATGCATAGCGATGGGTGGGACAATAAGAAACCGAATTGGTTTTTACTTTCCGTTTCCCGCGCTTCCGATTTTAAATGAAATAAGAGCTTAACATATGCATTGTAGAAATTATTATATTTATATTTTAAATGATGGAACGATATGGATTTTTTAAATGGATATTTTAATTTTATGGATATTTTAAATGATGGAACGATGGATATTTTAATTTTATGGATATTTTAAATGATGGAATGATGGATATTTTAAATGATGGAACAATGGAATGAGGATGATGGAATTAAGAGCCTAGAGAGCATATGGTCATTTAAAATTGTAAATTAGCGCACGGGAAGTTAGCGGTAGGCCCGGGTACGATTCCCGCCACTGCCAAAACTGCCGAAGTGTTCACGCGGAATACGATCACGTTAAACATGTGGGCCCGTAAGTCCTTCCGAGAGGTTGGTGGTAGGGGAAGGAGGGTACGGTCCCTGTGGATGCCTCCCTCACAGGGTTCCCGTCTAAATTGGGTGAATATAAAGAAAGTTGCGGAGGGCGAGGCAGCCCAGTGGTTAGCGCTCAGGAATTGCACTCGGTAGGCCCGGGTTCGATTCCCGCCACTTCCAAAACTTCCGCAGTGTTCACACGGAGTACGATCACGATAAACATGTGGGTCCGGAAGTCCTTCCGAGAGATTGGTGGTAGGGGAAGGAGGGTACGGTCCCTATGAATGCCTCCCTCACAGAGTTCCCGTCTAAATTGGGTGAATATAAAGAAAGTTGCGGAGGGCGAGGCAGCCCAGTGGTTAGCGCTCAGGAATTGCCTTCGGTAGGCCCGGGTTCGATTCCAGCCACTTCCAAAACTGCCGCCGTGTTCACGCGGAGTACGATCGTAATAAACATGTGGGTCCGGAAGTCCTTCCGAGAGGTTGGTGGTAGGGGAAGGAGGGTACGATCCCTGTGGATGAATAAAAAGAAAGTTATGGAGATTGTCGCGTAGGGCAAAGTAGCCCAATGGTTAGCGCGCGGAATTTGCACTCGGTATGTCCGGGTTCGTTTCCCAAAATTGCCGCGTAAACGATCACGTTAAACATGTGGGTCTGTAAGCCTTCCGAGAGGTTGGTGGTAGGGGAAGAAGGGTACGGTCCCTGTGGATGCTTCTTCCACTTGGTTCCGGTCTAAATTGGGTGAATAAAAAGAAAGTTATGAAGAATATCGCGGAGGGTGAAGTACCCCAGTGGTTAGTGCGCGGGATTTGCACTTGGTAGGCCCGGGTTCGATTCCCAAAATTGCCGCCATGTTCACGCGGAGTACGATGACGTTAAACATGTGGGTCGGTAAGTCCTTCCGAGAGGTTGGTGGTAGGGGAAGGGGGGTTCGGTCCATGTGGATGCCTCCCCCACTTGGTTTCAGTCTAAATTGGCCGAATAAAAATAAAGTTATGGAGATTGTCGCGGATGGCACGGTAGCCCAGTGGTTAGCGCGCGGGAATTTCACTCGGTAGGCCCGGGTTCGATTCCCGCCATTGCCAAAACTGCAGCCGTGTTCACGCGGAGTACGATCACGTTAAGCATGTGGGACTGCAAGTCCTTCCGAGAGGTTTGTGGTAGGGGAAGGAGGGCACGGTCTCTTTGGATGCCTCCCCCATTGGGTTCCGGTCTAAATTGGGTGGCACTTCCTGGCCTTCCAAGCAGTTACCTTACACCTTTCTGGTAGGTCGCGCCAACGAGTTTGCCACGGTCAGAATTTTCAAGGGTAGCGAACAGGCTGGTCGCCAAAGGCGGCTAGTAAATAATAAAAGGCAATGTCTGTGTGTCTGTGCGTCTGTCTGTCTGTCTTATACACTATACGTTCAGCGACCGCGCGTCGGAGAGCTACGAAATTTGGCAATCGGAGACCCGGGGGGGTGGGAAGGGGACACGTGAAAACCGATTTTTAAAATTTTAATTATTTTTTTTGTTATTTAATGTTTTATGCGATTTCGACCGTTTTTTGACCTTTTTGCCCTATTTCCTCCACGATCCGGACGTCGTAGAAAAAAACAAATCACACCATCGGAAAGAGCAGACAATTGCGAGTAAAAATATATCAATTTCAAATTTCAATTTCGATTTCTAATATTTTTTAAAGATTTTAAAACAAAAGTTACTTTCTGTTCAAAAAAAACAACTTTCGTTTTTAAATCCTTCCATCGTAAAAACTACTCATAATTTCGACTAATAATTTACATTTTTAGAAAGGTCAAAGATCTGGCATTCTTACAAGTCCAATCTGGTCAAGAAATAGTGAAAATTGCCTGTAGGATCGCAATTTTAAAGACGTCATGATTTTATATTTCTTGCCCAATACTCGGCGAAGAACCGATTCTCCCCGACATTTCCCACCGCAGTAGTTTTTCCCCCGTCTCCATGGAGACCACCACGCTTCGGGTTTTAAATGTATTAAGAGCTTAGCATATGTATTGGATACATCGAGTGAAATAATTATATTTATGTGATAATTTAAATGGTTATTTTAATTTATGGATGATTTAAATAATTTAAATGATTGTATTATGATGGATTGAATTCTGGTGATGTATTTGAAATTATTATATTTATGGATTGGTGGAACGATATGGATGATTCATAGAATGATATGGATTTTATAAATGGATATTTGAATTTATGGATATTTTAAATGGAAGGAGGGTACGGTCTCTGTGGATGCCTCCCCCACTGGGTTCCGGTCGAAACTGGGTGAATAAAAAGAAAGTTATGGAGATTATCGCGGAGGGCGTGGTAGCCCAGTGGTTAGCGTGTGGGAATTTCACTCGGAAGGCCCGGGTTCGATTCCTTCCATTGCCAAAACTGCTGCCGTGTTCACGCGGAGTACGATCACGTTAAACATGTGGGTACGTAAGTCCTTCCGAGAAGTTGTTGGTAGAGGAAGGAGGGTAGGTCCCTGTGGATGCCTCCCCCACTGGGTTCCGGTCTAAATTGGGTGAATAAAAAGAAGGTTATGGAGATTGTCGTGGAGGGCGCGGTAGCCCAGTGGTTAGCGCGCGGGAATTGCACTCGGTAGGCTCGGGTTCAATTACCGCCACTGCCAAAACTGCCGTGTTCACGCGGAGTACGATCACGCTAAACATGTGGGTACGTAAGTCCTTCCGGGAGGTTGGTGGTAGAGGAAGGAGGGTACGGTCCCTGTGGATGACCCTCCCACTGGGTTCCGGTCTAAATTGGGTGAATAAAAAGAAGGTTATGGAGATTGTCTTGGAGGGCGCGGTAGCCCAGTGGTTAGCGCGCGGGAATTGCACTCGGTAGGTCCGGGTTCGATTTCCGCCACTACTAAAACTACCGCTGTGTTCAGGCGGAGTACGATCACGTTAAACATGTGGGACCGTAAGTCCTTCCGAGAGGTTGGTGGTAGGGGAAGGAGGGTACGGTCCCTGTGGATGCCTCCCCCACTGAGTTCCGGTCTAAATTGGGTGGCACTTCCTGGCCGTCCAAACAGTTACCTTACACTTTTCTGGTAGGTCGCGCCAGCGAGTGTGCCATGGTTAGAATTTGTCACGGTCAGAATTTTCAAGGATAGCGAACAGGCTGGTCGCCAAAGCTTTTATACGGTTTTTGGCCTAAGGACAATTAAAAACCGAGTAAGTGTTTGCTTTTTACACGGTTTTTGGCCTAGGCACAATTAAAAACCGAATTAATCTTTGCTTTTTATAAGGTTTCTGGCTCATTATGCTGGATTGAATTGTGGCGATGTATTGTTTACATCGGGTGGTGGTTGGGACCACAATGAAAAAACTTAAACACTGAATAAATAAAAAAATAAATAAAAATAAAGTTATGGAGATTGTCGCGGTGCATTTATGCATCGGATGGTGGTGGGGACAATCTTTAAAAAAAAAAAACTTTTAAAACTGAATTAGTGTTTACTTTTTATAAGGTTTCTGGCTCATTATGATGGATTGAATTGTGGCGATGTATTGTTTACATCGGGTGGTGGTTGGGACTACAATGAAAAAACTTAATTGTGGCGTACTCTATTGTTGTATTGTACAAACTTAATTGTGGCGATGTATTATTTACATCGGGTGGTGGTTGGAACCACAATGAAAAAACTTAATCATTGATTGCTTTTTATACGGTTTTTGGCCTAAGGCAATTAAAAACCGAATAAGTTTTTGCTTTTTACACGGTTTTTGGCCTAGGCACAATTAAAAACTGAATTACTGTTTGCTTTTTATAAGGTTTCTGCCTCATTATGCTGGATTGAATTGTGGCGATGTATTGTTTACATCGGGTGGTGGTTGGGACCACAATGCAAAAACTTAAACACTGAAGAAATAAAAAAATAAATAAAAATAAAGTTATGGAGATTGTCGCGGTGCATTTATGCATCGGATGGTGGTGGGGACAATCTTTAAAAAAAAAAACTTTTAAAACTGAATTAGTGTTTACTTTTTATAAGGTTTCTGGCTCATTATGATGGATTGAATTGTGGCGATGTATTGTTTACATCGGGTGGTGGTTGGGACAACAATGAAAAAACTTAATTGTGGCGACGTATTGTCGTGGCGTACTCTGTTGTTGTATTGTAAAAACTTAATTGTGGCGATGTATTATTTACATCGGGTGCTGGTTGGAACCACAATGAAAAAACTTAATCATTGATTGCTTTTTATACGGTTTTTGGCCTAAGGACAATTAAAACCCGAATAAGTGTTTGTTTTTACACGCTTTTTAGCCTAGGCACAATTAAAAACTGAATTAGTGTTTGCTTTTTAAAGGTTTCTGGCTCATTATGCTGGATTGAATTGTGGCGATGTATTGTTTACATCGGGTGGTGGTTGGGACCAGAATGAAAAAACTTAAACACTGAATAAATAAATAAATAAATAAAAAGAAAGTTATGGAGATTGTCGCGGTGTATTTATGCATCGGGTGGTGGTGGGGACAATCTTAAAAAAAAAAAAACTTTTTCGCTAAGCAGCATCGTTAAAAAGCGAGCTTGCCACTGTCAGGATTTTCAAGGGTAGCGAACAGGCTGGTCGCCAAAGGCGGCTAGTAAATATAATAATTTCAAATACATCAGCACAATTCAAACCACCATAATTCAATCATTTAAATTATTTAAAATATCCATTTAAAATATCATATAAATATAATAATTTCGCCCGATGTATACAACACTTATGCTCGTAATTCATTTAAAACCGAAAGCGCGGTCTCCATGGAGACGGGGAAGAAACTACTGCGGATGGGGGGAAAATGCCGTTGAAGAACTGAGCCGGTAGCCGACAAATTTAAAATCATGGCGTCTTTAAAATTGCGATCCTGAAGGCAATTTTCATTATTTCTGGACCAAATTAGACTTGTAAGAATGCCAGATATTTCAGCTTTCTAAAAATGTAAATTATTAGTCGAAATTATGAGTACTTTTCACTATGCGAGAATTTAAAAACCAAAAATCGTTTTTTTGAGCCAAAATTGACTTTTGTTTTAAAATCTTTAAAAAATATTAGAAATCGAAATTGAGAGTTGAAATTGATATATTTTTACTCGAAATTCTCTGCTCTTTCCGATGGTGTGATTTGTTTTTTTCTACAACGTCTGCATCGTGGAGAAAAAAGGGCAAAAATGTCAAAAAACGGTCGAAATCGCATAAAACATTAAATAACAAAAAAAATAATTCAAATTTTAAAAATCGGTTTTCACGTGTCCCCTTCCCTCCCCCCCAGGTCTCCGATTGCCAAATTTCGTAGCTCTCCGACGCGCGGTCGCGAAACGTATAGTGTATAAGACAGACACACAGACACACAGACACACAGACACACACACAGACATTGCCTTTTATTATTTAAGAAGATAGAATAGAATGACTGACTGGATTTAAACCTGGCTTACAATTATGATTATATAATGCATATAGTTTATGTCAAAATTGACCTCAATATAATAGTTAACTTTTTAAGAAAACCATTGGAATGAGAAGAGCACATTTTTTCAATTTTTCACGTATAACATGTACTAGAAAATGGAGCAGGCGTTTTGCAGGATTCAAAGCTGGAACAATTTGAATTAAATAGTCTAAATTTATACAAAATAAATCAAATTTATTCATATAAATAACAGCAAAAATTGCACACATATTTATTGCCGGCTATTTTAAACGGATGCCCTATGTCTTCGGATGAGTCGGACGGTCTGAGTCTTCAACACAAATTTATTAGACACGATATCACTTATCAGTTAGTAGAAATTCAAAAACAATTCCCATGGATAATACGTAGGTGAAGTAATAATTGCACAGACAGAACTGAATAAAATCAAACACAAATATTAACTTAAGCGCATACGAATAAAACAACGAATCTCAAAAGAGAGATACATTGCAATACGAAGCCGGTAAAATGCGTTTTCGGATTTCAGCGGACTTGTGTGGTCTGGTAATGGATAGATGTCAATTCGCCACGGTAGCAGGAGGACGCAATCGAGTTCATAAAAATAATGACGGGCTAATGTTTTTCAGATTGAAGTTTGAGTATTGATAGTAGCAAGATCGTATCGACAGCTGGATGTTATCTAATTTTAAAATTAAAAAAATAGTTTATTTTAAGAGCTTGGAATTAAAAAACAGAATATCGAGATGCACCTTTCTAGATACTTAAGTAGCTGTATACCAAATTTCATGACCGCAAGACGCCTAAATTTCCCACTACTGACTGCACACATAGAAAAAGAGAGAGAGAGAGAGAGAGAGAGAGAGAGAGAGAGAGAGAGGGAGAGAGAGAGAGGGAGAGAGAGATATTTTATTTTATTATTACTGTATTTTTACATTTTGTCTTCGATGGCCGGTCTGAAATAAATTTGGAGATTTGAATATATTTCACAGCAAATTTTGGATGAAGTAACCAGTCGTATATACACTGAAGAGCCAGAAAAACTGGTACAGTCGGGCGTATGCAAATAATGGAGATATGCAACCAATCAGCGTAACGCGATGCGGTCGACAGTGCGTATATAAAACAACAAGGTGTCTGAGGAGGCTATTAGATCGGTTCTTGCTGCTACAATGGCAGGTTTTTAAGATGTAAGTGATTTTGAACGGGGGGTAATAGTCGGCGCATGAGAGATGGGGCATAGCATTTCCGAAGTAACGATGAAATTTGGATTTTCGCGCACGGCCATTTCAAGAGTGTACCGAGAATATCAGGTTTCCGGTAAAACCTCAATTCTCCGACAGCGGTGCGACCGGAAAAGACCTTGAAAGAACGGGATCATCGACGGTTGAAAATAATCGTTAGACGAGATAGACGTGCAACACTTCCTCAAATTGCTGCGGATTTGAATGCAGGGCCATCAACATGTGTCAGCGTACGCACTATGCAACGTACCCTGATTGATATTGATTTATACCTCATTGGTTCTACACGATATTAGGTAGGTGTACCAGTTTTTCAGGCTCTTTAGTGTATTTTGGTTTTAAAATGTGTTGCTAAAAATTTGTGACAAGACTTAAAATTCGGGAAACTGCATCAATATCACTCGTATATTGTTGAAATGCAAGACGAGCGCACCAATATTTATGCTCACAAAGTTTCATATCGCATTATTAATATTCTAAACAATGTAAAAAATCTGCTGTGGGCAACACATGACTTTCCTTATATAACGTATTGAATGTACCACTTTTACACTAAAATAAATAGGTTTTTCTTATAGTAGATACTAATATTCTTTCCAAGATATTGAATTTTCGACAATTAGTCGTCATTTCATTGATTCAGCGTCATTTTTATCCATTTAGCGAGATTTTCGTTAATTTGTTAACATTTCAAAAAGTCGCCAAATTGGCGACATTCCGCCAAAATTCGTCGCCAAAATCTCGCCAAGCATAATGGACAAAGAAATAAGTTATTCTTACAGCAGATAAATGAATATTGGCGTTAAAATACAAAAGTATTACTCAAAGTATATTTTTTCATGAATGGAACGAGCTAGATCCACGAGAATGATGTCATCCAATATATCGCATGGTATTACTGAAAAGTGAACATGTCTCTCAAGAGGAAATAGTTTTTTTTTATTTTATATGACTTTCTAATAATTTTTTTGAAAAATGTGCAATATCTCGAGAACGGTTCATGTTAGCGTTCTAAAATTTATGTCAATCGTTTTCTAATGAAAAATTACATAAGAAATGTCTATATGCGTAACTTTATTAGTGGTTTTGATTTTTTGACTATTTTTTCCAAATTTCATTTGAAAATTTAGGGGTGTTCTTAACATTCGATTGTGTATAAAAACAATAGGCTTCCAGTGTTTACGGATTGTGATTTTTGTACCAAATTTGGATCGAATCGGTCCATTCGTTTGTCAGTTATCGTCTTCACAGACTCTCACACACACACACACACACACACACATACTTTCACACACACACACACACACACACACACAGACATCACTT
Organism: Amaurobius ferox; assembly: GCA_951213105.1. Classification (NCBI taxonomy): domain Eukaryota; kingdom Metazoa; phylum Arthropoda; class Arachnida; order Araneae; family Amaurobiidae; genus Amaurobius; species Amaurobius ferox. Next base: position 54,409,527 of record OX578147.1, read on the forward strand.
CAAAAATGTTTGATTCGTGATCAGGGATGCTTGAAACGTGCTCTCCCGTCGAAAACTCGAATTCGAATTTTCGACCCCGTCACAATATTTTCCTTATACATTATGTATATAAGGAAAGTAAAAATAGTGAGTAACTCGTTACAGATTGGTGTACAGCTGTCATTACAGAAGGTTTGTTTTCTGTCACTCTGAATGGTTGCCCGGAGATCGCAGGCGGTTACGTTGAATGTATCTCCGTCCAGATGCAACTTTCTCATATCATCTCGATGGTCAATTGAAATTGAATATGGGGTGACACAAGCCCATGGGTCAGAGATTTACAAGGGCAAAGCTGAAAAGGAGCCCGTAGAGCAGTGCAAGAGCTGCACACAAAATATCAGAGTTACGAATAATCGTCTAAGAGTTAACTCTAAAGAGGTTCCACTTTGCCTTGTATCTTATTAATATAACAATCATATGATACATTGTTCGTCTGCCCGGTTTTCCGTTTGATCAGAAAATACAGCTTTCTCATTTCATGATTGTATATTTTGCCGATCTTTCGCCTTCAGTATGGTTTGATCCGGATAATAAGTTGGATATACAGCTTCATCATCATTTTCAAATGACTCGTTATAGATTATAATTTTATTGCGGGATCTTACATTGCAATTTAAACGATCATCAGAATCCTGATCATTTCCCGGTTGATCGGTTTCACTACTTGTCGATTCTTCTTCATCTGCATCAAAATTATTGTCTTCCAACAAATGTTTTTCAAAATCTAAGATTTCTGCCTGGAAATCTGAAAATACTCGATTTCTCTCCAGAAGTTCATATCTCTTATTTTCTTCAAGGAATCTAACATCTCGGGATTCCACTATGTCTGGATTTTTTGGATTCCAAATTCTACATGCTTTTCTCGAATCTGAACATCCCACAAATATTACCAAGTCTGTAATTTTGTCAAACTTGTTTCGTTTGTGCTTTAGATTCCAATATTGAGCCTGGCATCTAAATATTCAAAAGTATAAAACATTTGTTTTTTTTCAGTAAAAAATTCCTCTGGTGTATAATAATTTCGCAATTTTGACCATTTTTTCCTGTACTGTTTTCCAGTTTGAATATCAAATGCTTGAACGTATCGAAAACATCAGCTTTAGACTTTAGAAATTCTGCAAACACTTTTCTTGATAAACCATCTACTACTGTTAAAATATATTTAGCTCATCCTAAACAATCTTCCTGTATTGGACCGATTAAGTCCATATGAAGAAGTTCAAAGTGCATTTATAATTGCTCACAGATTACTTCCTTAAATGGTCTTCTAGTATATTTCGTCTAAATGCACTTATTACAATTACTCGATTATGAGTCTTGCTTACATTCGAAGTTGAACCATTTAATTGCACCATGAAGTTGTTGCACCATGAAGATCCATATATATTTCATCAATATGGCTTATCGTCCATGCTATATTTCCTAAGAAGTGATTTTACCATATTTGAAAATAAAATCCGTATCCTTGATCGCTTTCAAAGCAGCAATATAAAATTCAGATGGATTTGTACTTAAAATTGTATTGTCTTTCCTATCTAGAATATTTTCTCTAGATTCATCAAATTAAACATTCATATTTTCATCTTTTAATTTTCGAACATGTATGAGATTACTTTTTAGTTTAGGTGCATTTTGAACTGATATAAGATTATTTTCCAGTTTGATACATAAAGTGTATACTTTAGTAGTAATTCTGAATTAAATTTTACACTTACTTATAATTATGCTATGAATCCTTTTGCCTGAGAAGATATCCTGCTATCGTCAGTTAAGAAAAAATATTTTTTTTTATCGTCTTGTACTTTATATACGCAGTCAAAATTTTCAGTCACGTGACTAGTCTCCCCAATATCTAAGACAAATTTGGCTTCTTATACATTTCGTATTGTTCTTAATTTGATTTGTAGCTGTCGTTCTTGATCCACTTCTCTCGGATATAATTTTTTATTCCGAAAATCCTTGTTTGGCTGCATGTATAGAACTATCCTTCTAGAAACTTGATTTTTGTTGATTAGTTGAATTATGTCAAAAATTCATGACTTTATGACCTGCCTTATTATAAAGATGGCATAAAATTTTCCTACTATAAGTTTGTTCAAATTGCTTTGGTTCATCTTTCTGCTATTATGTACTTTAAAAACAGATGAGCTTGCATTTTCAGCTTCGTTAGATATTTCCTCGTGGAGCTTGAAAATTCGACGAACATCAAAAATAGTAGATGCCCGGAAGTTGTCAAATTTCATAGCAATTGTATTATACGTAGGCGGATGTTCCTTGATCAAAGTGCTTATACATTCTTCAGCATCTACAATTGCACCTAGTATGCGTGCACTTTCCAGTAATTTCTCAGCTCTCGGCAGATAATCGTTCCAGTTTTCGTTCCTTTACATCTGTGATCGTGATATATTGGTTCCCGTTTCTATTCTTCTTTTTTTCAGATCACCTTCATGCCTGCTGCTTAGGGAAGTCAAAATTTCCTTGGCAGTATTACAAGTAAGAATCAACCATACTTGCATATTACTTAACTTGCATATTACTTGTAATAATTAATCTTGCTTAAGAATATTTTTTCTTCTATTCAGTTAGTTCAAGTTCATTTGCTGACGGATTATCCGTTAGATGCACGACTAATCCTTTTCCATCAAGTATATTTTTAAAAAGGTACTTCCAACTACTGAAGTTTTCTCCGTCAAATCAAGAAATTGCTTGCTCCGCCATTTTTGCACACTAGCCACTACTACACACATTTAATTTAGAGACTGGACCCATGACACTTTGTAGCGTTTTTTGATTACCGCTTATTCAGATATTGTGAGACCAGAAATAGATCTCACATTTGATGAGACAGGTTTATATGTGTAATTTATTGTGGCCAAGACGACAAACAATACTGTAAGTCTGGGTAACGCCGGGTTTTACATCCACTGAACCTAGAGGTCACAAAATCATAAATTTAGGAGCGCTATGATAGAGGGGGCCGAGCTGGCCCTTACGAGGATGTGAACCACGCCATTGGATAAAGATTATCCAATGGAAAAGGACGCTTGTTACGTCAAACACAATGCGGCAAATGGAAGAAAAGGAGGAGTGCCACCCCGAGGGAGGAATATGGCCACAGCCGGGGACTTGAGTACGACACAGAGAACTGATAATAAGATTTGAGATGTGACTAAAGAAGGAGTTCGACTATTATGATGAGCAACAAGGTATTAGATGGTGATGTAACATTATGAGTTAACAGGCACGACTTGTATTAGTAGCATGGTGACATTAGATGGTGACATGAAAGTATGACTTGTGCAGATAATAAGAGAAAGCAATAAGTGCGGGTGCACGCGCCATGAGTAAATGTTATCGTCGATATCACTAGTCGGTAAAAGAGTACTGCGAGTTATTTCGGTGAGATATCGGCAACTTACGTGGCGGCGACAAAACCCAAGACAGACTTGAAGGTATATGCCAATCATTAATCAAAGGTCATAGATACATTTTAAGTAAATTTAATAGTACTGGTTTCACATACCCCATCCGTCGCAATAATTAATGAGAAGAATTGTTGTAAGGCATTTAATAATAATATGATTAAAGTTAAATTGGTGCATTCCTTTTGGTAAAATATTAAGTAATAATTCCTTTACAGGACTCACACAGGGATTAAATAATTGGAGGGTTATTGCAAAACACAACGAAAAACTGCGTAATGATAAATAATGTTAATCATAAATTTAGTTCCAATAATTTTCTATTAGCGCACCACAGATATGAAGAGAAACCTTTAACAACTTAACAACATAAATTATTTATTAACAAATTAAAGCATCTATCGTAGGTTACATAATAAAGTAAATATCATGTCCTGCAACCAAAACATACCATTTAAACTATACAATTCCATACTGCTTGTTTTCCCTTCTGTAACCATTCATTTGATCCGCTTTTGTACTAACTAACTAACTAATTAACACACTCCCTCCCAAGGGAGAGAGGTAAGCATGAGGCTTGGAACTAAGCCTTTTGCCTCGAGGGAACAAAAGCAAAAAGTAACGGTATCAACACACAAATCTCTCCCAGCTACGGGGAGAGAAAGAACGCTCTAACAGCACGTCTAAACTTTAGAACGAGAATACAAAAATCTAAACACACAAAAGCTTGCATAAATCTCCAAATACACAGTTCAAAAATCAACAGGACAAGAAAAAAATATAAAAAATTTAAAAAAACAGGAAACAGTCTATTTGCTGCTCCCGGCACGAGGATGAATCATGACTCTCTCAGCCGCACTTCCACCAGGGAAGACAGAGTTCCCCGCGCAGGCATATCTCCAGGAGTTTACCATCTCAAAAGGTCTAGCCGATTTTACCATTTCCGTGCCATTTCCCCGTGAGGGGAGGCCACCTCCACTGAACCGAGGGACAATAACCATAGGGCTAAAAGGGGTGGCCAGAATGGTACTATTTTTATTGTCAGTTATTTTCTCTTTCTTTTCTTTTTCAATCTCAGTTTTTATTGGTTCATCTTCTCCTGAGCTGCATTCCTCCATGTCACTTTCGTTTGTGTTTTTGTTATTAGGTTTTTCATTCTTATCACTTTTATCGCTATAGTTGTCTGATTCATCCTCACTTGATTTATTTTCTCCCATATCCCTTTCGGTTTCATTTTTGTTTTTTATAGCTTTCACTAAGTCTTCAAGTTTCTTTGCGATTAATCGTATGTTTTCGTCTAGCCTTGAGAGGTGTTCCGAATCCACTCATCCCGGACCTCTGCAGTCTTTTGCTTTTCCAAGTCTGTCACCACTACATTTATTTTCTCGATGATTTCCCTGAGTTCAGGTTGCTTTTGTCTATTTTCACTTTCCTCCTTCCCTGCTTCTTCCGTTTTTTGTTGTCTTCTACATACTGTAGCATAATCTAATTTTTGATTTATTATTTTTTTTTGTTTCACCATAAGAGATGTTCTTATTTTTTATAGTTGTCTGTATTTCCGTTTGTTTTTTTATTTCCTGACATTGTTTGCTTGTCGCCATGTGCTTTCCCCCAAACCGAAAGCATTTTGGGTGTTCCGCTGAGCACTCTGTCACTTCATGTTGTTTTCCACATTTATAGCATGTTGTATTTTCACTTCCACATTCATGTTTGTAATGGTTAAATTTTAAGCATTTTAGACATATTCTTGGGCTTTCTATAAATGGTACCGTTTTATATCTCGTATATCCAATGTTTACATGTTTTCTGCTTGTTTTACCTAGTTCATGTAATAGAACAATTTGTATTTTCTCTGTACTTTTGGGCTTAGTGAATCTGGTTAATTCGCTCCAATTTAACTCTTGTTCCTTAAGTTCTTCAGAAATTTCTCCCAAGCTCACTTCTGCATGTATCTCTCGTATTATCCATTTGGTAGTGATAAACTCTTCAATTATTCTCGTACTTATAGGTACACCACAAACATTTTTCTTTTCCAATATTCGGGCAGCGCTTTCGCTTGTTTTAACAACAACCCCTACGCTGCCATTTCTTGTTGCGAATATATTTTTTATACCTCTATGAATATCTTCTTGTTGCAATTCTTTTTTGCAAAGAATTGGGTGAAATGGGATCTTCTCCTCCGTCCCAGTCAAGATTGTTTTTGCTTCAGTCGTTCCATTTTGAAAAGCAATTTCTATTTTTTCCCTGTCAGATAGGTTGTTTCCTCTCCATAGGCTAGCATCACTAAACATTTTTCGCCGACTTATCTCCGGCACTCCGTTGTTACTTCCCTTCCGTTTTCCGGCACTAGTAGGAGGCTTCGCCATACAAAATTTGATAAAGCAGAAAACATCCGACCGACCACCTTCGTGGCCATCATTGTATTCTCCCGCTTTTGTACTTGGCACTTTCTCCAGTTTCGGGCCACAGTTACAGTTTTACTTTAAGGTAAATTTGCAGTTAGCTTAAATAAAATTATTTCCCAACAGTAGTATAGTATTCGTGTGTTTTTGGCCTGCCGCATCTGATGGCCGCCCGCATTGTTTTTGTGGTCGCGCGGCTGATTAGGTGTTCCGGTCGCGAACCGGTAAAAAAAAGAAATTCATGTAGGACCAGGTATAATAACTGCTTTCACATGGGGTTACTGTCCTGTCACATGGATAATTCGTTTCTGCTGAATACATTTAGCTGGGACGGCACATCTTTCATGATTCCCTTCTAAATCATACAACTCCAACTTCAACGTACAAGCAACTTGTTACTGCATATTCTGATTTTATGGAGTTTATTAATAGGAAAGATAAAGTATTGCAACAATATTGAAACAAGAATTTTATCCTTTTGTATCTTATTTTAATAAATTAGTATTTTCGCAATCTTTTCATCTTAATATACCACATAAAATCATATTGTTCAACTATTGTAACTAAAACTTTATGAAAGACATTAATAAATTCTAACTATGTAATAACTATTATAACAATCATCATTGGAATGTGTATTTTCTCGGATTTCGAGTACTTATATAAACATATTAATGCAAGTTATCCGAGACGGATAGTAAAACATATATGTATAATTTCGCCTCTGGATAAATACATGTTCCCCCATGTTGCATGACCGGCATTAAAATTAGCAGGCACATAATGCAAATCCTCTGTATAAATAAAATTACCCTCTGTTACCAAGCGAAGAGGAACTGTAGGATTCGAGAATCATAGGGTGCTAACTAGCCTATTCAGATTATTGAGATTATTGAATATAATGTGTGTTGCACGTTCTCTTTGAATTTGAGTCCAATAATGAACGGCATATCATGCCAGAATTATCGAAAATTCAATATATTTAATATAATAGCATTTAATGAAAATTTCAATAACATAAAATGTTTTCATCTTGTCGAAAACATTGCAGTATTGATACAATTGGGTGATGTTTGATTCTGATATATTACATGTATATATTAAATAGTTATTGTATTAAAAGTATTTTATAAATTTGATAAAATTATTCAAAATGTTTAAATAAAAAATTCGCCTTGAGGCAAAGGCTGAAACCAAGTAAGTTAGATAGTAAGGTGGTCAATGAAGACCGGGTTGCTGTATCGCCCTGGGGATCAACCAATGAGATACGGATGGCGTATCTGGAACTCAGGTGAAATGATGTTCCATCAAGCAGAGAATCGCACCACATCCGCACGCACCACATCCGCACGCACCACATCCACAAAACCACCAAGGGTGTCCCATGGCAAAGTGGATGATATTTGCAGCTTCACTTTTATAGAAGCCCCCGAAGGGTGGAAGTCTGACTTGGCTTCGACATGACAACAGCCACGGCCGCTGGCGAGATTCGAACACGCAACCCGGCAATCCAGCGATCAGACGGAAACGCATGCCCCTGACCGCTCGACGACCGCATCGGCAGAGTGTGTTGTAGATGCCATGACAAAAGGCAATGAAGATCCAGTAGTCCAAGTGGACAAACATAGGTAAGTGCAAATGTGCATTACATATTAGGTCTATATGATTTTGAGAAAATAAAACCTTAGTCAAATACGTGCAGGTTTGCCTCCTTAAGAGTGTATATAGAATTTAATGTAAGTTAAGCGTAATCATAACATGTTGTTGTTGTTGAGACCCAGACCGTCCGACCTACCAGAAAGTTGTAATGTAACCGTTTGGACGGCCGGGACGTGCCACCCAATTTAGACCGGAACCCAGTGGGGGAGGCATCCACAGAGACCGTACCCTCCTTCCCCTACCACCAACCTCTCGGAAGGACTTACGGACCCACATGTTTAACGTGATCGTACTCCGCATGAACACGGCGGAATTTGTGGCAACGTGTAAATCCAGGGCGCAAACCACCGGGCTACCGCGCCCGAAATGTACCAACAGGACGCGGTGTTCCCAGGTGGTCACCCACCCAAGTACTAGCAGCGCCCGATGCTGCCTGACTTCGGTGATCTAACGAGAACCGGTGTTTTCAGCACGGTACGGCCTTTGGGTAATCATAACATGTGGAAGGCCCAGACCACACAGCCAACCCAAAGGCTTATGGCAGTAAAACGTGTGGCCGGGAGAAATTTGAGAGCGGAGATAGACTTCCACAATCACCCACGAGCTGTCCAGAGTGTACCAGTAGTTTATTTGAATCCAGTTTTTCAAAAAGGTTACATATTGAGTCGTAAGACAAGTGACAGCAAAAAAGTAAACAAGCAGACAAATAAACAAACAAAACAAGCAAGCAGGCAAACAACAAAAACATCAAAAAACACAAGGAAAAGAACAAAGACGGGAGAAAGGGAGGGACAGCGGTAATATAAATATAAATTACCAAACTTCAAGGTAAAGATGAGAGTGGATAATTACAATTTTTGGTGGGCAATGAAATTTTTGTATTTTAAGTAATTAGATTAGTTTTTGAATATAATATAAGTGTAAAATGCCACTCGAGATCTCCTAGAAAGGGAGCAACGGAAGGGACAGTAGTCTCACAAGGAGAGTGACGAATTAAATTATGTAAGATTTCACCATTTTCGCTATTAGGTTCTATGATCAGAAGGCAAAAGTTACATGTTCAGGAGTTATAATGCACGACCAAAAAAATAGATACATAAATAATATGTACAGCAAATAAAACAGGGCGTTGCAGGTACAACATGACGTTTTTTTTTTAAATTAAAGTGGTGAAGATAGTCCAAAAATGGGCCATGCCTCCTAAGGAAGTAAATCAAGTATTTGTTATAAATTTGAAAATTTTTATTAACTTTGGGTAAATAAGTTAATATTCTGGTCGGGTCATGGGTCCGAGGGGAAATGTAATTGTTTAAAAGATAATGACAAATATTAAGAAGATAAAATTTGCAGTAGTTGGTCAGGAATGAATAGGGTAAAGGTACAACAGTAGGGGAGCCAACAATTGTGGCTAATTTGGCATTTTCATCTGCGACCTCATTGCCCCGAATATTAGCGTGGGCTTTGACCCACTGAATATTAAAAAGAGATTTAAAGGGATGGATATATGATTTGATATCGTTTAGGTATTTAGATTTAATTTTTAGGAAATTTAATGCTAAAATAGCTGAAAGGCTGTCAGAGAATATATTTACTTTAATATTTCTGTTGATGGGCCAGTAGAAGGCCGCGCTCAGAGCAGCCAGTTCAGCCTGGAAAACCGTGTTCTCATTTTCTAATTTATATGAAAGCGTCTCGACCAACGAGTCCCCCTTGAAAATGCAGATGGAAATCCAACCTTGTCCTCAAGCTTAGAGCCATCAGTATAAATATTTAGGCTAGAAAAAGTGATAGGGTCTCAAGGGGGAAAAACAATAGAACGAAGACCAGGGGGAAGTCCCGAAAGTGCGCAATTGGTATCAAAACGAACGGGGGTGTGGAAGGGAAGGGTCGGAGGAAAGGTTATTTTTTTGTTTCCAAAAACGATACTTTAGGAATTGAGATTTTATAACACAATGAAGGGGGGGAATACGACAGTACGAATGTTGGTAGAAGAGATAACCACAGCGAGATCATCAGCGAAGGTTTGAAGATAGTATAGATCGTAATTTAAATTCAGTATATTATTAAAATAAATGTTCCAGAGAATGGGAGAAATCACAGAATTTGACGGGCTCCTTTTGAGATTAATTTGGTGAAAGAGAGTTTGCTGTTTGTAAAAGTTATGGTTCGAGAGTGTAAAAATGAGTAGATAAAGGATCTAAATTGGGGGGAAGGTCAATTATATCAAAAGTGGTGGGTAGGATATTCCAATTCAAGTTGTCGAAAGCTCCGCTGATGCAACATACTATAAAACAGGCGAGTTCAAGACTGGTGCCATTGTCAAACATTACAGCCATCTTAAATACAAACATAAAACTGTCCTTAAAACTGGCTATATAAGGCATTAAAATACTTAAGCCTCTTTGGGTCAACACATATTTGTGAACAAACTTTTTCAGTCATGAATATTAACAAATCTAAATATATGAAGAGCTGATATGATAGAAATTTAAGATCAATTTTGCGGTTAGTTACTACAAAACTCGAACCAAATATCAAAATAATTGTCAAATAAAAGCAATGTTCCCCAACAAATAAAAGTCACTTATTTCTTATTAACTTTTTGTAACAATTATTATAGGTATAAATACAATAAAAAACACATGGTAGATAACTTTCAAGTTTCTTTTAGGGGGGCCCTACAATAAATCACAATAGATCTATATGGCCCTTGGACTAAACATGTCTGTGCAACCCTCTGTAAAACCTTTTGTCTGCCCAATGTTATAAATATGCTGTAAGTGTGACATATTTTATACACATTTCTTCTGCTTCAAGAATAATACATTAACAGCAGTCAAGAATGGATAATATAGGACTGCAACACTGAAAGAGTGATAGCTACTAGAGAGTAAAAATAATTCCACTCGGATATTCTTTACGTTCTTGGGAAGATAAATAATAGTGCAATGTTTGTGCCTATTATAACTTTCATGTGACTTTGTGGACAGTATCTTAACACCAATTTGTTCATTGGATTTTATGATTTCAGAACTAACAAGACCTCATTTCAGAAGATTTTCTTTTTAACACTTTACAACAAAGTTGAAAAGTGTTTATGACTTTGTTCATTCTGTCCGCCTGTCTGTCGGTCTGTTTGTCCGTTAGCACGATAACTGCCGTAAAAATGACTTAATCAAACTGAAATTTTAGTATGTTGTTCAGACGGTCTGTAGGACCTATGAGAATATAAATGAATAATATCACCCAATTAAGTTTGGATTGAACCCGGGTTGAAAAAATGAAATACATTGAACCCTATGGGACCTAATTTTTCAAGCATTTTTAAGCGGATTTAAAATTCACAAATTGCTTCGAAAATTTTAGGAAATATTCAAATTGTTCCATAAAATATATAAAAAACATTCAGCAAAATATATTCAGTAGTTTTTTAAATAAAAATTAAACTAATAATTACACCACTTATATGAAGCGATCACGTGATCATGATATGAAAAGATCACGTGACCCACTTCAAAATGAAATATGGCACCCATCTTGTCTCAAAATCGTGATTTTTAAAGTTCTTTTTAATTCATATTGAGTGTTGTAACTGTCCTAAAACCGCTTTATTTTTGCCTTAATTCTCTGCATCTACATACTGAAAGAACGCAATTACAATATATTTGAGTTCAAAAGATCATCCAAATTTGATTATTTTTACAACGAAGCCTATTTTTCACTTATGTAAAACGTAAACAGCAAAATACGTAGAATGAGTTGTATTAGAATTGCTGTATTTCTTTAACGCAAAATTATTTAGCTCACGGAGCCTGCATGGCTGATATGAATGAAATATTCATTGATTTTACAGAGAGAAGGAAATTTTTTTTTCAATGAAGTTTTTAGCATAGAGTTTAATTACTCTTGTAGCTCCAGGGTCTTAATTTTTAAATAAAATAAATAATTATAGTATTGTGATGAAAGAAATATGAGTGGGAAAATGTTTATATAAATAAAATGCTGCTTTTATAGAGAGCCATGCGTGTTATTAACACTTTACAACAAAGTTGAAAAGTGTTTATGACTTTGTTTATTCTGTATGTCTGTCTGTCTGTCTGTCTGTCTGCCCGTTAGCACGATAACTGCCGTTAAAATGACTTAATCGAAATGAAATTTCTGTATGTTGTACAGACGGTCTGTAGGACCTATGGGAATATAAATGAATAATATCGCCCAATTAGTCTTTGATTGAACCCGGGTTGAAAAAATGAAATACATTGAGCCCTCTGGGACCTAATTTTTCAAACATTTTTTAAGCACATTTGAAATTCACAAATTGCTTCGAAAATGTTAGGTAATATTTAAATTGTTCCATAAAATATATAAAAAAAATTCAGCGAAATATATTCAGTAGTTCTTTAAATAAAAATTAAAATAATAATTACACCTCTTATATGAAACGATCACGTGACCATGATATGAAACGATCACATGACCCACTTCAAAATGATATATGGCATCCATCTTGTTTCAAAATCGCGATTATTTTTAAGTTCTTTTTAATTCATATTGAGTGTTGTATCTGTCTTAAAACTACTTTATTTTTGCTTAAATTCTGTGCATCTACATACTGAAACAGAGCAATTACAATATATTTGAGTTTAAATGCTCATCCAAATTTGATTATTTCTACTATTAAGCCTATTTTTCACCTATGTAAAATGTAAACAGCAAGATATGTAGAATGTGTTGTATTAGAATTGCTCTATTTCTTTAAAACAAAATAATTTAGTCCATGGAGTCAGCATGTCTGATATGAATGAAATATTAATTGATTTTATAAAGATAACGACGATTTTTTTCGATGAAGTTTTAAGCATCAAGTTTAATTACTTTAAGCTCCATGGTCTTAATTTTTAAATAAAATAAATTTTTATAGTATTGTGATGAATGACATGAATGGGAAATTATTTATGAATGAAATGCTGCTTTTTTAGAGAGATCCAGGCGTGTATTTTTTCTATGACGTCATTTGAATTAATTTCAGTTGTTTTCGATGAAGTTTTCAAATATAATAAATTATCGTAGTATTATGATAGTTTTAAAAATATTACCGTGGAATGTATCGCATTTTAGAGATATTTAAACCAGGCAATTTATATTTCAATGCCGTCATTTGAATGAAGTTCATTTTTCTCAATGAAGGTTTAAGTTTTCAAGTATAATAAATCAATGTAGTATTGTGATAAGTTTTAAAATATTACCGAGGAATGTATTGCATTTTCGACTTTTTTAAATAAAATTGCAATGAAGTTGGAAAGTGTTTCAGAATCAATTCTTTAAGCATGATTGAACTTTCTTGCTTAATCTATGATCAGAGCTCCATATCATAATCTCGCCTTGTCCGATTTGTTGAAATAGGTATTTGTTTATTTCCCTTTTGTGTTCCATTGCATCCCATCCTTGCAGGTAAGTGGATATCTCATAATACACCTCTAATAAATATCAAGACTATCTAATGCCTCTTCACAAGACATTTCCTGTCCCATTTTCTCTGCCTAACTTTAAGTTTCATTACCTGGCCTTCAGAACTTTTTGTTGGTTAGTAACTCACCATTTAATTCTAAAAGTTTTGAGGTCTGTATATATTTCATTTTAAATTTTTCTCAGTTTGACGTTTTGAATTATTGAGTAAATTAGCACTAATACCCCTTTTTATTGGTTCAAGTTTAGTAGGCCAATCAGAAAACCGGCCAACCAGGTATCTGTAATCTATCTCGAGAGGCAAGATCAAGTTTTCGGATCGATTGTAGAAAGTGTTGGAATCAATTAATCAAGGATCATATTGAGGCTTGAAAAGGTCGAGATAAACCGAATTTGCTGGTTTGGTTCTGTGGCAATACGAAAAAGAAGATTACACTTAATTATTAAATTCATTATTTTAAATCACATTAACATTGCCGTAAATTCATATATAGTGGAATTAACATTCAAATCTTACATCGCTCGTTGTTGTGCCGCAATTAACCCTCCAATTATTTTTACCTTTTGTAGAAATCCTGAAAATAATTCATTAATCATTATAAAAAAGATTAGACTGTTTAAAACTTAAACAATATCATTTATTTACAACATCAATTTATCACTAACAACAATTTATCATAATTATAAACTATCATTTAATTACTCTAGTAATGGGAGATACGTGACCAGCAAAATTAGAGTTGGTTAATGTCTATGACCTGGGGAAATGAGTACATACCTTACAGTTTAATCTTCGGCTCATCACACTAAGGCTTGCATCCGTCTTATTGCTGACCGTACGGCCATAACTCTTTCGTGTGTGGCTTGCATCTCGTACTTATAGTCAACTGCAACCTCTTTCGTATGAGTATCTGCTCCCAACTCCTTTCGTATCCCTACAACATTTTGTATCCGACTACCGCAACAACATTTCGTATCAAATTTGCTTCTGCAACATTTCGTATCAAATTTGCTTCTGCAACATTTCGTATCAAACTTACTTCTACCACATTTCGGATCCGAGTTGCTTCTGCAACATTTTTTATAAGAGTTGCTTCTACCAAATTTTAGATCCGAGTTACATCTGCCACCTTTCGTATCCAAGTTACATCTGGTTCCTTCAGCGGGGGGGGGGGAGGTAGCTCCGCCCGTCTTCCCCTTGGTGCTCATTGGTTCTTCTGAACCCAATGGCACCACTTGACATTTATCAAGGCCCCTCTCAGCCCCTTTGGCCTGGGACACCCAAGTTTATGGTATCTGACCTAAAAGTTCACGTTGTTGTAAACACCGGCGCCAGCCAGACTCGAGCTTTGTTAGCCGTTCTATGCACCATATATATTGCAATAAAAATGCCTCATGTGAGGACATATTCTGGCCTCACAGGTTCATTCAAATCGAGTTGAGGTAGCAATGTGCGTCAGTGGATCCTCCCGAGAAAAGCCTAGTACTGCCAGCGGAAGTGATGCCCTAGCCTTTATACTGAAAGTCGGTAGTAAATGAACATGTATAATATAAAGGTTTGCATATTTTAAGTACGTGCGATAGAGAATTCGAATTTGGCATTTATTACTAAGCACAGTGCTGCTAGTTGTGTCCAGATTAAGTTAACCAGGAACAGCTCAATATCATAAATTTTAATTGCGCAGAAAATTTACTTAAACAAAAATCTGATGTGGGAAACATATGATTTTCCTTATATAATGCAATGAATTTACTACTTTCACAGAAAAAGGTTACTCTTGTAGTAGATATTAATATTTTTTACAAGATATTGAATTTTCGACAATTAGCCGTCATTTTCACAGATTTAGTGTTATTTTTATCCATATGGCGAGATTTTTTTTAATTTAGCAACATTTCAAAAAGTCGCCAAGTTGGCGATATTCCGCCAAATTCGACACCAAAACCTCGCCAAGTGTTATGGATGGAGAAATAAGTTATTCTTATAGCAGATAAATGACTATTGGCGTTCAAATACAAAAGTATTACTCAAAGTATATTTTCTCAATGGAACGAGCTAGATCCACGAGAATGATGTCACCCAATTTATCGTATGATATTACATATGAAAAGTGAACATGTTTCTCAACAGTTAATATTTTTTTTAAAGTATGGGATTTTTTGATAAATTTATTTGGAAAATGTGCAATATCTCGAGAACGGTTCATGCTGGCGTTCTAAAGTATATGTCAATCGTTTTCTAAGGAAAAATTGCATGATAAATGTCTTTTTGCGTAACTTTATTACAGGTTTTGATTTTTTGATGATTTTTTTATAATTTTACTTGAAAATTTAGGGGGTTCTGAACATTCGATTACGTGTAGAAACAATAGGCTTCCAGTATTCACGTTTTGTGATTTCTGTACCAAATTTCATTCGAATCGCACCATTCGTTCGTGAGATATCGTCTCCACAGACTCACTGACACACACACACACACAGTCTTTCACACACAGACACACACACACGCACAGACATCGCCTCAAAAATGTTTGATTCGTGATCAGGGATACTTGAAACATGCCCTCCCGTCGAAAACTCGAATTCGAATTTTCGACCCCTTCACAATACTTTCCTTATATATTATGTATATAAGGAAAGTAACAAGTAGCTGATATGTTCTGTTTGAGTTAGTAAATCAGTAAGCACTTTAAATCCAAGTCGCTATGTTCTCCTTAAATGGCCTTTAAAGGTCTAATTGATTATTTTGCAGGAAGTCTGAGTTGAATCACTTTTAGTTTTGATATATAGAGACACACTTAGATTTACAAAGTTTAGGTATAAGGAGTGGGTTAGCGTGAGGAATTACACTAAGACGACTGAGTCCGGCCGTCCAAATAGTTGCTCTTAGTCCTCTGGACGAGTCGGACGGTCTGGGTCTTCTACTAAGACGACTGAAGTTCGATTCCCGGATTTATCCAAACCATCCACGTGTTACGCGAAATACGAGGACGTTAAGTATGTGGATCCTTAAGTCCAACCGAGAGGTTGGTGGTACGGGAAGGAGGGTATGCTCCCTGTGGTTGAGCCCCATGAGGTTAGTCTAAATTCGGTGGCAATTCTCAACCGTACAAAGATATATACTTTCGGGTGGGTCATGCGGTCTAGGTCGTAGAAGAAGGAAGTTCAGATATACTTTAATTTCCAGATAAATGCATGCTACTAAATTAATGTTTTTACAACAAGAATTAGAAATGTTTCTACTTTACATTTGTAATATGTCTTACTTTATCAGTTTATTAGATATTGTCATTACTCAATTTTTTATGCTTGGTACATATTGTCATTCCTCATAGAGGTATTACTACTGTTGATGGCAAATCATAATTACTCATAATTGCTCATAATTATTTACTATTACGCATGATACCATATACCATCTAAATTGCTACTCTAGTCTTAGGATGAGTCGGAAGGTCTGGGTCTTCCATATGGTGTCATAGGGGGCGCTGTAGCCCAGTGATAGGCGCGCGTGAATTGCACTCGGTAGGCCCGGGTTCGATTCCCTCTGCTTGCAAAACTGCCGCCGTGTTCACGCTGAGTACGATCACATTAAACATGTGGCTCCTTAAGTCCTTCCGAGAGGTTGGTGATAGGGGAAGGAAGGTACGGTCCCTGTGGATGCCTCCCCTACTGGGTTCCGGTCAAAATTGGGTAATTCTTCGCGGCCGTCCAAACAGTTACCTTACATCTTTCTGGTAGGTCGGACGGTCTGAGTTTCAGCAACAACAACATGATGTCATAGGCGCGTGGTAGCCCAGTGGTTAGCGCGCAGGAATTGCACTTGGTAGACCTGGGTGCCATTCCCTCAGCTGCCAAAACTGCCGCCGTGTTCACGGGGAGTACGATCACGTTAAACATGTGGGTCCGTAAGTCCTTCCCAGAGGTTGGTGGTAGGGGAAGGAGGGTAATGTCCCTGTGGATGCCTCCTCCACTGGGTTCCGGTCTAAATTGGGTGCTTCTTAACCGCCGTCCAAACAGTTACCATACACCTTCTTTGTCGGTCGGACTGTCTGGGTCTTAACAACAACAACAGCATGTTGCCATCGATTAGTGATAACACATCAACATCGTGAGAAGGGACAAACGAGTTCTAAATCCGTTGCACATACGTAATTTTTTTTAAACAGATGGAGAATACATCGTAATACTTATATGATTGGATACTTTTAAAATTCTTCTATCCTTTGAAAAAAGCAATTTAAATATTTAACACGACTTTTACTTACACCAAACCCCTCATGCCTTTCATTGATTCTTAATGCATCACAATCCTGGAAAGGCAAATACTGTGAGATGATTTTCTGCTCCGTTTAACTATTGCCGATGGGGTCTAATTAAATATTTTTCTCACACCGCTGGGCCCCACTTGGCACATTAATAAAGATTCCGTCACATTCCACTGTGTAGGTAACTAACTATACTCTTTATGTTAAGTAAAATATAAAAGTTACATCTCCCAATAGGTTAAACGGATGCAATGTTGTTAATACTTTGTGAGATGATGAATATCAGGATAAATTAAATGTGTCAAAAGCTGTGTTTAAATAAAATGTATAAACTTGCAAAGTTACAAAGTTATTTTGAGTATCATTAGTTAAGAGATTTATTCTATGGATACTATCTAAATACCTATATAATGATTTTTAAAGTGTTTGTGCCTTCCAAAACCTTTCATATGTCCCACGGTGATTTATCATTCACACTTATCCTCAATGACTAATATTTGCACACTTATAGAATCGACCACGAGGTAGAATTTAACGAGACTGATATTGAAACACAATTAATTTAATATTGTATCTCTTTTACGCAAAGAACTTGTTCATATTACTTGTTCATATTGAAAAACTATCATCTATATAAATAAAATTGAAAATCTGTATGTCTGTCTGTCTGTATGTATGTAAGCATGTCTGTCTGTACGTATGTATGTATGCATGTCTGTCTGTTTATCCCATCATCACGGAAGAACGGCTGAACCGAATTTGATGAAATTTTGTGGGTAGCCTGGAAATAATTCCACTTAAAACTTAGTCCATAACTGGAGTTTCTACGACCAGTGGCTCTCTAGATATTAAAAAAAAACTTTTGTTTGTCTCATCATAACGAAAGAACGGCTGAACCGAATTTAATGAAATTTTGTGGATAACCTTAAAATAGCCCCACATGACTTCAGCCCAAGCTTTGCATTTCTAAGACCAGGGCTTGTGGAGACATTAATGAAAAACGAAACTTTTTCTTAGGAGTTCAACTCTCTAACTCACCCAACTCTAACTTTCGTTGGTTTACCCAAACGAAAATGTTGAAAATCGTTTCAAAGTGAATTAAAACTTTATCTCTGAGTTTGGTGGGAGATTTTTTTGCGCTAATTAGTCACTTTCTGAAAAATTGAATTGTTTGAAACATGAATTTAAATGGAAGATCTATCTCCATGGTTTATTTTTCACAAGCTTTTACTAAACAATGAAAAGTATAAAGAAATCAAAATGGTTATTTAATTTCGCAGTTTATGAAGGAGATTACCTTATATCATGTTACTCAGAAACGCAATTAAATTAAATCAATCTGTTAATTTTAAGTATTATTTTTGTTCAATTTGAGAAATAAATAAATGGATATCAAAATATATTTTAGAAAATAACGGTTTGATTTTTTTTTAAATATATTTACTGCGGACTGCGTACATCACTTTCAATTATTTTGGCAAAGAGTTTTTAAGCTTATATATTGTGTTTAGCTAATAAACTCATATTACTTAGTTTACCCAATAAATTCATTTATCCGAATGTTGAAACAGGAAAAGAGTTGAACGGGTATATCTTCTAATACAATTTTAGTGTTTGCATTTAGTATATACAAACGGGATCAGGATGTTTTATTCTTCAAATCTGCAAACTCAGAGCTACGAATTTGGCGAAAAATCGCTAACATGACAACTTTTCTTTGCCAAATTGACGAAAATGTCGCCAAATTGATAAAAATGACTCAAATCAATGAAATTAAATTAGCATTTTTAGAAGAGAGTACTGAAATGATGTTTCAATAGCAATTGTCGGTCAGCTCGTCAATTACTGGTTTATTGATATTTTCAATCTATACATGTAATCCACTAATACAGGTTATATCTTCTAATATTCGTGTATATAAGTAGTAGGGGGGTCCCATAAAATATAATGCTTTCATTTTACATATATTGATTCAATTATTTTTTTTTTTAAATTTGCTTGCAAAATGCGCCAGGATGTTTTATTCTTCAGATCTGTCCGTGAAGATAATTTTGTATAGCCAGATCAGATATTATTAAACTTCTTTTTAGGAGCATTGTATTAAATATTTTAACAGAATATTTTGATTAGAAATATCATTTACTATACTATCGGAATTTGCACATGATTGTGAATTTTAAGTATCTTTATATTATATACTCCGTACGAAGAAAGGGTGTGCTGCTAGTGACGAATATATTTATCTGAATATAAACTATTCCCACCAGTACATAAGTAGGTATCAATATTTGTGCAAGTGATTTAAGTTTAAAAGTATTTCTTCGAGATTATTACGACATGTTTAAATGATTAATAAATGTATTAATAAATTATACATGAAAAATTTAAGTAGGAATGAATATATAAATGCTTTTTTTTTTAACTCAGACCGTCAGACTAACCCGAACGAAAGAGTACCAGTTTAGGCGGCCGGGGGGAGCGAAAGGTAATGTACCAGTTTAGTACCACCCTACTCAAACCGGAACTAAGTTGGGACGACATCCACATGTACTGTACCCTTCTTTCTCTGCCACTAAACTCTCGGAAAAGCTTTTGAACCCACAGTTGTAGCGTATCAGTACTCCGTGTAAACCTGGGTGACAGTTTAGGCAGAGCCGGGAATCGAACTCCTGTCATCCGAGTGCAATTCCCGTACCCTAACCACAGAGATATCTCGCCCCAATGTATATATGCTGTATGAATAAACTAATTTAACACAGTTGGTACAGAAAGTGGTTAACGCAAAATAATAATTTAACAGAGTTTGTACTTGTTCATTGAAGACATAAATTTTAAGCAAAACCGGTTGTGTGTAGCCGCAACCATCTAGGCTGCTGTATCACATTATATTCAGTTAGAGCGCCAATTATAGATTATTGGACTTTATTCGATCCGAAAATAAATACCAGCTAAAACTGATTCGAATCCTTATCATGCTGCAAGGTAGACCACACCAGATATGTTGTCTTAAAAGAATCCATTACAAATTCATTTTATAGGATTCTACTATTGTCATCGATACTTAAAATTGAAAATATAAAATATCCTACCTCAGATTCCCGGGGAAGCAGCAGAATGATAACACTTGAGCACTTTCCTTCGTATCTATCGCGGCTGAAAATACTTAAATTTAATTAAAATAAAGATATCCCAAATAATTAGCCGAGTTGGTTTTCATTTTTTAGATTATGTAATTTCGCAACACACAATTATGTACATATTTACAAATCATTAATACTCATTTTTACAATGATCTTAGGTCCATACTGCTCACTCATCGGCGGTTTTTGTCATCTATGGCTTTCTTTCCAAGTCCCAGCAACGTGTGTTAAGAGTGATGTCATGAAAATGTTTAGCGCAGTATGTCTTCTGTAAGTGACAGTTCTGTCAGCTCACCCAAGTCAAAACATCATTAGCACCATCGGTAGAGCAAAATATAAAAGTTCAATGTAACAGTTTTTTGACGCACCCCCTTTTGAGTTTCAGTGAAAATTTCAGCTGAGACTCAACATCTATTACTGTCTGTAACCTTGATGCACTCGAACAGTACGTCCTGCTCGTGTATTCACATAACGATGACCAGGTTCCCGTGCAGCGTCTTTACTACCAGGAAAATCAAGCATGGTCTCTTCAGCACCGTCTGACCTGGCAGGCTCACCTTGAGTGGGGTCAGAGTGAGCCCCATCGCCCTCTAATTCCATCGGGCACAATTTCCGAACTGATCGGATGAAAATACCTGATCTGGTCTTTATTTTGGCCAGACGTACCAGTCCATCTTTGCTAGGATATACGTCTAGAACCCTTCCTAACGGCCATTTAATTCTTTTCACATTGTCAGTCCACACTAAGACAAAATCTCCCACCTTTGGGGTATGCACTTTGCTGTTCTTCATGTGACTCTGCCGTAACTGTCCCAAATATTCAATTCGAAACCACTCCATGATTCTTTTTCGGTACACTAATCTTTTGTTCAACTGTTTTCTTTCAAACTGGTTCAAATGATCTAAGTCAGCATCACTGTTGTCTTTGTTTTCCTGTAAAAACATTGCAGGAGTTAGTGGACTCAGGTCATTCACGTCTTCCGATACATAAGTTATTGGTCTTGAGTTAAGTAGGCTTTCACATTCACATAAGACCGTTGCCATTTCTTCATAATATAAAGATGTTTTCCCAAGAACTTTTCTCAAAATCAGTTTCATAAGACCAACTAACTGCTCCCAAAATCCACCCCACCAAGGAGCTGAAATAGGAATGAATTTCCAAGTAATCTGTTCAATACTTAGTTTCAATTTTAAAAGATTGATAGTTTTAAGGAAGTTTTCAGACCCGAGAAAATTTGTTCCATGGTCAGAATAGATTATAGACGGTCTTCTTTTGCCTGCTACGAATCTTCTAAGTGCCAACAGAAAATTATCACTAGAAAGAGCTGTTAGCAGTTCCAAATGAACAGCTTGATAAATGGCGCATGTTACAATTAGAATCCAGGTCTTTTGTCGATCTTTAAGAATTAACGGACCTACTACATCTACTCCAATTATCTTAAATACAGAGGCATCCTTCACTCGAGCTTCAGATAAAGTTCCTTCAGGAATATGCGGTGCTCTTACTCTAAATCTTTGGCAGACGACACACGTTTGGATAACTCTTTTGATAGTTCTACTTTTCAGTATCCAATAATATTCTCTTAGCGCAGCCGTTAAAAATTATATTCCAGCATGTCCGAGTTCTTTATATTTCCAAATTATCAAACTATTTACCACATTGTGGTGCGTCTGCAGAACAATTGGAAATCTGAAATTTTCATCTACTCGCATGAAAACTTTCGTCTTAATTCTTAAATGTCCATTAAAATCTGTAATAATTGGCAGGGATTTAAATCTGCTATTATTTTTATCCAAGAAAACATCCTTTTGTACTGTCCTCAGAATCACGTTCAGCTTTTTTAAGCTCATTGGTATCTAACTTTTCAAATTTTCTATCTCCAGATTTCTGTTTCGGAAAATCTATATATCCATCCAGTGACTCTTATTATTTTCTGATATGAGGATATATGATGATAATAGTCATCCTTCTTTTCATTTACAGATGATACTATGATCTTCTTCTTCTTTTTCTTTCGAAGTCAGTCAGGCCAGTTATCCCTAGAACACTTCAACTATAACTGCCCTTCCCACTAATTTCCTTTGGTAAGTGTTTTCACAGAGCATCCTCTTGTTGGAAGATCCGCAGGGTTCTGAACCCCCGCCACGAAATTCCAATCATTGGCGGGTGATAGACTTCTCATTTCCTGTATTCTATTAGATACAAAAGTAACCCAAGGACCCACTCTTTCGATCCAATATAAAGCGTCCATTGAATCGGACAAATAAAATGTCTTAATATCATCCATATTTAGATCCTTCTTAACCGTCTCTGCCAATCTTGCTCCAATGTTACAAGCTAAAAACTCCAGTCGTGGTATGGATATACCTTTTAAAGGAGCTACTCTTGATCTTGCGTGTTTAACTGGCAATTTACTTCATTTTCTTTTTCTGCTCGAAGGAAAATACAAGTGGCATAAATTAACGTTGAAGCATCACAAAACGCATGTAATGTCAGAACATGTAATGTCATCATTGAGGTATAAACTGGATAGTCTTCGGGGAATCCTAGAGTTTTTCAATTCATGTAGTTGATTCTTCCAATTATCAAATATTTTAACAATGTCATCAGGCAATGCAGAGTCCCACGATGCTTCAATTTTCCAACATTCATGTAGAAGAAGTTTTGTATTAAAGTCACAGGACATGTAAACCCAATTGGAACAAATATTATATGTGCCACAGGTAAGATTCTTCTATTTGTGATGGGTTCTTCATTGTCTGTATCGATGAACAAACATGATAAGGTATCCTTCTCAATGTTCCACGAAAGACCCAACAACGGCTCATCCGTTTTTTCAGCTTTCAGCCATTGCAAATTTTGTACATGTTTCTCTTCTGAAGAAAACTCGTTGCTCCTCCATCCACGTAGGTCGAATTTCGCTGATGACAGAAGTTTCTGAGACTCGGTACGGAAATGATCTAATTCTTCTATTGTATCGACACTTGCAACGCAGTTGTCAACGTACATACAGTCTTTGAGTTTTTTAGCAAGCTCTTTTAGCGGTTCTGTAACTTGATCCAAAAGGTGAGTCAATACAGCAGCGAGGTGAAAAGGGCTGCAGGATACTCCAAAAACAACTCGAGTATGCTTGTAAGTGATTACTTTGTGAGGATCGCCGTCCTTCCACCACAAAAAGTGCAAAAAGTTCCTGTCATTTTCGTGTAAGCTTATTTGTAGGAAGGCTTTTCGGATGTCAGCTATTACTCCGATCTTATCCCACCTGAATCTGTTCAGAATTGATGGTATCAGTTCGATCATATTGGGTCCCGTTTCAAGGTATTCGTTTAACGATACAGAATTGCGGGTTTGGTCTGACCCATCAAAAGCTGGTCTAATCTTGGTCGTTGCTTGTTCCTTTATCACTGCTCTATGACGCAAGTAGTGTACAGCGGACATTTCATCGGTAAGTTTTCCGAGGCCTGAACTAATTTCTTCTATTATACCTTCCTTTTACCATTCGTCAACTACCTTTTGATAAGCTTCTAGCTTGTTAATCGAATTAAGGGATTTTACTGAGTTTTTAAGTCTTTTTTCGGCCAAGTCCTTGTGATCAGATAATGACTGATGTCCATCTAACCATGGTATGCATACTTGGTATCTGTCTGTTCGGTCTCCGGATACAGTCTCGTGAAAGTGTCTTAAATAAAATTGCACTTCAGTTGGAAAGTGCTTCATAATCAAAGCTTTATGCATGATTGATATTTCTTGTTTTTATTAGTTTGATTTCATTTTCTTTATTATTAGTTTCTATTATTACCTTACTAGTTATTTGTACAATGGTATTCATTGCTTATACGGGAATATTTAGACCTTTTTTTTGGAAATTAGAATTAAACTTGTACTGCAGAAGCTAGTAAAACTATCACAATAATTCAAATTAATGCTATTAGTATCACGTAGTTATATTTGCATTATAAACATAGAAACCATTTTCCGGACTTTTATAGAGTTTTTATATTTATTGCATCATATGCTGCAGTTTCTAATAATTCTGCAACTTGTCCTTCAATATGCAGTTATTTTTAGCTCCTCTCTCTATATTTATTATTAATGTCATTCACCCCTTTGAAGTGGCATACTCATGAATATGGAAATGCCATATCACAGCTCTTCTTCATATGTTGAGAGCTCTCAAGTGTAAATATTCTCACTTGCTCAAGTGCATGGTTCGTAGGATGTCTGTCGATGCTTGCTTCATCTCTCTCGAATATTTTATTCTTCATTTTCTACTTCAAGATATCGATTTTAGACATTATATGAATACATGGAAAGGTAAGCAGTTATATTCAGAACAATTGATTATGAATGGAAAAAATAGTGAATAAAAATTTAACAAATACTAAAATAAGATAAATTAATAATTAAAGTGGTATCCTGTCTACTTCAATACATAAGGAATAAAATTAAATACACATATATAAAAAGGATATATAGATAGATATACACATAATATATAGATAGATATACACACAGATGGAAAGGTCATTTTATTAATTAAAACCATGCTATAAGGCGTACAACTGTTAAAAGGCCAGAGCGCTTTCGAGTATCACTATACCCTTCATTTCGGGTATCACTATACCTTTAGTGGCTATATGAAGCTCATATGTAGACCAGATCGCCAGACAAATTTGCATAAATCAGCTACGGAATAAAGATAATATAAACATGCTATTGAAGATTAATCAATTACACAATTACAATAGCAAGTGTTATAAATGGGAGATTTAAAAATTAAAAAAAATATTAAACTTGTCTTTGTATTTGTATTTAATACTTGTTTAAATTTTAAATTTCCCGTTTATAACTCTTACTATTGCAATTTTGTAATAGATTAATCTTCAATAGCCTGTTTATATTATCATTATTCCGTAGTTGATTTATACAAATTTGTCAGCCGATCCGGTCTACATATGAGCTTGTTTCCACGGTAATTTTTCATATAGCCACTGATGAAGGGTATAGCGATACCCGAAAGAGCTCTGACCTTTTAACAATTGTACGTCTTATAGGATGATTTTATTTGATTAAATGACACTTTTATCTATGATATGCGTCTTTAATTTTATTGCTTAAAAGATAAATTAACTGGGGTATGCCTCAAGTCGAGTTTCTCATACCAGATTTCATATTTTTTTCCTTTTCAAATTTTACAAGAAATATATGGAAAGTCGATATGGTGGGTCAAATGATTACAACTATAGCGTGTTACTCTTCACTTTTAAAGACTAGAAAAAATCTATCGATTGATACCATTCTTAAAAATGCATTTTCCCTGAGGGTAACTTGCTCCATAGAGTGTCTAATGACGCCACGAACAAAAAAATTGTATCGCGGCTATGTTTACAATAATCATTGAAAATAGTAAAGCTCGTGATCCTTGAATCATTAATAAGCCATTTTATGGATGATTATGGCAAATTTTGTCTTATGCTGCCATGTTAAAAATACATAATTTCGAATAAAATTCAAAGTCTTGCTTGAATTTAAAATATATATATATATATATATATATATATAGCTCTAGATTTTTTGATAACGAAGCGGTATATAAAGTGTAGTGAAACTCCATTAATATTTGTGACTGCTATGCTGTACACAAAAAATCGACCACAGACAGATAGACAGACGGACAGACACCACTCTAAAATAGTCGAAATGTTTTCAAGTGGTCTTGAAACATATATTGGCACCAAAATCTCGAAATCGAAAATTTTCGTGTAAACAATATTTTCTCAATACTACGTATGAGGAAAGTAAAAATGCAACTCATTTGAAATGAAAAACCATCATCAATTAAGCATGTTGTAAAACCGGCACATAGTGTTTTGTGACTTTATACGTGTTACAATTCCAGACGAAAAACTAATGCTGAAGCTGTAGCGTCTGCAAAAAGACACTACAGTAAATTTAGATGACGAGTTTCGTTGTAGTCACTAGTTACATGCAAGAAGACTAGATTTAAGGCAATGCAATGTTCCAATAATATAAACCAGACGGACAATTTAAACTCCAACTGAAAAGTAATGACATTGTTCGTACGGCAAAATTAGAATCGTTAATAAAAGCAACTGTGAGACTTCATCATCATACTCCAGGTGGAATTCCCAATAAAACAATTAAAAGGTAAGCATCAACAACATATCCAACACTATCAAAAGCACCAGCAACAAAAGCATAACACCAACACTATCAAAATCAGCAACCAGGTAACAACTATTAAAATTAGACTAGGACTATTAAAATTACAGGACTATTAAAAAACCAGGACTATTAAAATTAGAAGTAGCAGAACACCTCCACTATCAAAATCATCAAAATGTAACAATTACAATTATCAAAATGAAATTAAATATAGTGGATTACGGAAGTATCAAAATTTGAAATTACGACATCTTTAATGACAATTCTACTTACAACTATTTATGAAAGCGATTTAAATTAATTACTGCTACGGCAAACAGTGTGTTTGTATGGGTGGCAATAGCAGAGGAATGCAGAGTTATTCCTTTCAAAGTAACCATATGTTAAATATAACCTCAATATGACCCCAATATAACCTCTATATAAATACAATGTACAAACAAGCCATTGTCCAAATATACAATTTTATATTTCAGGGAATTTATGTAGCTGAATACTTCTTATATACGGAAAATATTTTCGTTATGATTGTTGAGATGTCAATTTCGAAAATTTAAATTTTTTCTATCAACCCCAAAACTTTCAAACTGGTTTGATTATTAAAAAAAAAATTGTAAAAATTGTTGCAATTATCGTAAAGACTACTTATTTCTTTTTTTTTAAGATTCAGTCTGAAAATCGGATGTACTAAACAAGGACCTAAACTCAACCATGAAACGTTTCAACAGTTGGACTTTTTTCTTATACCCCACCACATTTGTATGTAATAATTAAATTTAATTGTAACAGTAAACGGATAATATCTCTGTTATTATAACGTTTAACGCTTCCGTTTATTATAACGTTAAGTATTGAATTAAGAAATATTATTAATTACTTTAAGTTTCAAAGTATTCTCTTTAATTTATGTTTTATCTGTGGTAATTGAAATTTACATAATTTTTGTAGTATCAGAAAGGTCAGATTGGTTTAAGTCGCTGCTTTCAGATCGCAATTCAGTTCGGCGTGCAATGTTTCGGAACACATTTCTGACATATTGTAACTTATATTTATTTAAATATATAAAGCAATTTACGTATTTAAATATTAACATTTACTTGATTATACGTTTAAATACGTATTATCTTGCGTAATATACTTGCATTTTCAGAGTATTTTATATTGTTTTATTTAAATTTTCATTTGTTTATCTCAATTAACAGGCCGATTGCAACGGCTTGGTGGCTGAACTTATTAAGACGCTGCGTTCTGGTCGCAGTCCGGTAAATGAGATGTGTGCGAATTTACACAATTTTACTTGAAATATGAAAGGAATGAATTGTATTGTAAATATTTCTTTTATTATAACGTTTAAATATGAATGGTTTTCATATAATATATAAAGTTACTTTATGCTTCACCAATTCCAATTTCATTCATTTTATTTTTCTTTAGTAATTGCATTTTACACTACTAGCCTTACAACGTAAAAATCGTCAAGCGGTCTTAAGTGCTGCGTCCATACCGCAGTCGGATTCACGACGCATGGGTTCGAAACCCATTTCTGACAGGTTGTATATATGTTTTACATAATTTCAGTTAAAAATATGAAATTAATGCATTTAAATTTTAACATTTCCTCTAGTATAACGTCAAATTATGTATAGTCTTACGCAATATTTTAAATTACTTAAAACTTTAAATTACTTTACTATTTTTGTTGTATGTCATGCTTTGGTAATTGTATACAGTTTGTAACATTAGAATGCTATGAAGTCTAAAACGCTACTTTCAAAGCGCAGTCCTGTGCTTTCTGCATGGTACAAATCCCATTTCCGACTGGTTGTATATATTTTTCATATAATTTCGGTTTAAATATACAATATTTGAATGTAATTTCAATTATAAATATAATGTATTTTAATGTTGACATATATTTTATTATGTTGTCTAAAAATGTATTGATTTACGTATAGGAAAATAGTTCAACAGAAAAAAGTGTGCAATAGAAAATTTCCGATATTTGTAATTTTGATGTGTTTCGCACACCGAAACGTTCGAAAAGTGAAACAACAGTTAAACATGATTTGCGAGGAGATAGAGACTTTCAATTTGGTACATGAGTATATCGTTCGAAAGGAAGAAAGTGCGCAATTGCAGATTTCCAATAATTGCAACTTTAGGGGGTGTCACACAATAAAATGCCTGATTTGCTTAATAAATGAGAAACACTTAATTTAAAATTTGATAGAGTCTTTATATTTGATATATAGGATAATTATTTGATAAAAAATATCGAGACGAATAGAGTTTTTCATAAATGTTCACTTAAGAGGGTGCTCCACAGGTAAATGTTCGAAAGATGAAATTATTAAATTGCATGCTTCAGTTTGAGATGGAGACTTCAAAATTGGTGTGCCGGTTGATAGTTCGAAAGGAAGAAAGTGAAAAATATCAGTTTTCTGATATTTTCTGCTTTAGGGAGTTCCGTGCACCACATTTTTCGATTTTAAGAATAAATGTTAAACATGTATGTTATGCAGGGGTTGGTTAATGTAAGATCGTTGATTTTCAACTGGCACTCGGCTAGCATTTATTAATATGTGCTGCGTGGAAAGTGGAAATAAATGAAAAGTAAATTACTACTTGACATAAACATTTTTACAGGGAACATACATAGTTACATCAAATATAAAAGTGTCCTATATCCTGCAGGTTTTGTATCCACTCTAACCTAAAAACTAATTGACCGAATTTCACAAAATTTTGTAAATAAGTCCCTTGTAGATGACCGTGGTCCTGATTCGATTTTGTTTGATTCCGGAAAAAAAGAATCTGCCTTTTTTGCGAAATGGCTCGCGAAAATCGTATGCATTCACTCTGGCGGATAAACTAATTGACAAAATTTCACAAAATTTGGTAGATAAGTCACTTTTATGTTATCTACCAGAAATATTTTTAAATTCTCAAATAATGTTATGTAACTAAGAAACGTATATGACATAATAAGAAGATACTATAACAAAGACGAAGAATGCAAATTGCAATGTAACTACTTGTGACGCTTACTGACATCTTTTCGAGAAGACGATCTATATACTTGCATCTGCTGCAGTGAGAAATGTTTTAAAGGTTTAATGAAACCGGAGATGAAAATTGTGTCAAACAGCTATGGGAGTTGTTACGTTAGGTAAAAAAGTCTGTCAAGCCTTGCGATCTTAGTAGCGGCGTATGCCATAGTTCCAGCCTCTAGAAGTCATGCGGTTAAATTTGCTTCTAATGACACCTGCGTGTTAAGTAGCGCCGGATGGCGTAGGTCCCTGGTTCAATGGTATTAATTATACTGAGTTAGCGTGGGCCTGATGGGTGAGTACACTTAAAGTAATTGTCTTCCAGATTCTCAGCTGTTTTAAAGAATTAATGAGATTGGAGATAAAAATAGTGCCAAGCAGCTATGGAATTTGCTGCTTTAGGTAAGAAACCTTATCGAGCCTGGCGGTTTCAAATGCTTCTTATTGCACCTGGTTGTTCAGAAGCGCCGTATGCCTAATATCTCTGGCTCCTTGGTCAAAATTATGCTGGTTTAGCTTGGGTCTGCAGGTAAGTACATTTTATTTACTTTTTAGAATCCTTGACACATTAATTTAAATGGCATTTTCAAATTGTCCCACAAAATATAAAGAGATTTTTGACCGTAGAATAGCATACAGTCAGCAAATAATGATTTACGTCAAACAAATTTTAAAATATTATACGGGCAACACATGACTTTCTCAACAAACTCCTAATCATTTTTTTATTTTTAATCCTTGATGCATTAAATAGGGTTTAATTTCAGGAAACCACATATTATATCCAATTTGCATTTCTAATGCTTCTTTGTTTTATTTAGCTGCTTGATGCATTATTAAACGTCTTCAGCTCCTTAAATATCCAAAAGAACGAAAATATCTCAATCACATTTCATTCTAGCGTCATAGGGTCAGTCTTATTCACTTTGTTGTCAAAAATTACACCAAGAAATTTTAATCGTTTATTTTAGATTTTTACAACTTTTGTGGGCCATTTTGCCGGGTTGGTTGTATTATTCCAAATCACATCAATCTTCAATCAGCATATGATTAACCCTCCTGGGACTTCACTAATAAATTTTAAGAAATTTTATTAAATATTTTTTTAACTTGAAAACATATTCGGCTCCTCAAAATTAAAAGAACTTAAATATCACGAGAATGGTCCATCCATCTTTGAGTGATAGTGTTGACTTTATTCTTTTCGTCATCAAAAATTGCTTATAAAACAAGTATTAAATTGACACATTGGAACACATGTAGCATTTTATTTTACTATATTTTGTTGAATTTTTACGGCTATTTCACAAAATAAGTAAATTATTTTTGCCGAATCAAAATCTAATTAACGCCGCAGTAATCCAAAAGTGACTTATCTGCCAAATTTTGTGAAATTTTGTAAATTAGTTTTTCCCCCAGAGAGGATGCGTATGAATTTCGCGAGCCATTTCGCGAAAAAGCAGGTTCTTTTTTCCGGAATCATACAAAATCGAATCAGAACCAGGGATATCTACAAGAGATTTATATACAAAATTTTGTGAAATTCAGTCAATTAGTTTTTAGGTTAGAGTGGATACAAAACCTGCAGGATATATGACATTTTTATATTTGATGGAACTATCTATGTTCCCTGTAAAAATGCTTACGTCAAGTAGTAATTTACTTTTATTTATTTTCATTTTTCACTCGGCACATATTAATAAATGCTAGCCGAATACCCGTTGAAAATCAACGATCTTACAATAACCAACCCCTGCATAACGCAAATGTTTCACATTTATTCTTGAATCAAAAATTGCGGTGCACGGCACCCCCTAAAGCAGAAAATATCAGAAAACTGATATTTCTGACATTTTTCCTTTCGACATATCAACCGGCACACCAATTTTGAAGTCTCCATGTCATACTGAAGCATGCAATTTTATAATTTCATCTTTCGAACATTTACCTGTGGAGCACCCTCTTAAGTGAACACTTATGAAAAACTATATTCCTCTCGGTATTTTTTATCAAATAATTATCCTATATATCAAATTTAAAAACTCTATCAAATTTTAAATAAAGTGTGTCCATTTATTAAGCAAATTAACCATTTTATTGTGCGACACCCGCTAAGGTAGCAAATATTGGAAATCCGCAATTGCATACTCGAACGATATCCTCATATACCAAATTGGAAGTCTCTATCTCCTCGCAAAGCATGTTTATCTGTCATGTCACTTTTCGAACGTTTTGGTATGCGAAACACCTGAAAATTACAAATATCGGAAATTTTCTATTGCACACTTTCTTTCTGTTGAACTATTTACCTATACGTAAATCAATACATTTTTAGACAACATAATAAAATATATGTCAACATTAAAATACATTATATTTGTAATTGAAATTACATACAACTATTTTATATTTAAACCGAAATTATATGAAAAATATATACAACCAGTCAGAAATGGAATTCCAACCCATGCGTCGTGAATCCGATTGCGGTCTGGACGCAGCACTTTAAACCGCTTGACGATTTGAGCACAAGACTGCGCCCTGAAAGTAGCGTTTTATACCATATGGCAAACTAATGTTATAAACAGTATACAATTACCAAAGAATAACATAAAACAAAAATAGTAAAATAATTTGAAGTTTTAAGTAATTTAAAATATTGCGTAAGATTATTCACAATTTGACGTTATACTACAGGAAATGTTAAAATTTAAATACATTAATTTCATCATATTTTTAACTGAAATTATGTAAAAAATATATACAACCTGTCAGAAATGGGATTCGAACCCATGCGTCGTGAATCCGATTGCGGTCTGGACGCAGCACTTAAGACCGCTTGACCATTTTGACGTTGTAAGGCTAGTAGTGTAAAATGTGCAATTATTATAGAAAAATAAAATGAATGAAATTGGAATTGTTGAACCATATAGTAACTTAAAATATTATATGAAATCCATTCATATCGAAACGTTATAATAAGAGAAATATTTACAATACAATTCATTCCTTACATATTTCAAGTAAAATTGTGTAAATTCGCACACATCTCTTTTACCGGACTGCGACCTGAACGCAGCGCTTTAATAAGCTTTGCCACCAAGCCGTTGCAATCGGCCTGTTAATTGAGATAATCAAATAAAAATTTAAATAAAACAAAATAAAATACTCAGAAAATGCAAGTATATTACGCAAGATAATACATATTTAAACGTATAATTAAAGAAATGTTAACATTTAAATACATAAACTGGTAGATTACATACACATGGTTGGAGTGTTTTTGGAAAATTTATATTTTCTGTACATATTATATTCTAAAGTGTCTCATAAATATTAAACTGCCATATAGTATTACCACTTTTGCTGCAAACTTTCAAGTATAAACTGATTTACATGATCTAAACATGCGACTTGTGAATTGTGTGTCATTTCATGTTTCATCCGCTTTCATTATTTGATACTTCCACAGCTTTTCCAATAATCGGAAGATATGCATTCCTACTTAAACTACGATATATTGCAGATATACTACAAAAGTATTTTGAATACTCAAAGCTCAGTCTTCTGCCAATGTTAAAGATGCTTATAAAACTTCGTGTAAAACACAATAAATTCAAAGACTCAAAAGTCGGGTATGGAGATGTGCTCAGGTGGTATAGAAACCACCTTTAAACTTCTAGCAAAAAGGAAATATCAACGAAAAAACAAGTTTCTTAATATGATATTTTTTACAAATAATTGGAGCTCGGGTTGGAGAGGGAGGCCGAATTTTACTTAAAAGTCCTCAGAAAAATAATTAATTAGGGCTCAAGGAGGACCCTATTAGAGTTAGAGAAAATACAAGTTGGGTAAAGGTGTTCTCCAAGGAACGCAGGAGCTTAAGCTTGAGAATTGATGTTGTTTGAGACAGATGAGGTTGAGTGAAAGGCAGAAACTTCGAAATCTCAAATGCCAGTGCTTGATATGGGTATAGTTATATAGAAATTAGCTAATGAAAAACTGATAAGAGAAGTTATAAATATATACTAGACTTCTACGTGTGGAGGTGGAGGACGGTATCCTTTAAGATACGTCCTGGTAATCAATTCCGGATCAATTTTTCACCCTGGTGTTCCGAGAGTAGTTCCCCAAAATATCGCCGAGAGTGGGATTATCCGCCGAGAGTGCGACTACTAAGAAATCTAAAGAAATTTAGAGAAAATTTTTGAAAGTAATTCGGGAAATGCTGAGGTATTTGAACATGACTCCTAGTCTGGAGCAATTTGGAAAATTAAAAATTGTACAAAATGAGTGTTATTTTGAAGAAATTAAAAATCTTGCTGTGAATCTCAGTTGTGAAGAAAACCAACCGTACGTCATAATTGTGACAAATACTAGACTTGTACTGCAATAAATTATTTTTCGTTGACATGCTGCTGCTTTCAGCCAAAGCAAAATATTTTTTCAAAGCACACACAAGTGCAAAGAATATCTCATGCATACAAAAAATGCACAAATATTTAAAGGATGTACTTTAAAGAACTACGTTTTTCATTTGTTTACTTGTTGCCTATTTATCACTTTTACTCAGCACCTTGAGATTTATCTTCATTTGGTAGTCAATTTGTAGCATAGATCCTTTGCTCCATACATAGTTAGCATAGAGCCGTTTTCAGTATTGCTCCTTATGTAGTCGATTTTGTCTGTAGTGTTACAATTGGAAGTAGCCCGAGATCTAAAGCTTATTTGGTTGTGTTCCCTTCGATTTGAGGTATAATGATAACAATGGTGTCGATATTCCAGGCAATGGAGTTTTAGAGGGAAAATATGTCAAAATATTATTTACAACCAAAAATAAGTACAGGAAAATGCATAGAACTACTTTTAAATCAATAGCATTACCACTGTTGGATCACGATTTTAATCGTCCAAGACAAAACAGCAAGCAATGAATGCAGCTAAAATTCACAATGTTCAGTTTTTCTGGCGTTAACCAATATTTTAGACATTTATGTAGAGTAAAACAATTTGTTCCCTGAGGATCATTTTAATCTACTGTTCTTTATTTTCTCCTGGGTTTTTCCTTTACTTGTTTGTTATGAATATTCGTTGGCGACAATTACTTTCTTGAGTCAAGTTCTATAAAATTTTGCTTTAGCATATTATCCACGCCCACTAAATTTCAGTACGATTTGCATTTTCAGAAAAAAATGTGATAAATAAAATAATATTTTAAACTTCTGTTAAGAAGATATAAAGTTAATTTCTGCTAGAATTTACTGGATATAATATTCAAAAGAAATGAAGAGTGATTTAAGCATATTAACCACGCCCACGAAATATAATTAAAACTTTTATTTGTGGAAAGAATAAGTAATTGAATTAATATTTTAGAAATCTATCAAACAAATAAAAGAAAAGCCAGTTCTAATCTATTTTCATTCGTTTAAAATGTGTATATAGTATTTTAAAGTTGTTAAACATGTTCACTAAATTTTAATAAGATTCAGGAAAAAATAAGAAAGAAATGAGTATTTAATCCTGAAAATAAAAAAATGCACTTTATATGTTAAATTGTTAGATCTTTTAAAAGACATCAAGTGTGGTTTTAGGATTAAACAATCCCCCTACATGTCTGTAACATTTACGCTTAATGAATAATATAAATACTTTTTGAAAATTATGAGGAAAGTTAAAAACAAATTTCAGCAGCGGTGTTTTAGGGGTGCATCACCAGAAAAATGTTTGCAATAATTTGATATTTGAATTTATTTTGAAAAATATGTAATATAATTGAAAATAATAATGAATTATTTTAATTATTTTTTCTTTGCGTATCTCATTAAGTGTTAACGTATGCATTGTGATACATATTTACATTTTCGAGAAGTATTATTTTTTTAAATATGCTTTGGAAATGAAAATGAGAACTCGGTAGGTATGACACATTCCCCTACAAAACAACCAATCATTCATGCGAAACAAATCTTAATAATGTAGGCATTTTTGAAGAAGACTATGACCTAAGTACTTTGATTTCCGTCTCTGATCATACTCTTGGAGACATCTAGTGTAATCACTTTAATTTCATATAAGCTATTCGTATTTAGAACAGCTTACTTGCTGGATTGAGAGGTTGACATATAAGAAGCTTCGCAATTAAACAAAATTTTCTAAAACATTTTCTAAAATAATCTACAAGAAAATTTATGGTAGGTAAACATACCATAATAAGAATGTACATGAACACTTTGGGTCTGAGTGTATAAGATGCATGTTGATTCTGTTACATATCCGTATACAGACTGGCAACACAAAACTTTGACAGCATTTTCTAGATAACAGCACATAAAGCAAGCCAATTTAAGTTTCTTGACACTGCAATTTAATGTCGCTTATTGTTGTCAACTTTCCTATATTATTGAAGCGTATGAGTTATCATTGCCCCAATTATTAGTGCAATGCCGAAGTGTTATTGCGGTAATTTTATTTGTATGTGTGCGTATTTCTATGTGAGGCCCAATATCCTCTGACGGACTGAACTGTGGCCCATCGTTTACAAGAGGTCTATGACCACTGCATTAAAGCAGTGTTAGTTGAACATAAACTGTGTCACAAAGAAACAAAATCCATTAATAGTACATTGATAACAATATCAACAATATACACATAGATAAACAAAACATTTCAAATATTGAAGTAGAGAATGAAACCATTGAAACTTCAGAACAATATTATTGTGATTTTACTAACTACTCTTACTAGAGTTTGTGAAATATTCACTGCTTTTACTATATCGCCAGGCGATTTATATTTCGATGACATCACTTGAATAAAGTTAATTTTTTTTTTCAATGAAGTTTTAAATTTTCAAATATAAGAAATTATTGTAGTATTGTGATAATTTCAAAAATCTCAAAGCTGAATGTATCGCACTTTAGAGATGTTTAAATAAAATTGCATTGCAGTTGGAAAGTGTTTCATAATCAGTACTGTATGCATGATTGATCTTTCTAGTTGTAGGATAATTTCCTGTTCATATGTCCCTTCGCTTTAAATTATGTGTTTTGTAACTCGCACTATAATTTGAATGTTTTGGTGCTTGGTACTCCAAACTCAATGCATTTTGATAATTACATTCGTACTCTTATTTTTATATTTGTCTTTAAACATATTTATTTCTATTACTTTTCTTATATACATAAAGTATAAGGAAAGTATTGTGACGTTCGAAAATTCGAATTCGAGTTTTCGAAGGGAGAGCACGTTTCAAGCATCTCTGATCACGAATCAAACATTATTGAAGTGATGTCTGTGTGTGTGTGTGTGTGAAAGTATGTGTGTGTGTGTGTGTCTAGAGACGATAACTGTCGAACGAATGGACAGACTCGAACAAAATTTGGTACAAAAATCACAATCCGTAAACACTGGAAGCCTTTTGTTTTTAAACGTAATCGAATGTTCAGAACCCCCTAAATTTTCGAGAAAATTTTTGAAAAAATCGTCAAAAAATCAAAACCGCTAGTAAAGTTATGCAAATAGACATTTCTTATGTAATTTTTTATTAGAAAACGATTAATATAAATTTTATAACGCTAGCATGAACCGTTCTTGAGATATTACACATTTTTTAAAAAAATTATCTAAAAGTCATATAAAATAAAAAAATATATATTTCCTATTCTGAAACATGTTCACTTTTCATATGTAATACCATGCGATAAATTTGGTGACATCATTCTCGGGGATCTAGCTAGTTCAAGTCATGAGAAAATATACTTAGTAATACTTTTGTATTTGAACGCCAATAGTCATTTATCTGCTGTAAGAATAACTTAATTCTCCGTCAGTAAAGCTTGGCGAGATTTTGGCGACGAATTTGGCGGAATATCGCCAACTTGGCGACTTTTTGAAATGTTGTCAAATTAACGACAATCTCGCCAAATGGATTAAAATGACGCTAAATCAATGAAAATGACGACTAATTGTCGAAAATTCAATATCTTGGAAAGAATATAAGTATCTACTATACGAAAAACCTATTTTTTTACTGTAAAAGTAGTAAATTCGTTGCATTATATAAGGAAAGTCATGTGTTGCCCACATCAGAATTTTTTATCTTGTAATGTGAGTTCTGAAATTATTGCAAAAATCAAACTCTTGTTCCGCAGCACTCAAATAGTTAAATAAGTTGGAAACATTTTAGTTTCCCATACATTTGTCGAATGATCCATCTGAGTAGTAAATTCTATATGCAAGGTGATCTTAAACTATTTCAACAAAAAACTAGGAATTATCAAGGCGAACAGTATATACAATGGGGCCTAGGACAGCATTCGATTCTAGAGAAGAGTAAAGTTGCATATTATAAAGTTATATTTTTCTGTGCCAGAAAATAGTGAAGACACATATCCAAGTTGATCCTTCAACAGTCTGACCGTTACAGCGTACTGTGTGTTCCTTTAGCAAATGCTTCCAGGTCTGTTGAAAGGTATTTCGCTCAACATGCAGAGGAACATGTGGTTTAGACATGATGAGTTCCCAGCACACTTTCTCACCGAGGTCAGATACTTCCCAAATGCGACATATCCCGGCCGGTGCATTCGACGTGGTGAACCTATGGCTTGGCCTCCACGTTACCCGAACTTTAATCAACTGGATTTCTCCTTCTTGGGGTACATGAAAACATGGATATATGAGAGAACTGTGGACTCTGGAAGATCTAGTGGCGAGAATCGTTGTTGCTGCGCACAGAATCAAAACAACAGCAGAAATCTGCGAGAGGATGCGACATTATTTCACTGTGCAACCGGTGTCACTGTGCAACGGAACCCTCGGATTCCACTTTGAGAAACTACTTTGAGCATTTCTCTGAGAATCTAAATTTGAAACTCCTAAATTAGTTAAATATCTTTGTTTTTCACTGTTGAAGGATCAACGTGGATATGTTACTTTATTCTTTTCTGACACTATGATGTGAATGCAGCCGTATCTTCCATGACAAATATTGTTCGTTTTGATGTGTACTATCATCCTTTTTGTTTGTTAAAATAATAATCGATAACCTTGTATATCTATTTCATATAATTGAATATATAATTGTCTATATATGTTCAATGGGTAATTCGTACGTTACTTAACTTAGGCATCCCAATAAATGTAAATATTTGAAAACCAAAACTACAATATTTTTCTACGTTTTTTTATAAATGTATTATCACTTTATGCAAAGGTTTTGAATTTATCGTGCTTCGTAGTAAATATATAGTTTCTTTCAGTTCAAAAATTTTGTTCCGAGAATATGTTAAGTCCAAAAAAGTGAAAGATACAATTTTTTATTATCTCTGTTGGACGGTATATATGGGGTAATAATTTTAAGTCTGTAGGTCGTTTGAAAGTAGAAAATGTATTTATTAATATATAGTGAACCTCGTAGCACCAATGTAAATAAAAATATTTTAATATTTTATTTACTTACCTGGACTCAAATATCTCTGGAACAGATATTGTTTTTATATAACCGCACGAAATTTCGAATTTAAATGTTTCAAACTACGTCATACCTAAAATATTTCATTTTCAAAAAGAGCATTTTCCTTTATGTATGTTCCTTTATTTTTGTATCGATCTATTGTAACTAATGCCATCCTTTGATTTAAATATATTTCAGAAGTGGAGTACCTTAGCCACCAGCACTCCTGCAAATGTATATAATTGAAAACTATCGTCTTTATGTTCAATTTATCAAACGACCCTTTTGACAATTGTATTTTAAGGCTCAAAATTATTTGGAATCGTCAGTTTTTGTTCGTATAAATATTTTAAACTTTTTACCTTTTACTTTCCTCGCTAGTGAATCCTCGCTAGTTCCGAGCGTTCCTCTGTCCATTCGACATTGGGTCGGTTCGTCACTCTGCGAATCACTGTAACCACACAGTTTTATCCAAAAACTGCAACTAATCGTGGTACAAACTGACACTTATCCAGGTACATTTTGAAACCAATTATTATACAAAGTGAAGCCTATCGTAGTTAAAAAATAGGCTGACCTATTTATCTGAATGTAAAATCAAATTATTTTTTTAACCTTTCGTATACAACACGCCTAAATTTAATATAATTTTTTTTTCCGTTACTAATTAACCGATTGGAGCCGAAATTTGGTTTAAAGATACAATTTTACGTATCTATGAAAACACATCATAAATTTTAAAATATGATACATTAAATAAATAATTAAATAGTAAGTTTTATTTAATGGATGTATCATTCTTAAAACGGCAAAAGTAAAATAAAAAATCGGATGTAGGCAACACATGATTTTCCTTATATAATGCAATGAATTCACTATTTTTATAAAAAAAAATAAGTTTTTCTTGTAGTAGTTATTTATATGCTTTGCAAGAACTTGAATTTTCTTCAATTAGTTGCCATTTTCACTGATTTAGTGTCATTTTTATCCATTTGGTGAGATTTCCGCTAATTTGGCAACATTTAAAAAGACGCCAAGTTGGCAACATTCCGCCAAATTCGGTGCCAAAATCTCGCCAAGCGCAATGGACGGAGAAATAAGTTATTCTTATAGCAGATAAATAACTATTGGCGTTCAAATACAAAAGTATTACTCAAAGTATCTTTTCTCATGAATGAAACGAGCTAGATCTGTTTACATACTCCTTGCTACCTATCGAATTTTTAATAAATTCGATACTCTGATATAAGCGTATTGTTAATGACCTCATGTATACTCGAATGCAGGCGTATCGCTATGAAATTTAAGTTATGCAAACATTAAATTGAAAAAAAAAATGTTTCTTTTTATAACTCACATAATTCGAAATCTGAGATTTTCAGAATAATATTATTTCCTACGGAGAAACATAATTATTTAACCAATGGTAGTTGTCAAATCTATCTGGTAAAAATTTTATTTAGCATACGTTATGCATGTATATGGTATAAAATTATTATGAATTAACGCAAATTAGTCAAATGCAATCAACTCATTGCCATACGTAAGACATTGATGAGCTAATATATACAATATTTAATAGAACATTCAATTAAATATATATATATATAGCTTGTCAATTTTGCTTTTATATCATTCCTGTGTTTGTAAGGGTTATCTATTGTATCACTGCTGTGCTTGTAAGTGTTGTTATCTATTGTACAATGCATGAATATATGATCCAATTCATCAAAAATTACATTGTGTCAAATAAATTCGTTCTATCAGAATTTTTTTTCGATTAACTAGATAGTGTTATTCGCTTTTTCCGCATATCTCACTTTATTTCCGTGTTATTCTAACATTCTCAACTTATTGGAGGCGCTGAAATCACTTATATTCAATCGGAAGTTGTCACTTACTGTTATTAATTTTAACCTCTAGACTCATGACCATTTAATTACAATGTTATTATGATGAATAAAAACCTTCCAAAGAACCCTGAATATAAATACTTTTAAAAGAAATGTGTTTTCATCATTTTCATGTACGCATAATAAGAGCGAAACCGGTCTAAGAATGCTGGTTTTGCAATCGTAATACTAACTAACGGAAGCTGAATTCTAATGAATATAATGTAAGCCTAAACAATATATGAAAAATGAATGTATAAAATTGTCGAGTAGGAAAATTGCACCCCACATCTATATAATAAAAGGCAATGTCTGTGTGTCTGTGTGTCTGTCTTATACACTATACGTTTCGCGACCGCGCGTCGGAGAGCTACGAAATTTGGCAATCGGAGACCCGGGGGGGAGGGAAGGGGACACGTGAAAACCGATTTTTAAAATTTTAATTATTTTTTTATTTATTTAATGTTTTATGCGATTTCGACCGTTTTTTGCCCTTTTTCCCTTTTTTCTCCACGATCCAGACGTCGTAGAAAAAAACAAATTACACCATCGGAAAGAGCAGAGAATTTCGAGTAAAAATATATCAATTTCAAATCTGAATTTCGATTTCTAATACATTTTAAAGATTTTAAAACAAAACTCACTTTTGGCTCAAAAAATCAATTTTTGGTTTTTAAATTCTCGCATCGTGAAAAGTACTCATAATTTCGACTAATAATTTACATTTTTAGAAAGCTGAAATATCTGGCATTCTTACAAGTCTAATGTGGTCCAGAAATAATGAAAATTGCCTTCAGGATGGCAATTTTAAAGACGCCATGATTTTAAATTTCTCGGCGTTCCGTTCGTTTCTCCCCCGCTGAAGCAGGGAAGGTGGTGGGTGGGGACGTCAAGGTGGAGGTGACGTCACGGTTCTGAATAGAGCGCCTTTGCTCTATATAAATTATTATATTTATATTTTAAATGATGGGACGATCTGTATTTTTTAAATGTATATTTTAACTTTTGGATATTTTAAATGGATATTTTAATTTTATGGATATTTTAAATGATAGAACAATGAAACAATGGAATGAGGATGATGGAATTAAGCATATGGTCATTTTAAATTGCAAATTAGCGCGCGGGAAGTTAGCGGTAGGCCCGGGTTCGATTCCCGCCACTGCCAAAACTGCCGCCGTGTTTACGTGGAATACGATCACGTTAAATATGTGGGTCCGTAAGTCCTTCCGAGAGGTTGGTGGTAGGGGAAGGAGGATACGGCCCCTGTGGATGCCTCCCCCACTGGGTTCCCGTCTAAATTGGGTGAATATGTAGAAAGTTATGGAGATTGTCGCGGAGGGCGCGGCAGCCCAGTGGTTAGCGCGCGGGAATTGCACTCAGTAGGCCCGGGTTCGATTCCCGCCACTGCCAAAACTTACGCCACGTTCACGCAGAGTACGATCACGTTAAACATGTGGGTTCGTGAGTCCTTCCGAGAGGTTGGTGGTAGGGGAAGGAGGGTACGGTCTAAATTGGGTGAATAAAAAGAAAGTTATGGAGATTGTCGCGGAGGGCGAAGTAGCCCAGTGGTTAGCGCGCGGCAATTGCACGCGGTAGGCCCGGGTTCGATTTCCGCCACTGACATGGAGTACGATCACGTTAAACATATGGGTCCGTATGTTTTTCCGAGAGGTTGGTGGTAGGGGAAGGAGGGTACGTTCCCTGTGGATGCCACCCCCACTGGGTTCCGGTCTAAATTGCGTGGCACATGCTGGCCGTCCAACCAGTTACCAGGCCCGGGTTCGATTCCCAAAATTGCCGCCGTGTTTACGCGGAGTACGAGCACGTTAAACATGTGGGTCCGTGAGTCCTTCCGAGAAGTTGGTGGTAGGGGAAGGAGGGTACGGTCTAAATTGGATGAATAAAAAGAAAGTTATGGACATTGTCGCGTAGGGCAAAGTAGCCCAATGGTTAGCGCGCGGAAATTGCACTCGGTAGGCCCGGGTTCGATTCCCAAAATTGCCGCCGTGTTTACGCGGAGTACGATCACGTTAAACATGTGGGTCTGTAAGTCCTTCCGAGAGGTTGGTGGTAGGGGAAGAAGGGTACGGTCCCTGTGGATGCTTCTCCCACTTGGTTCCGGTCTAAATTGGGTGAATAAAAAATAAGTTATGAAGAATATCGCGGAGGGTGAAGTACCCCAGTGGTTAGTGCGCGGGATTTGCACTTGGTAGGCCCGGGTTCGATTCCCAAAATTGCCGAATAAAAATAAAGTTATGGAGATTGTCGCGGATGGCACGGTAGCCCAGTGGTTAGCGCGCGGGAATTTCACTCGGTAGGCCCGGGTTCGATTCCCGCCATT
The DNA here is from genome assembly GCA_951213105.1 of Amaurobius ferox. Classification (NCBI taxonomy): domain Eukaryota; kingdom Metazoa; phylum Arthropoda; class Arachnida; order Araneae; family Amaurobiidae; genus Amaurobius; species Amaurobius ferox. The sequence continues at coordinate 54,452,850 of OX578147.1, forward strand.
GCCAAAACTGCAGCCGTGTTCACGCGGAGTACGATCACGTTAAACGTGTGGGACTGCAAGTCCTTCCGAGAGGTTTGTGGTAGGGGAAGGAGGGTACGGTCTCTTTGGATGCCTCCCCCATTGGGTTCCGGTCTAAATTGTGTGGCACTTCCTGGCCTTCCAAGCAGTTACCTTACACCTTTCTGGTAGGTCGCGCCAACGAGTTTGCCACGGTCAGAATTTTCAAGGGTAGCGAACAGGCTGGTCGCCAAAGGCGGCTAGTATTGCAATAAAAAATAACAAACTTTCTCAATGGAATGCAAATGCGGAACACCTTTAAATAATTCTTATCGTATGAAAATATCTTAATTTTTAAAAATAAAAAGTGTTCTTCGCGCACTCCCATACTGAAATTTCCCTTATGGCTTTTAATATGTCCAATATGCAGAGATGGAAAAATTTATAGTTTTGCAGAGAGTATGTACAATATGTCCTGAGAGCAATAAAGCAGATATTCATCGGAGTTTATGGATTTAAAGATTTATTATCCTCTGTTGTTAAAAGAAAATAAATTAGATATATTGTTTATAAGCATAGCCTGGTTCACCTTAAATAACTGCAAGAATAAATAAGTTTTTGACCTGATTGATTGTGCAATAGTATAAGGAAATTCTAGTAATTTTCGTAACTCTAGTAGTTCCGGAAATTTACGTAATTCTAGTGATTGTAATAGCAGATCAAAATTGGCATTCTGGTGTGGAGTGTCAGACTGGAAACAGTTGCATTAGTGACTACAATTACGTCAGATATTCTAAAATGGCTCCCGAATAAAATTATAGTTTACTAGAAGCTGAACTCTATTGTGGTTACACCCCAGTCTTGTTTTGGAAGAGCAAGTAAGTAAAGATATTTGGTAATTTCTTACAGGAATAGATTAGTACTAGTATTTAAGTTTTTAAAGGACAAGGGCACTGGCTCTTGATAAATGAATGTGAAACATTTCCTTATCAGTTTTACGTTCTTAAACAACTTATGGTGTATAAAGTCATAAATAGTCATCCTTATAGACTATTGTCTCAGTTAGGGGTTCTGTACTGTAATCGGTAATATATGTATAATAAGTTTCATCTTTAAACACTATCGGAGGTTATCGTAAGTCTGTAAAAATATTTCAACTCTCCACTGTTTCCGCTGCAAAGGTGAAATAAAAATTCAGATTCCGTTTGTTATGCCCAGTGGTCAATATGTTAAGTATGTAATGATTTCTTCTAAACCAGGGGTGGTGGGGGCTTTTGGACTGGTAAGACAGAAAAACACCTCTTGGCAACGTCTCTACGTCCCAAAGGAAGACCATTGGAAAGTCAACCCCATTACGTTTTGTTTTTAGGTCTATATTTCAAGTATGAAGAAATTCAGATTGTTATATCATCGGGAGTGGGCTTCTGGAGTATCTGAAAATAATTTAAAGCAAAAAGCATTTTTTATATCTCTATGGGAGAAGTCGAAAATCATTTTTTTTTACGGTCGCTACTATAAGTGTGCTGAAATTCAGACTTCTAAGTAAAGGGAGACGCTTCCGTTGGGTCATAAACTTGTTAGATAATTATTATATATCATGCGCAATCTGAGATCATTTGTTCTATCCTTGAATTTGTTAGATTTTTTTAATAAATGTTTTTGTTAAATTTTTACTTTTCCTGCAATACATGGTAATATATAGGAAAAGTATTGGAATCGTCCCGATTATCGCAACTCGAGTTTTCTACGGATTTACACGTTTTGGGACCTAGCTTGAAAAAAACAGAAAAAAAAAACTGTTTTAACTAAGCTAATTGATCAAATTTCCTAAAATTTAGTAGGTAAATCTCTTATGGATGACCTTGGTGCTCATTCGCTACGCCACCTTTGAAAATAAGTCCAGTTACCAAATGGAAACGGAAATTGAATTAAAAATGCAAATTCAGTATAAATTAAAATCATCATGAGTATTATTTTTCGCAATTAAACTCAAAGAATTATTGAAGAAATAAAATGAACTTGAATATGAATCCGCAGGGAAAGTCATGTGCTGCCCATGTAAAGATGTTTTTAAATTGTTCTCTTTCCTCCTAGACCTCAGAGCCCTTAACAATAAGATTTTCAATGAGAATTTGACTCCAAAAATTTAAAATGACTTTGTTTATACACCAGCTATTGCCTGAAACTTTTCCAAAATATCAACAAAATGCATAGTATTTTTTAAAATAGTATACCGGGTGATTTAAAAGTTCGGAGCAAAAGTAAAACGCTATAAAAATATCTATGGATCGGATAGACATGCGGTTTGCAGATTAATATTCACCGTGGTGGGAGATTTTGTATGGCATGCATGAAAAAAAAAATAGTTCAAAATCTCGGCACTAGAGGAGCGCTGCTGAGAAGAAAACGATACGAGGTAATCATTGTGAAATGAGATATTTTATTTCAGCATGATTTACAGCTGCAAGTGCTCAATGTGTCCACTACCACATTCCAGTACTGAGTGCAGTCGCGGTATTATGGCTAATACAGCATGAAACAGCGTATTGACGGGAACGGCTGCTACCACCTGCCGCAATGTTCCTTTCACTGCTGGTAAGGACTGGGTCTTTCCTCTACAGACCTGTGATTTTAGGTATCCCCACAACCAGAAATCACAGGATGTGGGATCTGGGGATCTCGCAGGCCATTCGTGTGTGCAATTACCTCCATGCATAAGTCATCTCCATGGCTCTATCTGCCTCAGCCCCCCTAGTGTGGAGAGTTTGTACTATTTTTTTTTCATGCCGCACAAAATCCCCCACCACGGTGAATATTAATCTGCAAACCGCATGTCTCCCGACCCATAGATATTTTTTTATAGCGCTTTACTTTTGCTCCGAACTTTTGAATCACCCGGTATATGAGGGCTCCAAGTTAATGTGTTATGTTTTATTAAATAAAGGAATTTTAGATTAATTAGATATTTTTAGTGATTGTTTTTGTAATTTTAGAATTGGGTTTCTTTTCTTACGAAAAATGGTAGAATTGATTTTAATATAGAAATTGCAAAATGTAATGGCTTTAGTACTAATTTTGTAATGGTTTTTCTATTGTTTGGTATTAATTTTGAAAACTGTCGTACGACTTTGATACTGTATTTTCTTTTCGAAGCGAAATAACCCTTGTACTCCCTCAAAATGAGGTCATTCCGCCCAAAGTTTTATCATCAACGAGTAACGCAAATGGAGCTTCTTTCCTATAGAGATGTATAAAAATATACTATAACCCTACTATTTTGGAGTTACTGGCCCTCTAGAAATGTCCATAACTTCGTTTTGGACACTTTGTAAAGACCCAAAATAGCGCCATATGAAATTCATTCGTAATATGAAATCTGTGGAAATATAAAATAATTGATTCATTGTTTTGGAGAAATATACACCACAGTTGCACTAATTATCTCATAAAATTTAATAGCGATTGAAAAATGATATCGCTTACTTTAAAAAAAAACTATTCGTTATTAACAGCATAAGGCATTTACACATATATGACACACCGGCCATCCATTCTGTTGCTCTATGTCCTCGGATGAGTCGGGTGGTCTGGGCTTTCGACATATATGACCATTTCCCAAATACTTTTCCCAAAATGTCCCTAGCTTGCTGTAGTGACCTCTCTGTCTACTAATTGAAAAGTAACAAATATTTCGTCATTTTATCTCTATATTCGGTTAATACATTTTATCAACAGTCTCATATAAATCCCGTGCGCTTCTTGTATAGTTAACAGATATGAAAATAAGGTGAATAATTATAATTTTTGCTTCTATCATGAACTTCAAGAAATGTAATCTCTAAATCAGCTGTTACATTCATTGCAGCTGTATTATAAATTATACATTATACATTTCATTATATTATGCATTAAACATTTCATTATATTACACATTATACATTTCATTATATTATACATTCCATTTATTGCATCTGTGCTATACTGTTACTAACAGCACAGTTTTTTAGATTATTTAGGGCAGCAGCTAAAAGATGAGTCACCAAGGGAGGGGTTTTGTGGGGCATAAACCCCCTTCCTGGAACCCATCGGAGCTCGTTAAAGTTTGGTAAAATCACATATGGATAAATGGGAAATAAAATATGTGTTTACCAATAGCCCCGCAAATTTTAACATATCCTACAGTACAGGATGTCCCAAAAAGATTGGATCACGCTGTAATTCTGTACCTGTTGGAGATAAGTGGGCAATGTAAATTACAAAAATGTTGAAATTAAGGTATGGAATAAGATTACGTTAATGGATTACTCCTCTCATTAATTTTCAAAAAGTTACACATTTTAAATTTTTATACGACTCCCTTAGACAAATTTGTCAAATCAGAAAATTTTTATTTTTAATGCAACAAGATCATTAAAAACACCGCGTATCTGTATCTTTAAAATCCACTGAATTATGATAAAGGAAAAAATCTGACTTATGTTACATTTCCGTACCATGTGAAAGACTGTTTTATCAGTGAAAATAGGGATCATAAACAAATTGACGATGGAAATTGTTTAGATCAAAAATACGTTAATATGGATCAAAATTTTGTATCACAAATGCATCTGAATAAAGCATTATACAGACACAGATCATACAAAGAAATGGTACTTACTACGCAATTGCGTATCCTATGCATGTATTATCATCAAATTTTATCTTTTTTGTGATATGTCACAAATGTACATTTCTAATTTGATATATGGTCCCCATTCACAATGTTCAACTTTCAATTAAATATAACTCGCTCAATTTTAAAGATACAGATATGTGGGACTTTTTTAATGATCTTATTGCATTGAAAATAAAAATTTTCTGTTTGACCAAATTTGTCTAAGGGGGTCGTTTAAAAATATAAAAAGTGTAACTGTTTGAAAATTAATGGAAGGACTATTTCATTAACGTAGTCTTATTACTACCTTATTTTCAACATTTTTGCAATTTACATTGCCCACTTAACTCCAACATGTCAGGAATTAAAGCGCATTTCAATCTTTCTGGGACACCCTGTATATAGTAATGTACAGGGAAAGTATTGAGATCCTGTCAAAAATGGCAACTCGAGCTTCCGACTGACACAGAGCAAGCTTGTTGCATGCCTCGTTCTGATTGGTTGGAGAAGGTTGAATATTTCAATTTTGCTCTATAGAGGATTTCCCATTGAAAACTTTGATAAATCCTAGAACAATTATGCAGTTTTGTTACCACTGGAAACTGGTAGTTTGAAGTCTGTTATTCACCCAGAAGGTTATTCACAAAAGTGTGTATAAACATAAATAAGTTGAATAAACCCAATACATTGGATTCTTTAAATTTTGCAAAGAATTAAGCAAATTTATAATAGAAACTTACAAACAAAGCTCATATAATTGTATTTTTTCCAATACTGAAAGAGATACAAATGAACGTGTAAAATATATTTTGTGATTACCAAATTGTGAATTAAGTTTTTCGGAAATACCAACTATTCGAAAATAAGTAAGAGTTCGCCAACTGCCGTCTAGCACAGAATAATTAGAATTTTTAAATACCTCCTTACAAGGTTATGCGTTACGTTGACCAGGTTCCATTCCTCTGGCCGATTCTTGGAATCGGTTGATCAGCCATATATCAATATTAAAGAAAAAGAACAATACATAAATTAAATAAGTTGTGGAAAGCAGAACAGATTAATTAAATGATAAATATTTATTCAAATAGAAATCAACTATATTTCAAACAAATACATATAAGCATTTCCTTACCCACTAGTTATTAACAATTTCCTTTATACAGATCATATAAATTATAAAAATGTACTTATAGTTGCAGAAGAAATTAGAAATATTTTTCGCACGTATCCGAGGAGAGGGGAGGTCGGAACGCTTTAACTCGAACCACTATTTGAACACTATGGGCCCTGGATGGCCAAAATTTAAAGTCTGGCGCAATCATGCTGGAACGCACTAAATTCGTCGGCACTATTAGTTACTTTACTATGCATGTCGGAAGTTTTATTCTCGGGTAGCACTTCATATTCTTGGGTAGCACTTCCATTCCCGTATACTGCACTTTTCGCACATTATACCGTTGGAGATGGAAACGAAACAACAACAACAGCAAAAAAAAAAACCACCAAGAAGGTAATACATTTTCATATGGGGAAGCGAGGATCTTTGCTGCTGGTTAAATTTTAGATACTTCTTTATAAGGTTATGCGTCGCGTTGACCAGGTTCCATTCCCTGGCCGATTCTAGAAATCAGTTGGTCAGCCGTAGATCAATATTAAAGAAAAGGAGCAATACATAAATTAAATAAGTTGAGGAAGACAGAACAAAATAAATAAATGATAAATATTTATTCAAATAGAAATTAACCATATTTCAAACAATTACATATAAGCATCTCCTTGTCAAACATTCCGAATTTTAACATATTCATTTCATATGCTCATATTTTCCAATCCACGCGAACTCAACACATCTTCTTAGAAACACCGTCATCTCTGGGTTATCCTCGTTGCCACTAGCGTCATACGAACAGCTCATACGTCACCCATTAATCATGCCCTCATTGGCTAAACGACACCTGCATCAGTGACGTATCGTAATTAAAACCGCAACAAACATCACTTCCAGACGAATGCTGGCGTCAAAGAAAACAGTACTACATTTCTTCATCTTTATCTAGGAGGACAGGAAATATTTCGATAACATGACTCTGAAATGCAGGAAATTGAGATGGTGTTCCAATAGTCAATACTACAAACGCAATAGCAGAGAATACGACAGAATCAAAGAGCCGAGATCAGACCAGTGACATATATTCATATTTTCAGTGCTTGGTGGTGAAAAAAAATATATTTTTGCATATTCATAAATAACATTCCATTTTCGAAAAAGGAATTATAAATAGTTTACATTTTTCTCTATTACATTCGGAGATATATGCGTCCAAAGTGTTTACATTTTTGTAACGATAATATTTTGACACATAATCCAACCATAGATGTTATTTACGTTAATGTAATTAGTTGCAGTGATCTCTGCTAATTCGAAATATAATTTCAATACATATATATTCATTTCTGCTATTGAATCCGCATTGGGTAGTTGGGTATACAGATAATGTACTGTGCGGAATAAATACGAAAAAAGTGATACATTAAACCCTTTAAAATAACAACTAATAGTAATATGTTGTTGATATGTGTCAGGAAGCTATAAACATCTAAATTTATGCCGCATACAGAAGTAATTACATATTTCCTGAGCATACTTATACACTGAACAAGACTGCATCAATCATTATAGGAATTTCTTAACATACATTAAAACTACCATAAAATATTTAAACATAAAATTTATTTTATAGCTCTGTTATGCTATAAACTTTCTGGTGACACTAAATTGTTCGATATGCAAAAAACACCATTCTAATTTTGTTCAGAGATCAATGACTGCAATAAAGTTTATATGTAGTAACATTTATGACTCGTATGATTTATAATCCTTTGTATTTAAATGAAGGAATGAAAGAAAATGTTCGAAAGTCATATGTGTTGCAATGTAGAACAAGCAGGTTATATAAAACTATGTAAAAATAGAAATGTGCGTATCTCTTTAATGTTAATATATTATCATAAAAAATAAACACGGCTGCTGCTGTATTGATGTCATAAATAAAATTTTAATTAAAATTGCGAACAACGAAATTATTTTTGGCATTCCAGAATTAGAATTTACTGGTTTTTCCTGTAAGCATTGGTTTGAACCAGTGCAATATATGTGCTCACCCTAGCTCGAAAAATCGGCAGTGGCTCAATTGGTTTTGAGTGAATCTTAAATTTTGAGTTTATTGTCTCATTTATGAAATTTGAAAGCAGTTCAAAATATTAAAATATTGAAAGTAGAAACCCATTTTCTAAGTAATTCAAAATATTAAAGTATCGACATTTGAAAAATTATATATTAGAACAAAGAACTTGATCAAAAATCAATCTATATATCCTTGTAAGGCTTTAATAAAACTAAGCATTATTTCCTATTGTTCAAAGATAGCACTTTAGTTTTTGAGATATCTTACGCATTAAAACTTGAAAAACGGAAAAAAAAATTATTCCTCTTGTACATAACAGCTAAAAATTATAAAAGCATTCTAAAAAGAAATTATTATTCAAGAAACCGCATTTGCTACTTCAGAATTTTGTTTTTCATTTTTTGTATATATTTTGTAATTTAAAAGATATTTCGTGACAACAAAAGCAAATTGAAGCAAATACTCGCTCGGAAAAAAACATTTCAATTTTTTCGAAAAAAAAATAGGTTCTAAATATTAAAATATTTAAATGATTTTTATATATTCATAGACAGAATGGCAAGCAGTAACATTTAGCATGCAAGTCAATTCATCTAGGTTTTAAGAGATGGTAATAAAGCATGGTTTTAAGGTATGATAAAAATTAAGGACAAAGGGTACACGATATTGTTATTTACATTTGCTCCTGTGATCGCAGTATGCAAAAATGTACATATATATACATATTTAAAATACATAAATTAGCTTTTATGGTATAATATAATATTAATCGGATTTATCTAAATATACTTTTCAGATTTTTTAAAGTCCGATGTATAGGTGAACAATTACATATGGACGATCAACATTGCCAGATATACTTTTAATCTTAGCTTTTCAAGAAATGACCTCCGTCAAACGGAATCCTTTTCTAGATGGAAAATTCTTCCGGTCCCCTGAATTGTGTTTAAGGCGGGTTCGACTGTATATGGATTAAGCTTCAGTAAAATAATTACCTTTCAATACATCACTGCGCAGACAAAATATCACCGAGAAAACAAACCACCTGAACTCCTTTAGCTACAACAAGAAGCAAGCTAACTTCTTCAACGTTTAAACTGACACGAAATGGCATATACACAAAACGTATAGGCCTGCTATGTATTGGCACTTAATGACATTAAGATGTGCAATCCGTAAACAATTCTTAATGACTCTAAGAATTGTTGATATCGGACAATGATAATATCCGAACGTAAGAAAAACACAACATAGTCTGCAATTCCTCCTTTACATTTGCTATGTTTAGAACTCATGTTATAGTTTCAGTGGGTCATAATTGGTAAAGGTCAGTGTTTTTACTTTCTCTACAATATATTGTTATGCATATGCATAATATATTGTTATGCATAATGAGTATTAGAATCGTATCAAAATCGGAAGTTTATTTTTCTACGGATCTAAACGTTTCAGGCACTCTGGAACACGAAAATGCAATTGTAGCGTGACATCTGTGGATGCCTTTGTGTATCTGTTTGTTTGTTTTTGTAATATATATAGCCACTAATGCTCGAAAACTATTCGACGAAATTTCACAAAAGTGATTACTTTTGGTTTACCATGGTGCTGATTAGATTCTGATAACAATCGAAGGAAAAAACACCTTGCCATTTTTGCGAAATGACCTTTAACACTTGTCAAAATCTGAAATGAAAAACTGCATATGTTCAAATATATTAATTAAATGCTTGTTTTATACGTAATTTTGTTGACTAAAAGAATAGGATCATCCTTATTTCTCTAGAACTTGCGTCAGCAAAGACATCTGATCAAAGATGCTTGGAACCTGTACCCGAATTATAAAAACGGAGCAGAAGCTATAGCTATTGCTCTATGATTGTAATGTCGGTCTTGTATGCAAGAGGTCCCGAGTTCGGTACTGGCGACGTTCAATCGCCACAAACTAACCGTTCTACAAATATTTTAGTTTTTTCTCATTTTCACATTGAAAATATGTGCAGTCGGTACATGAAAACAAAATTGAAGTTCCACCGCAAACTCAAGAGTAATTTCAAATAATCATCCGTGTTATTTTGTACCATTAAACTCAATTTAATGAATTATGAAAAAAAAAGAAAATTAATTAGAATCTGTAGCAAAAATCAACTTTTTAACTTTTTAAAATCAACTTTCGGTTTGATTAACATTATCTAAGCGATAAAATTGAATGAGAAATATATGTTTAAAACATAACATATTTACCTGCAATTGTTACAAGTCTTGGTTGGATTCTTATTATTAAATAGAAAAAATAGTAGATTCATATAATAATGAAAACTTAATAAAGTAAGATGTCTAGTCTGTCTATCTGTCTGTATTGTCTGTAGCGGAGAATCTAAGCATCATACAACCATGACACTTGGCACACAGGCACTTCAGGACCTGCATAGATGCACATCGCAATTTTTTTGTTTAATTTCTGATTATTACTTGCCTTACATACATAGTATAATGTATAAAGAAAGTGTTGTGAAGGGGTCGAACATTCAAAAAGAGCACGTTTCACGCATCCCTGATCCCGAATAGAACATTTTTGAAGTGAAGTCTGTGTGTGTGTGTGTGTGTGTGTGTGAGCCTGTGGAGATGCTTTCTCATTAACGAATGGAGCGATTTGAATGAAATTTGGTACAAAAATTTCAATCCGTGAATACTAGAAGGCTATGGTCTTTAAACACAATCGAATGTTCAGACCCCCCTACATTTTCGAGTGAAATTTTGATAAAATCATCAAAAAGTCAAAACCTTTAATAACGTAAGCAAACAGACATATGTAATTTTTCAGTAGATGACGATTGACATAAATTTTGAAACACTAGCATGAACCGTTCTCAAGTTATTGAACATTATTCAAATAAATTTATCATAAAATCACATAAATTAAAAAAGTAATAATAACTGTTGAGAAATATGTTAACTTTCATATGTAATATGATGTGATAAATTTGGTGACATCATTCACGGGGATCTAGCTCATTCCATTCATAAGAAAAGATACTTTGAGTAATACTTTTTATTTGGACGCCAATAGTCATTTATCTGCTATAAGAATACTTTATTTTTCCGTCCGTAACGCTTCTCGAGATTTTGGCGACGAATTTGACGGAATATTGCCAACTTAGCCACTTTTAAATATTGTCAAATTAACGAAAATCTCGCCAAACGGATAAAAATGACTCTAAATAAAAATGATGACTAATTGATGAAAACTGAATATCTTGGAAAGAATATGAGTATCTATTATAAGAATAACCTAGTTATTTCATCTGTTCAAATTTCCTGTGCGACCGATAAAAACACCATACAAAGCCTGGAGAAAAATTACGATCAAATTTCATTCGAAGCACGCCAGCAAGATCATAGAGTACCGTCTCGATCGCGAATCCGGGAATTCCGGATAGCTGACGCTTAGGTAGTAGGGTTTAAAATTCATAAATTTGAAATCCTGAATTTTCCAGAGCATAATGAGATGTAAATATTCAAATATAAAATTGTAACAGTATTATAAGGACTCCCTGAAACAAAATCAAGTTTCTACGACAACGATTTCTCAAGTTAGCAATTGAGAATTTTGTAAAACAAAACTTTTTTAATGTGGATCTTGCTGGGAGGGGGAATACATTTAAATCTTCCAAATTCAAACAAAAAGAAATAAAAAAAAATATTCCATGGATAGTGGCAACGGTTGGTTCTAGATATTCATAATTGTTTATTAATTAGATGTTTAAAAAAAACGCGAAGAGCGCCTGGGATGACAAACGTATCGATCAAGGGGCGGAGCACCTTGGAAACAAACAAGAAAGATCAGTCATGCAAAAAGCGTTGATTGTGAAACTATTCCAAATTGATATGCAATGTTATTTAGACATCTTCGAAATGCGATGCATTCAGCGTTGACTTTTTTTAACTTATTACAGCACTACTACTTGAAATCTCAAGATTTCATCGAAAAAGACAATGCTAGTTACACAAAGTAAATTGTATATAAATGACGTCATTAAATGTAAATCATGTGCCTCTCTATATAATATCAATAAATATTTCATTCATATCAATTATATTCCAGACTCCACAGCTATGTAATTTTGTATGCAATTCTTATACAACTCATCTTACAATCGCTTGATATGTTTACATTCTGTACGCTGTAATTTGGCATTAAAATTAGTTTTCTATGTTAAAATAAAAAAAAAGTTTAGTGATAATTTGAAATAAAATAAATTCCGTTGGCACAGAATTTATATACACAAATAATAAGCAAAACTAAAGCGGTTTTATGACGGATGCAACGCTAAATATAAATTTAAACAATATTTAAACATCACGATATTTACACAGGGGGAGGGACGGAGTGGGGGATGGATGCCATATTTCTATTTTGCAAGGAGTCACGTGATCTCTTCATATATCATGGTTGTAATTATTATTTCAATTTTTACCTGTATTTTAAAAACTATCTAACATATTTTGCTGAATTTTTTTACACATTATATGTGATACTTTTTATATTTTCTAAAATTTTAGAAACAATTTGTAGGTTTTAAATCCATTTAATAACTGCTCGAAAAACTATGTTCCATAGGGTTCAATGTATTTCATTTTTTCACCCCGGGTTAAACCCGAAACGAATTGGGTGATATTGTTCCTTTTCATTCCCAGGCATCAAACGGACCGTCTCAACAACATACTTAAATTTCATTTTGAAAAGAGTAATTTTTACTGTAGTTTTTAGGCAAACTTACAGGCAGACAGAATGACAGAATGACCAAAGAAATAAACACTTTTAAACTATGTTGGAAAGTGTTAATAATATGATTACAAAATGTTGGGTCACTTTGTATTTATACTAACTTCTTTGAAATCTGTGTTATCACATATGCCAGTATATTGCCCCTCCTCGTTTACATTTTATTGCTTCATTTTGCAAAATCATTTTATATAAGCAGCGGGCTATAAACTTTATTGCCTTCCATCTGATTTTGTTTATATATATACGAGTATATATATCTACTTCCGAAATTGGAATTTTTTCTGTGACATGCATTCAAAGTATATTTGGGACCATAAGACATTACAGGTTAACACAATTAACCAATGTGTGGCATCGCTGAAATTTATAAATTTTAGATAACAAAAATATATTTATTAACTGTTTATTACATTCTAAAAGTTCTTTATCAGTTGTATAGATAAAATATATTGCACGTATAATAATTACTGAAAGTGAAAAAATACTATGGATAAATAATAAATCCTCTTAAATCTCTGAATTAAACGATTTGGATGTTGAAATTCTGTATTAAAAACAGTATAAGACAGTTGAGAAATATTTAATGATTTTGAGACGTACGCTCGTTAAATTATTTTCCCTGTTTTTGTTTGGCAAAACTTAACTATGTGTAATGTAGCATTAATAGTTAACTTTACACATTATATCTATTAAATTGGCTTATAATGTGTTTCTCAAGTTAAATATAACCGTAATAGATAACAAAACCCATGGTCTGGTTTAGTGATTTGATTTACTCGTCATCATGATATATTTATGTTGACGAGCATATAGTAAGTGCAAAGATTGTAAACTTTTTATTAATACACCAGTGGCGGCTCGTGTATAGGCACTGTGGCACTGCGGGAACGACAGTGCTCTCTCTCCCTCGCAGCCTCGCTTGCAGCTTCCTATGTGCGCATGCGCTCAACAATCAAACACCGCTCTCTCTCCCTCGCAGCCTCACGTGCAGCTTCCTATGTGCGTATGCGCACATAGGAAGCTGCAAGCGAGGCTGCGAGGGAGAGAGCACTGTCGTTCCCGCAGTGCCACAGTGCCTATACACGAGCCGCCACTGTAATACACTGTAAAATTACGAATATGGTCTTATTGAAAATAGTAGCATGCATGGACCGGTTTCGCACTTGTTATACATCCTTTAGCAAGAAATATATATGCTAACAAGTGCATAATAATTGCGAAATCGGTCAATGTATGTTGTTAGCTTCAATGGAAGCGTATTCCTAATTTTCCAGTCTTTTAGAAAATGTTTTTCAGCATTTGTCTATTCATTTTATTCTGTTTAATATCTTCTTAATGTTTTTTTTTTGACAACATCTGTTTTCCTGGGTCATAAGATCATTTATCTGTAGATGGAACTTTCTTTTCACCTGCTTTATTGACTGCCATGTGCCAGTCATTCTGACGAGAAAATCCCTTTTTTCGCCTTCGAAACGGTTTGATTCAGTTAACTGCCTTAAACTGGTAAAAATTTTAGTAGTTTTAAAATTTTATAATTTTTAAGTTTAATTTAGAGCCCCTGAGAAAATTACAAATTGCCTTCGTTTAAATCCACAATATTCACCCAATCTTAATATCTCATTACCACAGTCGCTGAGCATATATTTTTGTAGTTAATTTTATTAATGTCGTTATATATAAGTTAGGGGTCATAAAGATAACTGCCTATCATCTGATTTATTGTCTCGAAAAGTATCTGCTTTACGAAATTACAATCTCTATGTGACATTCATATCTGAGGCCACAAATATTGGACGAAAACTGCAACCATCCCCCCCCCAAAAAAAAAAAAAATTAAAAGTATATATATGACAATATGATGTATCGACCGGTTTCGCGCTTATTATGCACTCTTCAGCAAGAACCTTATTTGCTAACAAGTGCATAATAATTGTGAAACCGGTCAATGCATGGTGTTACCTTCAGTGGAAACATATTCCTATTTTTACAGTGTTTTAGAAAATGCTTTGTAGTATTTAACTATTCATTTTATTCTGTTTAATATCTTCTTAATGTTTTCTTTCTATTGACAACATTTATTTTCCTGGATCATGTGATCATTTATCTGTAGATGGAAATTCCCTTTCACGTGCTTTATTGGCTGCCATGTGCCAGTCATTCTAACGAGGAAATATATTTTTCGCCTTCGAAACGGATTGATACAATTAACTGCCTTAACCTGATAAAATTTAAGTCGTTTTAAAATTTTATAATTTTTAAGTTTAGTTTAGAGCCGCTGAGGAAATTACAAATTGCCTTCGTTTAAATCCACAATATTTACCCAGTCCTAATATCCCATTACCACAGTCGCTGAGCACATATTTTTACAGATAATTATATTAATGTCGTTATATATAAGTTAGAGGCCATAAAGATAACTGCCTATCATCTGATTTATTGTCTCGAAAAGTATCTGATTTCCGAAATTATAATCTCTATGTGACATTCATATCTGAGGCCACAAATATTGGACGAAAACTGCAACTAGCCCCCTCCCCCCCAAAATTAAAAAAATATATATGACAATATGATGCATCGACCGGTTTCGCGATTATTTTGCACTCTTCAGCAAGAACTATGTATGCTAACAAGTGCATAATAAATGCGAAACAGATCAATGTGTGTTATTATCTTCATTGGAAGCATATTCCTAATTTTACAGTGTTTTAGAAAATGCTTTGCCGTAATTGGCTATTCATTTTATTATGTTTAATATAATCTTAATGTTTCATTTTTTTATTGACAACATCTAGTTTCCTGGGTCATGTGATCATTTTTCTATAGATGGAATTTTCTTTTCACGTGCATTATTGACTGTTATGTGCCAATCAATCTGACGAGGTAACCTGTTTTTCGCCTTTGAAACCGTTTGATACAGTTAACTGTCTTTCTCAAGCTGATGGTTGATTAAATAGTTTAATATTTTCGAAACTTTTTAAGTTTAATTTAGAGCCTCAGAGAAAATTGCAAATTGCCGTTGTTTAAATCCATAATACTCACCCAATCCTAATATCACATTTCCACAGTCGCCGACCATATATTTTTATAGATCATTCTATTAATGTCGTTATATATAAGTTTGGGGTCATAAAGGTAACTGCCTATACTCTGATTTATTGTCGCAAAAAATAACTGCTTTACGAAATTAGAATCTCTGTGTGACATTTATATAGGCTAAACTTGAAATAGGAAAAAATATAACTACCACTAAATTTAAAAAATATATATATATATATATATATATATATATAATATGTGATGATTTTAAAAGGTGTATTTTCTCTGCATATCTTGGTGATGTGGGAAATTAGTAACATATGTTAGATCATTTATAACTCGGAATTCTTTGAAAATAAATAATTAACAATTTATGAGCACTTCATCAATTCCATGGCTCAAATTTGTATTTCAAGATATTCAACGTTCTTTGAGACAAAACGCAATTTTTAATATCTGTCAAGAGTGGATCGTGGAATTTTCCAGACAATTGTGTCTCTTTATTTATGGTTAAACCCAAACCATTTACGCTTTCTATAATAGTGAACATATGTATAATAATAAAGATCATTTATTATAATGCGCATATATATCAAATAGTAAATATTCTATAATAGTGAATACATTTAGAACTGTGGTCATATTTAAAATATTGAGCACATTTACAATAGTTATCATACTTATAGTGAGCATTTCCTAACACTGGTGTTTATTCCGATTAGATCAAAAACATAATGTATCTCGAGAATGACGTAAGTATCGTATAAATGATGCCATTTGAATTCAGATCAAAATATACATGTTTAATGTTTAGATATGTTGCATTTTTATTGCTGAAGAAGGTGTTGTACCTCGGTCCTTTTTGGACTTTACAAATTGCAATTAGATTGCAACTTGCCGAATACCCATTGAAAATCAACGGTCTCGCAATGAGTAACAGCTGAGTATTGTAATTTTTTTAATAATTTGCGTTTCACATTTATTTGCTAAATCGAATATTTTAGTGTGCGGAACCCCCTAAAGAAGAAAATATTGGAAATTTTAAATTGCTCACGTTTTCCTTTCGAACTATCGACCAGTACACCAAATTAAAGTATCTATCTCATCCCGAAGCATACTATTTTATCATCCACCCTTTCGAAAGTTTTTCTGTGAAGCACACTCATAAATGAAAATTTTGAAAAACGCTGTTCTGCTTGGGTTTCTTATCAGATGATTGGTCCATATACCAAATATCAAGCCTCTATCACATTTAAAAGGAAGTGTGTCTCATTTATCCCTAAAATCGAACATATTGGTGTTCGGCACCCTCTAAAGTAGCAAATATTGGAAATCTGAAATTGCATACTTTCTTCCTTTCAAACTATCTACCAGTACATCAAATTTAATGTCGCTATCCTATCGTGAAGCATGTTTTTCTATCACTTCTTATTTCGAGCGTTTTTCTGTGTTTCAGCTCCTTAAAAGATAATTCTTAAAAAACCGTAATATTCATAGAGATTTTTTTATCAAATGATTACCCTATATACTAAATTTCAGGCTTATATTACATTATAAAGGAGGCGTTTTTCATTTGTTCGCCAAATCAAACATTTTAGTGTGCGGCACCCCCTACAATAGCAAATGTTTTAAAACTGAAATTTCACACTTTCTTCCTTTCTAACTATCTACACATATACCAAATTTGAAGTCTCTATCTCATGCTTTTTCTATCATTTCACCTTTCGAATATTTTTCTATGGAGTACCCACCCCCCTTAAATATACATTTTGGAAAAACCCCATTCTTCTTAGGTTTTCTATTAAATGATTCGCCAATATGCCAAATAGCAAGCCTCTATCACGTTCTAAGTGGAGTGTTTCTACTTCATTCCGAAAATCGAACATTTTTGTGTGCGACACACCCTAAAGTAGTAAATATTGGAAAACTGAAATTGTACACTGTCTCCCTTCCAAACTATCTACACGTATACCGAATTCCAAACCTCTAGCTCATCCCGAGGTATGTTTTCTTATCAATTCACCTTCCGAACGTTTTCCTCTGGAGTACCCATATTAAACAAACGTTTTTGAAAAACTTTATTCGTTTTGGGTGTTTTCATCCAATGTGCAATCCATATACCTAATCTCAAACCCGTACCAAATTTTAAATTAGCAGTTTCTCATTTATTCGTTAAATCGAACATTTTGGTGTGCGGCACTCCTTTAAGTGGAAAATATTGGAAATCTGAAATTGCACACTTTCTTCCTTTCGAACAATTTACTCACACACCAAATTTAAAGTCTCTATCTTATGGCAAAGTATGCTTTCCTTTCATTTCACTTTTCGAACGTTTTGTTGAGGAGCACCCCCCTCTACAGAACGTTTTCGAAAAATTCAATTTCTCTAGTGGGTTTTATTGAACGACCGAGCCGTATACCAAATTGCAAGTCTCTATCTATTCGGGAAGTGCCTAAAAAAGGGTGGCTGACAGACAAACGGACGGACAGACTGACAGACAAAGGGATACTTGGCAATTAATATATACTACCCGAATACCCGTTGAAAATCAACGGTCTCGCAATAAGCAACCACAGAATATTGTCATTTTTTTAATAATTCGCGTTTCACATTTATTCGGCAAATCGAATATTTTAGTGGGTGGATCCCCCTAAAGAAGAAAACATTGGAAATTTTAAATTACGCACGTCTTCCTTTCGAACTATCTACCATTACACCAAATTAAAGTCTCTAACTCATTCCGAAGCGTAATATTTTATCATATCCCCTTTCGAACGTTTTTCTGTGGAGCACACCCATAAATGAACATTTTTAAAAAACTATGTTCGCCTTGGATTTCTTATCAGATGATTGGCCCATATACCAAATATCAAGCCTCTATCACATTTAAAGGAAGCGTGTCTCATTTATTCCGAAAATCGAACATATTGGTATTCGGCACCCCCTAAAGTAGCAGATATTAGAAATTTGAAATTGCACACTTTCTTCCGTTTTCCCGGCCGTCCAAACAGTTACCTTACACCTTTCTGGTAGGTCGGACGGTCTGGGTCTCAACAACACTTTCTTCCTTTCAAACTATCTACCAGTACACCAAATTTGATAGATAGATATGAGAAATAATTATATTTGTTGCTATGAACATTATGAGATGTTGCGCATTACATCTATTTGTGCTAAGCTTTAATGTTATTGCTTTCTATGTATTTTTAAATATTTAAAAAACTGTTTTAGGACGAAAATACTGCACCTGTCTTGTCTCTTGGTCTTTGGTTTGTTGCATATTACGCTGTGTAATATTTTCTAAAAAAAACCCTCAGATTTTCAAAAAAGAGTTTATATTTATTGGTTAAAATAGTAACTAGAATATAGTAAGAAAATGAAACGTATTTATTTCAAAGCTGATAAATTAAATATGTTAAACTGCTTATTCACATTGCTTCTCATAAACAACCAATTTTATGCATAATTATGTCAAATATCTCCTATAATGCCATATTACGAAAACATAAAATTTCGATGTTTTCCCTCGAATTTCAAAACATTCTATCAAGTTCTAGGTTCTTGGATAGGAAATTCCGATTTAATGCTTCGTTGTACACAAGATATCGACTACAGACAGACGACAGACAGACGGCCATCACTCTATGCATAGTCAAAACTTCTTCAGGAGATCATGAAACATATATTCATATCAACATCTCGAAATCGAACATTTCAGCGAAAACAATACTTTTTCTATACTATATTCTATTCTATCAGAATGTAAAAAAAAATATTTGGTTTCAAGTTACTGATAATACTATAAACTGCCTTCTTTAAAACCAATGTTATTCACGCATCAAGATTGTATTTTACCACAAGCACTGTATATCTTTCAAAGTGCGTTTCTTTTAATACCATTCTTTTATATAAGTTGCTGGCCATAAACATAACTGCTTCCCATCAGTTTTATTGCTCCAAAAGCGTATCTCCTTTTCGGCATTACAGTTTTTACCACATGCATGCAGACGAAATAAGATACCTCTAGATAAGAAAGGAACAAGCAATTAAAAATAAATTTGCATATCTCTGATAATAAAATTCCTTGGCGCGAAGTTTTGTTACGTAATGAAATATTGTAAATTTGTCTTGTTAAACATTCCAAAAAAGTTGTTATTTGTTTCACATTGTTCAAAATATACAAAATATAAATATATTATTCTCCATTTACAAAGTGATCAGATTCAGTTTCTGCGATATTGAGCAATGTTAATTACTTTCTAAATAATAATTGTATGACGTGTCTGTTTCTTTTTAATGATCCCAGAGTCCCCTGTAACTGAGTCCTTGTACATTTAAAGAATCATACACGGAATAGAACTCTGATTATCTAGACTGCGGATTTTTTTCCATTGGACCATCTGACCATCGGGCAGAACCCGGTGTTTCGAAACCTTTGTAGCGGAGATTATATGAGTGAATTTTGAAAAATCTTTCCAGATCCAAAGGCTTTACCCCACCCCCCACCCCCCGTTAGCTTAGAAGGCTGAATCTTTGTATACTTACAATATCACCTACTGGATGGAACCTAAAGGAGTCAGATTTTCAATTTCTCCGGAGTGTAGATAATGGGAGGGGGGGATCTCAAAGTCAGTCCGATCTTCTACCGAAATACACTCAATGCCCAAAAGGCTGAATCTTTGTATATTTACAATATCAACTACTAGATGGAACCATCGGAGTCAGATTTTCAAATTCTCCCCCGAAGTGTACATACTACGGGGGGGGGGCCTCAAAGTCAGTCAGATATTCTACCGAAATACCCTCAGAGACTTAAAAGGATGAATCTTTGTAAACTTTCAATATCCAATACTAGATGGAACTATCGGAGTTCGATTTTCAAATTCTCCGCCGAAGTGTACATAATGGAGGGGGGCTTCAAAGTCAGCTAGAATTTCTACCGAAATGACCTAAAAGGCTGAATATTTGTATACTTACAGTATCACTAAACGGAAAAATCTCAGTCAGATGTCAAATCTCAGTCAGATCACTCAGTTAGGGTTGTCACATATTCTCTCCCGAGGTGTACATAATGGGAGGAGGGGGGCTCAAAGTCAGCCAAATCTTCCTCCGAAATGCTCTCAAAGGCCTAAAAGGCTGAATCTGTGTATACTTACAGGATCAACTACTAGACAGAGTCATCGAAGTCAGATTTTCAAATTCTCCCCCGAAGTGTACATAAAGGAGAGGGGGGATCAGAGTCAAACATATCTTCCTCCGAAATACCTTCAATGACTTAAAAGCTTGAATCTTTGTATAATTACTACAGTATCAACTACTAGACGGAACCTAACGGAGTCAGATTTTCGAATTCTTCCCCGGAGTATCCATAATGTAGGGGGGGGGGCGTCTCAAAGTCAACCAGATCTTCCTCTGAAATCCTCTCAATGACCTAAAAGTCTGAATCTTTATACTTACAGAATCAACTACTAGACAGAACCATAGGAGTCTAATTTTCAAATTCTCCCCCGAAGTATACATAATGGGGGGGGGGCTCAATATCTCCCTCCGAAATACCATTAATGACCTAAAAGACTGGATCTTTGTATAATTACAATAGTAACTACTGGGCGGATGGACGGAACCTAACAGAGTCATATTTTCAAATTCTTCCCCGGAGTGTCCATAATGGGGGGGGGGGGCGCAGATCAAAATCAGCCACATCTTCCATCGAAATACCCTCAATGACCCAAAAGGCTGATATTCGACCACTGAGAAAACCCAGATAGATCAGTTTTAGATTTTGACGTTTATTTTTAACTCTTAAGTACCCTACATTGTCAAAAGAAAATGAAATTTAATAAAAATAGCTGTAGCTTGATTTTTTAAGAGTGTTTATTTCCATGTACTTGCAGGCGTCAATATGTGTACTTATACACATTGTTAAAAGGATCTTTAAAATATGCTGAGAGCGTAATAATTTGCTATCTTAATTTTTGAATAAATTAGATAATAAAAAAAATTATTCATATAAATAACAATGAAAATTGCTAGAGATAAATTGAATTTATTGATCTAAAAAATTAACAAAAC
This sequence comes from Amaurobius ferox, assembly GCA_951213105.1. Classification (NCBI taxonomy): domain Eukaryota; kingdom Metazoa; phylum Arthropoda; class Arachnida; order Araneae; family Amaurobiidae; genus Amaurobius; species Amaurobius ferox. The sequence goes on from OX578147.1 coordinate 54,474,580, forward strand.
AAAATGTTATTTATATAAATAACATTGAAAATTGTACAGAATGGGAAATTCCGTCATTTGCGGAGACTCTGCGTGTTACCTTAACAGTCACAAATTGGACATTCGTCAAATCTCGTCGGAATGAACAACACGATTGCCCCGTGCCCAAGGAGTGTCTTCAAAGTAAGTAGAACATCTCCAGAAAGAAATGGCTTCAGTGGGACAGAAAGTTCAAGAGGGTTCGCTCGTTATTGTATAAGCGCTCGGTTTCTAAAAAAATCTAAGATATGTGCGCAGTTAAGAAATGCATCGTTAATCAATGGATGGGTTTAGGAAATCATTTTTTCCTGGAGTGGTTTGTGATATATTTAAGAGCTGTTGTTATATGATATACGTTGGACGGTGCATCAGTTTTTTTATCGTAATCTAAATATCGGCAAAAATTGCACAAAAGTACATACACTACCCGACAGAAGAAATACAGCACCATGAAGATTTCGCGGTGCAATTATGCAAATTGCGAGACAAACGCAGCTGGGTGATGTATACAAATGCTCTGAAATTCAAGTAGGTCGCGTGATTAGAGAGCGTGATAGAAGGGATGGAAATGACAGATAAGCCAACAGTTGTTACTGTCTGTCATTTATGGAAATCGAGATGCTTTTCATTTCAGAAAATACGTGTTGTTGAAGAGATTCATGGCCGGTGACGCCAAAGCCCGTTTCAGAATTTGGACAATCGTGCAAAGAGATTCATTTTAGGCCTACGTACGGCTGGGTGATTGTACCGGCGTATCGCCGATGAAACACGCGCAGACCCTTCCGCTTTTCAAACGATTAGGAGATGAATTGAAGAGGGGAATGTGAATCATTGCAGTGGTTCTGGTCCATCCAGATGTACGACAGCACGTGTTGATCAACACATTCAAAGACATGCAGTGGCGGCCCCACAATCGACGACTGTCGAAATTATGCAGAATTTGCAGGGTACATTAGATGTTTCAATATCAGCAAGAGCAATTGCTCGACGATTGGCTGAAAGCGGCTTGAACTCAAACCGTCCTTTAAGAAGACTGCCATTGACGGTAAGACAAAGACATGAGAGATTACAGTGGTGTCGGGCTCGAACCTCTTACACGACTGAATGGGACGAGCCAACGGCCGTACCGTGCTGAAAACACCGGTTCTCGCTAGATCACCGAAGTCAGGCAGCATCGGGCGCGGTTAGTACTTGGGTGGGTGACCACCTGGAAACACCGAGTGCTGTTGGCACATTTCGGGCGCGGTTGCTCGGTGGTTTGCGCGCTGGATTTGCACGCTGCCACAACTGCCGCCGTGTTCATGCGGAGTACGATCACGGTAAACATGTGGGTCCGTAAGTCTTTCCGAGAGGTTGGTGGTAGGGGAAGGAGGGTACGGTCTCTGTGGATGCCTCCCCCACTGGGTGGCACTTCCCGGCCGTCCAAATAGTTACCTTATACCTTTCTGGTAGGTCGGTAGGTCTGGGTCTCATCAACAACAACGACGACTGAATGGGACAGGGTGTTATTTACAGACGAGTCTTATTCTGTTTGTCGAATGACAGTCGCCGTGTGTGAGTCTGGTGGCGACGTAGAAACATATCCAATCTTTATGCGACTGATGAACACTGCTCGACAACGCGGCATCTTGGTTTGGGGTGCCACGGGTTTCGATAGCCGGTCACTTCTGGTTCGTATCAGAGGCATAATGATGGCACGGCGATATTTGGATGAGGTTCTGCAGCTTGTTGCATTGCCCTACTTTCAGCGGTTGTAAAACGCTATTTTACAACAAGATAACGACTGCACACGGCAGCCATCAGTAGGCAAGTCTTGCAAAGCCACCATGGGCTTCCTTGGTCTCCGCTGTCACCAGATCTCTCATTCATCGAGCATGAATGGGACATGTTTTGCCATCGGTTTACTGGCCTATCCCTGCCTCAAATAAAAGACGTCCTGTGGAGGATGGTTGGATGCATATGGTTATCTATCTATCAGGAAACTATAAGTACGCTCATTTCCTTTGTTCCTAGAAGTTTTGCTGCTTGTATCACATCAAGAGATGGTCCTACTGTCCATTGATCACCCTGTTTATGCCATTACACAATGCGATATCCTTCTGGAATGAACATCACATATTTATATATGCCATCTATGTCTGTGTCATTTATCATCACACTCTATTCGCTCTTTCATGGTGTTTCATTTTTTGTGTCGGACGGTGCATTTTTTTCAATAAATTCCCGAAAATTAGTCTAGTAATCTCATGAATTATGTTCAAAGTTTGTTTGAAAGAACGTTTTTCGGCTTTACCAATGGTGTCAAGATGGAAACTGTATGCTAATATTTTAGGTCTATAATATTTTAAATCCATCAATTTGTGAATATCGCCCTAAAAAGTTGCAAATCACGCTAAAACATAAAATAACTAAATAAACTAATTCGAAATTAAAGAAAATATATATCCGAGATGCACCTATTCAAGACCTGAAGTACATGAATACCAAATTTCTTGACCGTATGGTGCTTAGATTTCCGCTACAGACTGCGCATATAGACACACACACACACACACACAGGAATATTCCTTTATTAAGTAAGATATCCCATATATAAACCGATTTTTTAAATTACTTACGAGAAGAATGTTAACGTATCTCATTAGTTTATATTTAAAGAGCAGAACCCAGGAACTTTACGTAGCGTATGGCATCAAATACTGAAAGTGAAACAATGATATGGGCTGCACCTTTCTTACATAATTCATTGACTATATCCCTTTTAGCCCTAAATTTTGATGTAACCATGGAGCTTTTCGTATCATATTGCATCACATACTAAAAGTGAGGCCGTAATATTATTTTTGTCTTATCATTTTATAAATTTTTATTTGAAATTCCACGCAGCTCGGTGTGCTACTCTCATTACCTTAACGTCTTTAACATTTAAAACTTCTCAAGCTTTTTTTTCAGCAGAAATAAGAAAATATTGAAAATATATTGTGTATTTTTGTTTATTACTTTTAGGGAATTCTGTCTGCGGGACTCATTAGTAGATATCTATAATAAGAGTAAATTGTTTTCACTATGACCAAATTCATCTTGAATAAAAATCTATAATAATGAAAAGAAATATATCTGTATTTTCAGTGTAGGTGAGGGGGAGGGGGGAGCGTACAGTACAAAATTCAAACTATAGACAGCAACGAAGTTAGCTGCGCTGTTGGGACGATTCATATCAGCGTGAAGTTTTTAAAACTCAAATCAGTTGTATGGGGCCTGCTTTTATCTCACAGGGAGATGATCACGCTACCAACCTGATCGGGTGCCATTGGGAAGTCCTAAATTACTTCCTTGGCTCCATTTTAAAATAATTGTTGACTTTGGTCAGGTGATTACATAGATATGGCAAATAAAAGTGACATAACTCTAAACTTTGGTAGTAATGGTTACAAAAGAGCCTTACGGCCGGGGACTTTTTCTCTTCTTACGACCAGTGCACGCTGATGCAGAAAGTTCAATTAAACACATTAATTGTATACTCACTCAAAATACAGCACTAGCTGCGTAACTACATATAGAAAGATATATAATAGCCAGTATTGCACATATCCATTACTTAACACAACATGTCATTAATGAACATTGAAAGGCCGGGCGATATGTTATTTTTAAGAAATCAGTGGAAGAGCTATAAATCATCCATGTTTTAACTTCTTTCTAGGACATCTAAACTTTGTCTTGACCAACGAATCATACTAGATCCTTATAGCCATAGTGGTTTCAACCCCATTGACAGCTCCACGGACTTGCACTTTCCTCCCTACTCCCTCAGACATCAACTTGACTCCTAGCTACTTCCTACTTCCAACCGAACTTCAGCAAAACTATCAACTAACCTACTACCCGGGCTGTACGCAACTTCTTCTCAATCCGAATCTTATCATGTTGTCATACGGAATCGGAGATATTACTTAGCTGAACAGTTATATAAGTCACATACATATACAGTCTACCTAACCGAACCAGTCAGAAGTTGTTAATATATAGTCAACATCAATTATTACCAAAGGTTACATAGACCTCACATTGTTTAAATTATGTATATTTAAGTCATATTTAAGTCAACATTTTACCATTTTCAAATCAAGTTCACATCACACTTTTGAAATATTGATATTTAAAATCGCCACTAAAATATTTGAACATACAATTTTTTTTTTCTAATTATACATGCGAAATTTAGTGAACAAAACATATTTTCCGAATCTCAATAAACAAAATCACTGTTGTTTAAAGTTGCTGATAAAGTTATAAGCTGATTTCTTTAAAATCTAAATTATTCATGTATCCAGATAGCAAATTACCATGCTCTTAACATATATCTTTTATATTATTTTAATAATGTGCTTATATATAAGTTGTGGGTCATAAAACTAACTGCACCCCATCTGCTTTATTACTCCGAAAACGCATCTCTTTTTCAAAATTAGAATTTTTCTGTGACATGTACGTAAAATATATTTGATGTCGTAGCATGAAATTGAAACAGACGATTAATAGGATATTTTGATATCTTTAGAATTATCCGTTGCTTTTTAATAATATATAACATTATTTTGTATATATAACATAATTAAAAATACTAGAGGGTCCCGCCCTCTGTTCGCTACGCTTCTCTAACCCCCGTAACTCGCTTCTTGAACTAATTCAAGCCAAACTAAAATTTAAATTGGTAAACGATTTATTTCACCATATTACACTATAATTTCTCTACGAATGTACCAAATTTCATACTTTTGTATGCTATAGTTTTGCGGTATGAGGGAGAGAAACTCGATGGAAGCGTCCATTCATTTCAGAAGTGTATAAAATGTAAAATACAGTGAAACCTCGTTAATGTGACCATCCTTGGGATCGTGAAAACAGGCGACTTTTTGAAAATGGCAGTGGTTACTATATGAAAATGGTATGGTCACTTTGAGAAAAGTGGTCACTTTAGCCAGATGGTCAATATACAAAGGTGGTCACTTTACCAGGCTTGGCGAGATTTTGGCGAATTGTCGCCGAATTGGCGATATTTTAAATGTTGTTGCCATATAAACGAAAATGTCGCCAAACTGATAAAAATGACGCTAAATCAATGAAAATGACAACTAGATGATGAAGTAAATATTAAAGTATTTTAATATATGGACTATATTGCTTGAGGATGCTATCAATATTGAGGATTGTTTAGAGTTGCGCGAAGTATAAGTTTATTGAGTATTTCGAAATAGTTTTACATGTTGTCATTCTAAAAATCGTCCAACGTACAATTCAACGATAAAAACACAGCGGCGTGGATCTTATACATTATTCTTTTATTGTAAAACTAGTAAATCCATGGCATTATATAAGGAAATCCATGTGCTGTCCACATCAGATTTTTTATTCTATGTTAATATCGGTCACGGGGGGGCATACAAATTTTATGCACAGATAATTAGTTATTGAGTAAGAACTCAAACACCTGAGTAAATAATTGTTTCTTTTCTGAAATTAAAACCTATATATGTGTTTATATAATGTTAATCGTTTTTTGTAAATATGCGTATATCTGAATTGATTTTAATGATTCAATTTAATATTAATCAAAACTTGTAAAATAAATATTGAGCCAATTTTAATTTAAACATTGTTGATTTTTTTTTTCATATCAGTCTCTTATTATTAAGAGCCATTGGAGAATTTCATACTCCACCCTAAGTGACAGCATCAAACGTAAGTTCTTTCATTCAGAATTTGGTAAGGGCGATTTACCTTATAACACAAAGATAAGCTTTCTCTAAGTTAATCTGTTTTCTGAAATTATTGTGAGTGTGCAAAATAGATCAGGCGCAGGTGAAATTTAGAGATTTTGAAATCGTTTCTGTCCCTAGAAAAGAAAATAGTTGCAAATTCAAAGCTGCTGATAACATTATAAACTACCTTCCTTAAAATCTGAATTATTCACGTATCCATATAACACATTACCACACTCGCGGCATATATTTTTATAGATCACTCGAAAAACGTCCTTTTATATAAGCTGCGGATCATAAAACTTACTGCTTCCCATCTGCTTTATTGCTCCGGAAACGCATATGCTTTCCTAAATTAGAATATTTCTCTGCAAAGCATGCAGATCATATTTAGAACCTCAAAGATATGTATAAGTAGACAATTAAACATTTGTTTTGATATCTTTTGGGATTATGCGTTTATTTTGTGTGGCCGAGTTTTATGAAAGCATTACTGTTTCTTATTTTAAATTTTTTTTTCGAATTTATTTAAGAATATAGTTTTATTTCTATTGCAACATATCTCTATACTTTTGAAATATATTGAATTTCATTATAAGCTCGCGGAAGTTAAAGCAATCAGAGCATAAATTACTTCACAAATAAAACGATAAAAAATACAAATCGTTTTAGAAAGTCATATGTTTAATTCTTCATTTCAGTCAATGTATTTTTACAGCAATTTACATTATGATTATTTTATTTATAATTACTTCACAAGGTCACTTTCTAAAATTATTTTTTCTAAATATTTTTTAACGGCTTGAAATTAAATTTGGTATAAATTTAGAATATTAGATGAAAATGAAAACAAGAAAGATCAATCATGCATAAAGCATTGATTATGAAACACTTTCCGAAATCAATACAATTTTATATAAACAACTCTAAAATGCGATACATTCCTCGATAATATATTTAAATTATCATAATACTACAATAATTTATTACATATGAAACTTTATCGTAAACAAATGAAATTTATTCAAATGACGTCATTGAAATATAAATCGTCTCTATATAAAAGCAACATTTCATTCATCAACTTTTTTCCATTCACCACACTACTATAATAGGTATTGTATTTAAAAATTAAAAACCATGGAGGTACAAGTAATTTAACTCTATGCTTAAAACAACTTCGAAAAAATCGTCTAGTTCTCTGGGTAAAATTAATGAATATTCATTCATATTAGCTATATTGCATACTCCATGATCTAAATAATTTTGGTATAAAGAAATGCAGCAATTCTTATACAACTCATTCCACATCTTTTGGTATTTACATTCTCCATAAGTGAAAATTAGTCTTCGTTGCAGACATAATCAAAGTTTGATGATCAATTAAACTCAAATATATTGTAATTGCGTTGTTTCAGTATGTAGATGAACAGAATGTTAGCAAAAATAAAGCGGTTTTAGAACGGATACAACACTAAATAGGAATTAAAAAGAACTTTAAAAGTCATGATTTTGACACAAGACGGATGCCATATTTTATTTTGAAGTGTATCACATAATATCTTCATATAATGGTCAAGTGATCTCTTCATAGAAAGGGTGTAATTATTAATTTAATTTTTATTTAAAAAAACTACTGAATATAATTTGCTGAATTTTTTTATATATTTTATGGGATAATTTGAATATTTCCTAAAATTTTCGAAGCAATTTGTGAATTATAAATTCGTTTAAAAAATGCTTGAAAAATTAGGTCCCATAGGGTTCAATGTATTTCATTTTTTGAACACGGGTTCAATCCGAAACTAATCGGGTGATATTATTCATTTAGAGTCCCATAGGTCCAAAGGACTGTCTGAACAACATACTAAAATTTCATTTTGATAAAGTCATTTTTAAGGCATTTATTGTACTAAAGGACAGACAGACAGACACAATGAATGAATGAACAAAGTCATAAACACTTTTCAACTAAGTTGAAAAGTGTTAATATAAACACGGTTTGAATACTTCGTGTAAAATTATAATATTCATTGTTTTAAAGAACATTTCCATTAATACTCATTTTATTAGGACGTGATCATTATGTTTCTATTACTTTATTGTTACTGCTCAAAGCAACTTTCTGAAGTTCTTTTTTCTAAATTACTTTTTTAAACGATTGCAATTAAATTCTGTAAATATTAAGAATATTATATGAAGATGAAAATAAAGACATGATATGAATAATTTCCCTAAAAAAAGTACTATTTAAAAAAATAACAATGTCTTTTTACAACACTTTCTGTAGCTCTTATTTCAGGATTACTCTTTTAAGCGGTTGAAACTGAATTTGGGATATATTTAAAATATTACATGAACATGAAAAGAAGACACAATTTGAATACCAATGTGCGCCATCTATGGGCAAAGTTTTGAACTAAATTTTTTTTTGCTTAACCAAAACTTTTCAACGTGAAAAATATTTTAGTCCAAACCTCACTATCGTACAGCAATTACTTAAGTTTATGTTCAATTTTAAAGTCAAGGACTTTTGGATCACCCTGTACATATATTTCGTTCACAGCAATGTTACTGCAATGAGTCTTAAAATTTACAGTTTCTTAAAAAAAGTTCTACACTACAATTTTGAAATAGGTTACTTCCCTTTTAAAACGTGATCGCATTGAGAATATTCCATCGTTAAATTAAGGAAATCTTAAACTGCGTTCATTAAGAAAAGCATTATTTTGAAAATAATAAAGTCATTAAGAATGTGTCGCTAATTAGTGTTTCAGTAATTTTTGCTCATTTAAAGAAAATACAATCTTTTTCAGAAGAATTGCACTTTATTAACAAGCAAATAAATGTCAAAAGATTTCTTTACTCCGTAAATCTCCTCCTTCACATCTTAATTTTTACTTTCCCTGCAATACATGATAGTGTATAGGGAAAGTATTGGAATCAGCACGAAAATCGCAACTCGAGTTTTCGACGGATCTACCCTTTTCGGAACGTCTAGAATACGAAAAAAAAGTATTTTTAGCGTGGCGTCTGTTTGTGTGTCGGTGTGTCTGTGTGTCTGTCTGTGCAATGTATGTATCCACTTTAACTCAAAAACTAATGCACCGAATTTCAAAATATTTGGCAGGTAAGTTCACTTGGATGTGACTCTGGTGCTAATTAGTTTTTAGTACGATTCGGGATAAAGGACCGCCTTTTTTGCGAAATGGCCCGCAAAAATTGCCTGTTTCCACTCTAGTTAAAAAACTAATGAATTGAATTGCACAAAATTCGATAGATAAGTCTCTTGTGAGTTACCCTGGTGCTGATTGGATTTTGGTATGATTCGGAAAAAATAATCTGCCTGTTTTTGCAAAATTGTTCTCAAAATTGTCAAACTCTAGAATAAAAAATTATATATGCTAAATTTATCCATTAAATTGTATACGTGATTTTTACGAAGAAAAAAATAAGACCAACCCCATTACACTGGAACTGACCTTTCTCGAGATATTTTAGTTTTTTCGTGTTTTCCCTACGCCACCTTTGAAAATAAGTCCAGTTACCAAATGAGAACGAAAATTGAATTGTGAATTAAATTTAATTAAAATAGCGAGAACGTGGATATAAGTTTGCACGGAAAATCGTGTGCTGCCCACATTAGATTTTTATAATTAGGACGTTTCGTTAAAAGAGTAAGAAGTTATTGACATATTTGTGCGGATGTTTTGCACATATTATTCTAATACAGTTCTCAAGTGCCGGGTTCCGCACCAGTAACAGGCCATGGCATCCATTATATCGGGCAGCAAGAGATCCCCTTGTAGTTTGTCGTTTTAGTTTTCTAAGCATTTTAAATGAATAAATATTTTGTGGTTAAAATATTCTGAGGAAATGTTCTCATGAATGTGTCGAAACGCTCAAAGCCAGAACGCCAAAATAACACCTGTGTTGCAAACGTCAGTGACCAAGCCGCCTTTAAGTTTCAATGTGAATAAAATACTACTCAGTTAACTTTAATGGTGAATTACAATGGATATATATGCATATATTCCCTTTCAATACCGTGTATTTGTTTCAAACCAAAATCAGTAAAATCAATTTAATAGTAAAAAAACTGGTCGTAGTCGCATTACTAACTAACATTTGAAAACCACCCCCAAAAAATACTTCGCACCATGATAATGCGACTGGCATACAATCTAATGCTTCATAAATTATATAGCTGTAATTAAGTGACAGTCGTTTGGAAACTATCTAAGAATATTTACATTTCAGATCTGACATTGCAGGATTTTCATTCCCCAAAATGAAGTTATGATTCAAAGGAAAGATATTTGCTGAATGTCCCCAGACAGTGTCAAAACCTTAAATCTTAGGCTCCCCGCGAGATTTTGGCATGAACACATAGCCACTTTTACATTTTGCATTATTTTTTATGAATTGTCTCATAGTTCACTTAGCTTGCTAGCTTTTGTTGTATAGTACAGTTGCACCCGTGCCCCCAACACAAATTTGAAAATTATTGGAGCAGTAGGATAATTGGAGGGGAATGTTCGCATACGGCTTTTCGAGTACTTAGAAAGGGAATCTTTGGAATGTCAGAAATTCTATACATTAATTAAAGCAAAATAGTCCATTAATTGTAAACCAAGAAAGAAAACGGGTCTTAAGTTCACTTACAATGTAAGAGGACAGAGTACACAAGCTTAAGTACACAAGCAACGGAAGGTGCGAGGCCAGACAGGGTCCTGGCAGATCCTAATAAAACTTTTCTAAAGTTTGTCACATATATTCAAACTAGGTAATTCCTTAACAAACTAGGTTTACCTAGGTACTTAACTTCCAGACTTCCTACTTAACTTCCTACTTTCTTTCTTTAGTTTACTTAACTTCCAAAACTAGTTACTTTCCTTATATACATAATGTTTAAGGAAAGTATTGTGACGGGGTCGTAAATTCGAATTCGAGTTTTCGACGGGAGATCACGTTTCAAGCATCCCTGATCACGAATCAAACATTTTTGAAGTGCTGTCTGTGTGTGTGTGTGTGTGTGTCAGTGAGTCTGTGGAGACGATAACTGACGAACGAATGGACCGATTCGACCCAAATTTGGTACAAAAATCACAATCCGCAAACACTGGAAGCCTATTGCTTTTATATGCAATCGAATGTCAAGAACCCCCCTAAATTTTCGAATGAAATTTTGAAAAAATCGTCAAAAAATCAAAACCACTAATAAAGTTACGCAAATAGACATTCCTTATGTAATTTTTCATTAGAAAACGATTGACATAAATTTTAGAACGCTAACATGAACCGTTCTCGAGATATTGCTCATTTTTAAAAATAAAAATTATCAAACAGTCATATAAAAAAAATTCCTATTGAGAAACATGTTCACTTTTCATATGTAATACCATGCGATAAATTGGGTTACATCATTCTCGTGGAACTAGCTCATTCCATTCATGAAAAAATATACTTTTAGTAATACTTTTGTGTTTGAATGCCAATAGTTATTTATCTGATGTAAGAATAACTTATTTCTTAGTGCATAACGCTTGGCGAGATTTTGGCCAACTTGGCGACTTTTTGAAATGTTGCCAAATTAACGAAAATCTCGCCAAATGGATAAAAATGTCGACTAATTGTCGAAAATTTAATATCTTGGAAAGAATATTAGTATCTACTATAAGAAAAACCTACTTTTTTTACTGTAAAAGTAGTAAATTAATTACATTATATAAGGAAAGTCATGTGTTGCTCACATCAGATTTTTTTACCTAGTTGTGAAGGGAGGTAGTATTTGTTTAACCAACCTTTTATTATTAAACATTAGGAGAACATTGGTATCCTCTCTCCTCACATATCATATTGTCTCAAACCTCATCACCTATGTCAACTGTTGAAGATGGGTATGGGACACATGGAATTGTTGAAGGTTTAAATTATTCATTCTACAGTGTCCGAAAATAAGTTGTTGAGGAAATCACAGTAGAGAATGAAGATGAATTACCTAGTTGTGTAGTAGATTTTATTTTAAGATAAGATATATCATATGACTTTAATGATTGGTCCCCAAAAATTAATGAACGTTTTGATGAAATGAATTCAATTGACACTTCAATTACGAAAAATATATGCTCAGTTTAAAAATAATTGGCAAGTATCCAGTGGTGATGCCATTCACTGTTTTAGGGGTGTGATGCATCCTGTGATTTACTTACAAATACATGGTATCGATTTTCATCATATTGTATTTCATATCATAATAATAAACGTGGACATAACATGCTAAAGCATTATATAAAAAATATTTATTATTTTTATTTTCACAAAAAAAAATTGTTGGATAATATTCTGGATTTTTAACATATATGACAAACTTTAGAAACGTTTTATTAGGATCTCCCAGGACTCCCTCTAGCCTCAGACCTTCCATTGCGTGTGTACTTAAGCTTGTGTATTCTGTCCTCTTACATTTGCACTAAGATCGGTTTTCTTTCATGGTTTACAATTAAGGGACTATTGCTTTAATAATGTATAGAATTTTTGGCATTCCAAAGATATATTCACTTCTGAATATAGTGTTATTTAGTTCGTGACAAATTAAATTTTATGAGTTATGTAATTTCAGAAGAGAGGGTTGAATAGTATATACTTCAGAGCAATATGAATATAATAAAGATCTTTACTACTATTAATGTACACCTACATTCATTGATACACTTGTTACAAAAAAGAAATGAACTCAGCAGTCAAAGGGTTAAAAGATAATAAACTTTGAATAAAGGGATTATCATGTCTTCATTATTTTTTGAAATTTATAATTGGATCTAAAATACGGTGGTATAAATAATAACAGATCTCAAAATGAACTGGCTTTGCAGCTGCATTAATTTGGAAAACTGCATTCACTCGGAAATAATAAACTCATTATGGATGTGTTGCTAATTAGTTCTGCAAAAAGCTTTTGCTCATTTAATGAAAATGTTAGAAGAATTATGATTCAACAGCCGAGACGAGATTTAAAGAATATGTTATTTTGTTAAATCCTAATATATAATATAGGTATTGTTTATTTTCTGGAAAAACATATCATTTTGTCAAATCTTTTCCCTCTAAGCTCAAAAGTGCATTGTTTTTAATATTTATAACTAAATTTATAGTTCTGTTTTGACCAGCGCAAGCTAAGAAATAGCGATAAAAATCTGACATGGGCAGCGCATGATTTTTCTGCAGACTCATGTGCACCTTCTTTTTATTTCTTCAATAATTCATTATATTGAGTTTAATTGCACAAAAAACACCCCTAATTATTTTAAATTATACTGAATTTTCACTTTCAATTCAGTTTTCGTTCTCATTTAGTAAATGGACTCATTTTCAAAGGTGTCGTAGCGAAAATGCGAAAACAAAAATAAAACATCTCGATAACGGCTAGTCCTAGTGTAATGGGGTTAGTCTTATTCTTTTCATCATTAAAAGTTACGTATGAAACAAGAAAAACATTTAGATGATATATTTGAGCATACGAAGTTTTCCATTTTAAATTTTGTAGATTTTTGCGGGCCATTTTGCAAAAAACGACAGTATATTTATTTCCTAATCGCACCGAAATTCCATCAGTACCATGATAACCCACAAGTGACTTATCTACCAAATTTTTTAAAACTTGACCTATTAGTTTTTCAGCCAGTGTGGATACAGGCCATTTCGCAATAGGGGCTGGTTCTTTTATCCCGAATCGTACCAAAAAATAACCAACACCAGGGTCACACACAAGTGACTGGCCTAAGAATTTTATGAAATGTGGTCCACCAGTTTTTGAGTTAGAGGAAATACATACATTGCACAGACAGACACACATATACATACAGACAGACTCACAGACACAAGCAGACACATAGACATCAAGCTAAAAAAAAATTTCGTGTTTTAGAGATCCCAGAACGTACAGATCGAAAACATGCTTTGCGATTTTCGGCATGATTCCAATACTTTCCCTATACATATCCATGCATTGCAGAGAAAGTAATAATCTTACTTTTTATGGACGATGTCTGTGCGTGTAGGTGTGTGTGGGGGGGGGAGGGGGTTCAGTCTGTAGCGGGAAATCTAAATTTTGTACGGCTATGAAAATCAGTACACATTGACTTCCAGACCCGAATAAGTGCACATTGGCATTATTTCTCTTTTTAATTTCGAATTATTTTTATTATTTCATGTCTTACTCTGAACTACAAAGATTTTGCGCAATATTCACATATATAAGTTTCTTAGCGACCGGAAGTACTATTACAGAGTTCCCATCCTGACACCATCGATAAGATAAAAAAAAATCTATTCCAATCTAATGTTGAACCGAATCCGTACCGTTAACAGGCGCGTTTTAGTGATCTTTTAGGGAATATATACTTTTCATGCGTTTAAAACATCCCCGATGTTTATATTGTAATATAAAATAATTGACGAACAATATAAAGTTCTTGGACTTGAAGGTTTGCGTTAGTCAATTGTTGTTGATGGTCCTAAATAAACTTTAGGCATTTTAAGTAACCAATGGTCTCACATTTTCTCTCTCCTCCACAAATAATATATACAAATTGTTGTAATGTATTTAATAAGTAACATAATGTTTTGAATAAATTATTTTATTTGTAAAGTTAACAATGGTGCAATTAATTGTGTAGTATTATGCTAATAAGTATTCTATTCCAGGGACTCGCACAAAACAAAATAATGGTGGATTTTAATAGCGTCAAACAACGCAATGTGTTTAATATTTAATGTTATAACGATCAATGAGTTACAATATTAAGCCATGTTTAAATAATTCAATTTAATATTCCGCTTTGCATAATTCACATTTGATGGTTAAAGCGGTATATTAAGTAATCAACGCAACTAAGAATAAATAAACTTTAATGTTTTATTTTCAAATTTGCGGCATTAATAGTAATCAATGCAGTAATCGAATCTAATAAAATAATATTCCTTAAGTTTCCTTTTTTTGCACCATACAAACATTCCAGCGTTTGTATAAATGTAAAATTTAAAAACCAAAATGGCTTCTTCCAGTATAATCAGAGCTATACATAGATCAGAACTATATCCAGTATAAACACGATTCGACTAAAAAAAATACCTTCAAATTATTTATTTAAACATCCGTCTTCATTTAGAGTATGTTTCTTTGTACTACAAGAGAGCTTTGTGCAAGTACTTTACAATACATTTATTAAAACAACAATTATCATAATTTAGATAATCTATATAAATAAAAATGAAAATCTGTCTGTCTGTCTGTCTGTCTGTCTGTCTGTCTGTTTGTCACACCATCACGGGAGAACGGCTGAACCGAATTTGATGAAATTTTGTGGGTAGCCCAGAAATAGCCCCACTTAAAAATATATATCCGTGTTTTGAGTTTTTACGACCAGTGGTTCTCGAGATATTAGTAAAAAACAAAATTTTCGTTTGTCTCATCGTCACGGAAAAACGGCTGAACCGAATTTAATGAAATTTGGTGAATAGCCTTGAAATATCCCCCCATAAATTTTGTCCCAGTTTCGAGTTCCTAAGACCTGGGGTTGTCGAGATATTAATGAAAAACGGAACTTTTTCCTAGGAGTTCTACTCCCTAACTCCGTGGTTTATCCAAACGAAAAGCTTGAAAATCGTTTGAAAATGAATTAAAATTTAATCTCTCAGTTTGATGGGAGATTTTTTGTGTTAATTAGTCACTTTCTGAAAACATGAATTGTTTGAAACATGATTTAAAGGGCAAATCTATCTCCATGG
Organism: Amaurobius ferox; assembly: GCA_951213105.1. Lineage (NCBI taxonomy): Eukaryota > Metazoa > Arthropoda > Arachnida > Araneae > Amaurobiidae > Amaurobius > Amaurobius ferox. Next base: position 54,490,149 of record OX578147.1, read on the forward strand.
TTCATGGTTTATTTAAAACAAGCTTTTACGGAACAATGAGAAGTATAGAGAAATCAAAATCGTTATTTAATTTCGCAGTTTATGTTATAAGACATGACATATTTAACATGTTATAAGATTCTATCTTATATCATGTTACTCAGAAACGCAATTAAATTAAATCTGCCTGTTAATTTTAATAATTATTTTTTCGATTTGAATAATAAATAAATGGATATAAAAATATATTTTAGAAAAGAACGATTTGATTTTTCTTATAGCATTTTTGACTGGATAATATCAATTACGGTCTTCAGGTTTAAAAATTATTATTATTTATATTTTCGGGGATTATTGATTCAAGGATTATTGATATTTTCAAGTTATTATGCAATTATTTTATTATGACAAAAATTGTTTAAACTCATATATTGTATGTTGTACGAATCTTCTACAAATACACGTGTATATCTTTTAATCTACGAGAATATAAGTAGTACAGGTATATTGACATATGTTTTGATATATATTGGCATATATTGGAATCAATTACGACCTTCTGGTATAAAGAGTACGGATATTATTGATGTTTTCAATTTATTACGTCATCTCTTTTATTTTGGCAAATATTTTTGAGACGCATATTGTAATACGGGTAATCTTCTACTAACACATTGGCATATTTTCTGATCTGCGACAATATAATTAGTACGGGGTTGCATATATTCATTCAATTCCTATTTTTTCTTCTGTAAATTTGCTTACAAAAGGGGGCAGGATGTTTTATTCTTCAGATCTGATAGTGAAGATAATTTTGCATAGTGAGAACATATATTCTTAAACTTCTCTTTAGGAGCAATAAATTTAATATTTTAACAGAATTTGCACATGATTGCGAACTTTAAGTTTCTTTAAATTATACACTCCGTACGAATAACGGGTGTGCTGTTAGTGGTTAATAAATTTTAACATTTTAGGAGGATATATCATGTTGCTCGGCATCACAATTAAATTAAATGTGTTTGTTAATGTTTTTATTATTTTTTTTCGATTTAAATAATAAATAAATGGATAAATGGATATAAAAGTATATCTTATGAATGGACGGTTTGATTTATCTTTTAATTATATTAATTGCTGACTGCGTACATCAATTTCATTTATTTTGGCAAAGAGTTTTCAAGCTTATATCGTATTTAGCTACTAAACTCATATATTGTGTTTAGCCAATAAATTCATATAGCCGATTGTTGAAACAGAAAAAGAGTAGAGCGGGTATATCTTCTAATACAATTGTAGTGTTTTCATTTAGTATATTGAAACGGGATAAGAATGTTTCATTCATATCTGCAAATTCAAAGCTACGAATTTGGAGGGATATCGCTAATTTGACAACTTTTCTTAAACTTTGCCAAATTGACGGAAATGTCGCCAAATTGATATAAACGACACACAAACAGCTGCCCCGGTCGTCCATTCTGTTGCTCCAAGTCCTCTGGACGAGCCGGACGGCCTGGGGCTTTCACACAAACAGCTGCCATAAACCTTCGGGTTGGTCGTGTGGCTTGGGTCTTCTACATATCAATGAATTTTTGTTTTGTTTTGTTAGAAGAGAGTACTGAAATGATGTTTGGTTAGCATTTATCTGTCAGACCAACCATCCTACTTAGTAATACATTTAGCGAATTTTTAAAATGTCACCAAATTGATAAAAATGTTTTCAAATCTATAAAAATATCTTGAAATTGATAAAATTGCGCTACATAAATGATATTAATTGTTTTTTGTTAGGGGATAGTATTGTGATGATATTTCTTCAATTTGTCGCAAAGTGGAACTGTCAGTTCTACAGTCCCACTTGGCGATAAATTTGGCGATTTTTTAAAATGTCGCTAATTTGACGAAACTGTCGCCAAATGTTCCATAGAAATATAACTATTTAGTCGATATTTTTTCTACCAATTTATTTGAAGCAAATGATATCATGTCGCTTAGCAACGGATTTAAATCCAATGTGTTTATGCGGCAGGCGATTTTTATTAAATCCTTTCCGATTTGAATAATGAAGATATGTATATAAAATAAATTTCATTGCCATTTCATTTTGGACTGGATAATATCAATTATACTCTTCAGGTTTAAACATTATTATTATTGATATTTTCCGGAATTATTGATTCAGGGATTATTGATATTTTTAAGTTATTACGCCATTGTTTTATTGCGGCAAAAATTGCTGACACACGCATATTGTACGTTGTACGAGTAATCTTCTAGGAATGCACGGGAACCTACTAACCTACGAGAATATAAGTAGTACAGGTATATTGGCATATATTTTGACATATATTGGCATATATATTGGAATCAAGTACAGTCTTCTGGTATGAAGATTAAGGGGATTAATTATATATTCAATTTATTACGTCGTCTGTTGTATTTTACCAAAAAACATTTGTGACTCATATTGCAAAACGGGTAGTCTTCTACTAATAATCGGACATTATAAGTAGTACGTGTATATCTTCCCATATAATTTTAGCACTTTAATTTTGACATATATTGGAATAAATGACTGTCTTCAGATTTAAAGATTACGGGTTTATTGGTATTTTCAATTTATACATGTAATCTACTAATACAGGTTATATTTTCTAATATTCGCGTATATAATTAGTACGGGTCCCATACAATTTTAACGCTTTTATTTTGCATATATTGATTCAATTCCATATTTTTTTTTATATTTGCTTACATAAGGGGTCCAAGATGTTTTATTCTTCAGATATGTCCATGAAGATAATTTTATATAGCGAGAACAGAGATTCTTAAACTTCTTTTTAGGAGCATTATATTAAATATTTTAACAGAATATTTTGATTAAACATGTCATTTAGTATACTATAAGAATTTGGGCATGATTATGAATTTCAAGTTTCTTTATATTATATACTCCGTACGAAGAACGGGTATGCTGCTAGTGTGAAATAAATTTTGATATTCAGAGCTTCTATTAAGTGTGTAGGTGACACATTTAGTTGAAACAAACCATTTTTCCAGTGCTAAGCGAGGGTGAAACGTTAATTTATCATAAAACCAATTGATTTTCAGCAATATCGACTGGTAAAAATGTTTTAATTTGTGCAATTTTTGTCCAACAATATGTAAATTTGTGAATCTGTAGACAAAGTCTCGTGTTGGACACATGTAATATTTTTAATTAATCATGTAAAATTAAATTTAATTAATTCAAATTTTTAATTAATCATAAAATTTGTGAATCTGTAGACAAAATCTTGTGTTGGACACATGCAATATTTTTTAATCAATCATCTATATAAATAAAATTGAAAATCTGTCTGTCTGTCTGTCTGTCTGTCTGTTTGTCCCATCATCACGGGAGAACGGCTGAACCGAATTTGATGAAATTTTGTGGGTAGCCTAGAAATAGCCCCACTTAAAATTTAGTCTATAGTTGGAATTTCTACGACCAGTTGTTCTCGAGATATTAGTAAAAAACGAAACTTTCATTTGTCTCATCATCACGAGAGAACGCTGAACCGAATTTAATGAAATTTGGTGAATAGCCTTGAAATATCCCCCCATAAATTTTGTCCCAGTTTCGAGTTTCTAAGACCTGGGGTTGTCGAGATATTAATGAAAAACGGAACTTTTTTTTATAGGAGTTCTACTCTCCAACTCCGTGGTTTATCCAAACGGAAAGGATAAAAATCGTTTGTTTAAAGCGTCAAAGGGAATTAAAACTTTATTTTTGAGTTTGATGCAGGATTTTTGCATTAAATAGTCACTATCTGAAAGCATGAATTGTTTGAAACATGAATTTAAATGGAAAAATCTACCTCCATGTTTTTACATGTATTAACCTCCATGTATTTCACAAGCTTTTACTCAACGATTAGAAGTATAAAGAAATTAAAATGGTTATTTAATTTCGCATTTTATGAGGAAGATTCTATCTTATATCATGTTGCTCGGCAAAGGAATGGAATTAAATGTGTTTTGAATATCTACGACCAGTGGTTCTCGAGATATTAGTAAAAAACGAAATTTTCGTTTGTCTCATCATCACGGGAAAACGGCTGAACCGAATTTAATCAAATTTTGTGAATAGCCTTAAAATAGCCCCTCATAAATTTTGTCCAAGTTTCGAGTTTCTAAGACCAGGGGTTCTCGAGATATTATTGAAAAACGGAACTTTTTCTTAGGAGATCTACTCTCCAACTCCGTGGTTTATCCAAACGGAAAGGATGAAAATCGTTTGTTTTAAACACCAAAATAAAATAAAACTTTATTTCCGAGTTTGGTGCAGGATTTTTGCATTAATTAGTCAATATAGGAAAACATAAATTGTTTGAAACACGAATTTAAATAGAAAAATCTACCTCCATGGTTCATCTCTCACAAGCTTTTAATCAACGATGTAAAGTATAAAGAAATCAAAATGGCTATTTAATTTTGCATTTTATGAGGAAGATTCTATCTTATATCCTGTTGCTCGGCAACGGAATGAAATTAAATGTGTTGTTAATATCTATTATTATTTTTTTATTTGTATAATAAATAAATGGATGTAAAAATATATTTTATAAATGAACGGTTTGATTGTTCTTTTAATTATATATATTGCGGACTGCGTACATCACTTTCATTTATTTTAGCAAAGATGTTTCAAGCTCATATATTGTGTTTAGCTAATAAACTCATATTGTGTTTAGCTAATAAACTCATATTGTGTTTACCCAATAAATTCATTTAGCCGATTGTTGAAGCAGAAAAAGAGTAGAACGGGTGTATGTATCTTCTAATACAATTTTACTGTTTTCATTTAGTATATACAAACGGAATCAGGATATTTTATTCTTCAGATCTGCAAATTCAGAGCTACGAATTTAGTGGAATATCTCTAAATAACTTGGTAACTTTTCTTAAACTTTACCAAATTAGTGGAAATGTCTTCAAATTGATAAAAATGACCCAAATCAATGAAATTAAATTTGTTTTATTAGAATAAAGTACTGAAATGATGTTTCTGTAGCATTTGTCGGTCAGTCCATCCATCCTACTTAGTAACACATTTAAGGAATTTTTTTAATATCACCAAATTGGTAAAAATATTTCGAAATCCATAAAAATATCATGAAATTGATAAAATCGCGCTTAATAAATGAAATTAATTGTGTTTTGTTAGGGGATAGTATTGTGATGATGTTTCGTCAATTTGTCGCATAATGGGATTATCGGTTCTACAGTCCAACTTGGCGATAAATTTGGCGAATTTTTAAGTTATAGCTAAATTGACAAAAATGTCGCCAAACCTTCCATGGAGATTGCATTATTCAGATGATATGATTTCCATCAATTTATTTAAAGCAATTGATATCATGTCGCTTAGCAACGGATCTAATGTGTTATGTGCCATACGATTTTTATTAAATCTTTTCCGATTTGAATAGTAAAAATATGTATATAAAATAAATTTCATTGACATTGCATTTTTGACTGGATAATATCAATTACGGTCTTCAGGTTTAAACATCATTATTATTGATATTTTCGGGGACTGTTGATTCAGGGATTACTGATATTTTCAAATTATTATGGAATTGATTTATTATGACGAAAATTGTTGAAACTCATATATAGTACGTTGTACGAGTAATCTTCTTCAAATGCATGGGTATATCTTCCAATCTACGAGAATATAAGTAGTACAGGTATATTGGCATATATTTTGATATATATTGGCATATATTCGAATCAATTACGACCTTCTGGTATTAAGATTACGGGAATTTTTGATACTTTCAATTTTTTATGTCACCTCTTTTATTTTAGCAAATATTCTTGAGACACATATTGCAATACGAGTAAGCTTCTACTAACACACTGGCATATTTTCTAATCTAAGACAATATAAGTAGTACGGGGTTGCATATATTGATTCAATTCCTTTTTTTTTTGTAAATTTGCTTACAAAAGGGGCCAGGATGTTTTATTCTTCAGATCTGCCCGTGAAGATAATTTTGCATAGTGAGAACAGATATTCTTAAACTTCTCTTTATGAGCAATAAATTTAATATTTTAACAGAATTTGCACATGATTGGGAATTATAAATTACTTTATATTAAATTCTGCGTACGAAGAACGGGTATGCTGCTAGTATTACAATAAATTCGTCAGATATTTATACTAAGCCTGCTAAAACCGGTTTAGAACACAGTCTTAGTATAAGGTCTTACTTTCCGTTGAAGGTTGAAGCATTTTGATACTTCATACATTTATAAATAACCAAAATAGTTATGTTTAACTTAAACATGTTCTGTAGCGGGAGAGTAGAAATCTCTTGTTTAGATATTATAATTAAAAATTTAAAATACGAAATGCACTTTTCCATTTCAGCCTTAACTACAGAAAAACATAATTCAAAAAGAATCCCTGCGAAGACCGTATTGATGATCCTATGCTAAACCTTATTCATTTAACTATGTGACGTCGTTAAATGTTATACAGGAATTGTGTCATGTAGTGATAGTACTTAATCATCATATTATTCTTTATATGCAAACCTATACACGTTATTAAAAAATATAAATATTATTAAAAGTATCAAGAAAGGGGCAAATCACAGCCACACCATTCATCAAAAAGATTACCTGTACCAAAAACACAGAGCAGGGGTACTAAAAAACAATAAGAGCTGTTATGTCGCGATTTGTGCAAGTTCATATTTTCCATTTTTGAATGCTTTATTCGAGTCAAATGTAAGTGTAAATGTCGGCTCTGAAATCGTCTGCAAGAGACCACAGCTTTTCTGCATATTCATATATTTTTTGCCTAACTTCCGTCTTGAAAGAATCCGTTAAGAAGTACGGGTGTTGCTTTAATTCATGTTTTTTCTCTTCGAAGGGCAGCGAAAGCCATTGCTTGATGTATATGTACGATGACGTCAGATTGAGTAGCGGTTGAGAGAGACGCCGGATTTTTCGGCAGGTTGGAACAAAAGAAGCGGTTAAGGCAGTGGTATAATATTTGGCTCATAAAGAAATGGCAAAATTATTAAGAAGTAAATTTAAAACGTTTTCAATCTCCTCTTTAGATTATGACTGCCATACCATGATATTAATCTTTAGGTATCAAGCCTGTAGTATGTTGTTTAAATAAATTAAAGAAGGGATGTGAAAATAAATCCCAGAGCTTGGCTAGCATATTTCTATTCAATAAACGTTAGTCTTTAATTCGGCCAAGCAAAGTAATTAAAGCAAATTTTCAATAATGTTTCCATTTAATTGTTGACAAGAAATATCTTATAATGAAATGTCTGATTTGTTCGAAGACTCTATAGTTGATTTCTGTCGAAATATCTGCCTGTTTCAATATAAAGAGTTATTATAGAAAGAATGGAACATAGAGGTTCCATAATTACAGTGGATGTGAGTATTTGTGTATTTTGTACTGATCATACTTCTATATCGATTACGTAATTAAAGTTTATTTAACTTCAACTTGATTATTATTTTCTGGATGTGTTTCTAATTTTGGTATAGCTTACAGCAGCAGAGCCAGACAATATGGAGTATTTTCGCTCCATATCAGGGAAGGGAACGCACCTGTGGTTAAAAGTACTGCCACTATGTTTAGTTCACTCATCCGTCCTTAAGATGAAATTTTACAGAGTTTATACATATGTTATGTGTGGAGGATTCAAGTTGTTCTCAACCAATAAGATTTCCTGCTTTCATAAACTACAAGTTATACAGAGTGTAAGAGATTCCGCGTTGACAGAGCAAGCACATTTGCCATTTCAGACACCTTGTTGTTTATGGAGACTGTAATAAGTCTCGATATAAGTTCTATTACCATTTGAACGTCTCTTAGCATGTTGTCTATCATCCCAATAGTTTTCGCTTAAATCTGGCGTACAATAATTTGGCAGATATGTTAGATCCCAGAAGAAATACAGATATAAATTTCATAAGTTTATATTGTAACACATTAATAAAAAACGTTAAGTTTAAAGATATGGAAGTTTAATTAGTTTAAAATAAAAAAAGCAAATCAGAAAACAAACAACAGTCATAATTTCCGTTAAAACAAAGTATTTCAGTTTCTTTTTTGAAGAAAAATACTACGAAATGTTATGAAAAGCTTATCAAATAAAGAACAAAAATTGCAAACAATGAATAATTCATGGCACGACACTCCATTTTTAGAACAAGAAACATATTTTTCAAGTTTACTCTTGGATAAAAAATGCAAAATATGAACATTTTTATAGCAATATGTATACTAAAACTAACATTTTATCATAAAGGGGGGGGGCATTGGTTTAAAGTTAACGAAAGTTGATTGCTTCATATCTTAATTTTCCAATATTAAAAAATAGTAACACATTTTTGCATAAGCAGAACAATACATTCTTGATATTTCTTGACTAAAAAATAATAATTTGTAAAATAATATGCTTTTTCAAAGGAAATATAAAACTTTCCCTGTATGTAGAGATGTGGGTCGGAAAATTTCCCAGGAAATGGAAAATTTTCGAAAAATTTTTCCGCTATCTTTTCCCGGAAATTCTTCCTCTATTTCATTTCTCCTTAATTCATTTGAAAATGAAATGTGATATTTTTTCCACACTACTTTTTGAAATGTAGGTCTGAAGGTAAGAAGCTTTCTAATTTAGCATTCTAATTTTGAAGAGGAAGGGGTATAATGCTTTATTTTTAAGAAAAGAGATAGGAAAAAACTAAAAGGGTACAAGTGAGATTTTAATCATTTTGACAAAACAGCAGTTATTTTTAGAAGCATTTTTTTTCAGAAACTAATTCCGTAAAATTTATGAAAATATAATAAATATGGAATATTTTTGCAAGTGATTTGAGTGAAGGAAAATACAAAACACTAAACGTCACTACAACGTCACTAAATATATGCTTAATTTAATGCCAATTTTATCTTATGGTACTCACCCATTCAATTATAAACATATATTTTTACTTTCCTTATAAACATAATATATAAGGAAAGTATTGAGACGGGGTAGAAAATTCAAATTCGAGTTTTCGACGCGCAGAGCACGTTTCAAGCATCCCCGATCACGAATCAAACATTTTTGAGGTGGTGTCTGTCTTTGTGTGTGTGTGTGTGAAAGTATGTGTGTGTGTGTGTGTGCGTGTGTGTGCGTGTGTGTGTGTGTGTGTGTGTGTGTGTGTGTGTGTATGTGTGTGTCTGTGTGTATGTGTGTGTGTGTCAGTGAGACTTTGGAGACGATATCTCACGAATGAATTGAGCGATTCGAATGAAATTTGGTACACAAATCACAATCCGTGAATGTTGGAAGCCTACTGTTTTTAAACGCAATCGAATGCTCAGAACCCCTCTAAATTTTCAAGTGAAATGTTGAAAAAATCATCAAAAAACAAAACCTTTAATAAAGTTACGCACATAGTCATTTCTTTTGTCATTTTTCCCTAGAAAACGATTGACATAAACTTTAGAACGCTAGCAGGAACCGTTCTATATATTGCACATTTTTCAAATAAACTTATCAAAAAATCCCATAAAATAAAAAAAAATATATTAACTGTTGAGAAACATGTTCACTTTTCATATGTAACTAATATCATTCGATAAATTAGGAAACATCATTCTCGTGGATCTAGCTCGTTCCATTCATGAGAAAAGATACTTTGAGTAATACTTTTGTATTTGAACGCCAATAGTCATTTATCTGCTATAAGAATAACTTATTTCTCCGTCCATAAAGCTAGGCGAGATTTTAGCTCAATGTCGCCAATTTGGCGACTTTTAAATGTTGCCAAATTAACGAAAATCTCGCCAAATAGATAAAAATGACGCTAAATCAATGAAAATGACGCCTAATTGACTGAATTCATTATCCTGGAAAGAATATGAGTACGTATTATAAGAATAACCTATATTTTTTTGCTGTAAAAGTAGTTAATTCATTGCATTATATAAGGAAAGTCATGTGCTGCCCACATCAGATTTTTTATATTATATATAGATTAATTTTAATAATGCTTAATTATAAGCATTTTTTTAATATTTTTAAGTATTTAATAATATATTTCTTATGTCTTGAATCACCAGAAATATTTATTTTCTTTTTACTATAAATTTTAATTACATAGTACTACTAGTAGCAGTAGAGAGTAGTAGTCGTTCCAAAAAATGTTAGATTCGGGGCTCATGTTGAGCTAATTTATGTACTATAGGACGTTATCAGATTTATTTTTCAATTATTAGCCCCAGGTTTAGCTGATTATAACTCCATTTATCTAAACAATGTTTTTTTGTTTAAACCATGGATTTTGATTAATAAAACCTCTGCCCATCCCCTTTTTTCCCAACCCTGGTCTACACTTATTTTGTAAACTAAGTTAATATAATATCTAATACTTTATTTTTAAATCATAAGATATTTTTATTTTTCTTATAACATTGTTATATCACAATAAATAAAACTGTTGCTTGTGAGGCTAAAACAGTTTAATCTTTCCCTAATGAAAGCTATATATTACAGAATCTATTTCTTACACCTATAATAAACAGTTAATTATTCATTATAAAGAAAGCGTTTAGCATTTATTTTTTAACTATTTATTATTTATGATTTGTTAGAAACTTCCCTGAACAGGAATCAAAGGTTTTTCAGCTGATGTCTCTCTGTGTGTGTGTGTGTGTGTGTGTCAGTGAGCCTTTGGAGGCGATATCTCACGAACAATTGGAACAACTCAAATGAAATGTTGTACAAAAATTACAATCCGTGAATACTGGAAGTTATTAAATGCAATCGAAAGTTCAAAACCACTTAAAAATGTCTCGTGAAATTTTGAAAAAATCACCAAAAAATTAAAAACTTTAATAAAGGTATACAAATAGGCATTTTTATGTAATTTTTCATTAGGAAACGGTTGACACATACTTTAGAACGCTAGCATGAACCGTTCTCGAGATATTACGCATTTTAAAAATAAATTCATCAAAAAAGCACATGAAATAAAAAAATACTAACTATTGTGAAATTAGGTCACATTGCATATGTAATACCATGCGATAAATTTGATGACATCATTCTCGTGGATCTAGCTCGTTCCATTCAAGAGAAAACATACTTTAGGAAATACTTTTGTTTTTGCGCGCCATTAGTAATTCATCTGCTATAAGAATAACTTATTTCTCCGTCCATATCCCTTGGCGAGATTTTGGCGACGTATTTGGCGGAATGTCGCCAGCTTGCGATTTTTTTAATGTTGCTTAATTAACGAAAATGTCACCAATAAGATAAAAATGACGCTAAATCAATGAAAATGACGACTAAATGACGAAAATTCAATATCTTGGAAAGAATATAAGTATTTACTATAAATATAAGCTATTTTTCGGGTCCGTAACGTTAGGCTAAATATTGGTGACAAATTTTTCGGAATATCTCCAACTTGATGATTTTTAAATGTTGCCATATTGACAAGATGTTACTCAATTGATAAAAATTCGCCAAATTCATGAAACAGACGCTAAATTAATGAAATGGCGACTAATTGGTAAAAGTTCAATATCTTGGAAAGAACATAAGAGTAGACTATAAGAATAACCCATTTCTCCGTCAATAACACTTGGCAAGAAGTTTAGCCTGACGTCGCCAACTAGACGACTATTTTAAATGCGCCAAATGGGAAGTAATGTTTCACAAATCATGATTTCCTTTGTATGATGGGCATACCTTCTAGTATATAAGAAATGCTTTTTGTATGTTGGCTGTAACACTTGGTAATGCATTTTGAAAATATCTTCAAAATTGCAAAAATGCCGCTAAATTAATGAAAATGTCACCAAATTGATGAATTAATTATTGAAATATTTTAATTTATGACTATATCGCTTATTGAGAATGCTATCAATATTGATAATTGCTTATTTAGAGTTGCGCGAAATATACGTCAATTGAGTACTTTGAAATAATTTTATAAGTTGTCATACGGAAAAGCTCTAAATGTACAATTCATCGTTAAAAACACAGTACCCTGGATTTCATAAATTCTTTTTTGAGTGCAAAAGGAGTAAATTCATTGCATTATATAATGAAATTCATGTGCTGCCTACATCACATTTTTTAAACATTACATTTAATATATATTACCGTAGCTCTAATGTAAGAACAAATGTTTTTAAAAGCCACTGGGAATATTATTCTAGCTCTAATGCAATACTCAAAACCAAGTTCAAAATTTTCCGGAGAATTTTCCAATGGGTAAAATGTTCCATTTGAAAATTATCCGGAAAATTCACATCTCTATCTGTAAGGTAAACTCATAGAAAGAAAGATGTGCTAACATATACAAGCAGGACATTTAACTCCCCATGGCGTTGCCGTCAATAACCGGTTCAATCACCTGAATTCAGACTTTACATTTTTTTTTACAATTTTGAGCACATTAACCTCAGCGAAATTGATTGATTTATCGATGTAAAATATCCTAGGACGGGGGATACGAAGAAAATCATGAAAGAAATGACGGGGATAAAACGAAGTCAGATCATATTGTTAGGAATACTTAGCAATAAACCAGTGTCATAATGTGAAGGTTTGTTTAACTTGCCTTTGGCGATAAATCCGGTGCCTCTGTTTAGAATTCGATGAAATGTCGCCAACTTCGACACTTGGCGAGTTCAGGAAAGTTATCTGATTTTGTAGATTGACAAATAACGTCATGGTATACGGGCATTTTGCAGAACTTTCCACTGCGGAAATGTCAACTACATTTCTAGAATTTATTAAATCAACCCTGAAGGTTATGTCTGAATGTGATCCTAGTGCGGATTCAGTAGAATCTGGGATATTGAACGCCAATTTCAAATTGGGAGGACAAAGACCACTTAGAAAGCAAATTTGTAGAATAAAAATAGCATCAGGATGTTCAATTGAGGTAAAACTTGCAGGAGGTAGTCAGTCAGATAGTCAACTGCACTTCAATCTCACATTTGAGGTTGAAGAATGAAAAGTCCACTTCGACATTAAAAACTTGCAATTCTGTCCCAGTACCTCACCGGGAAAGCGCGGGCTGGATAGTTCGAAGATCCTGGGTTCGATTCCCAGTAGGGGCAGAAAGGTTCTTTACAAATTGACTTATAAATGGTTTAAACTAGGTTTATCATATATATATATATATATATGCAGCAAGGTTCTTTACAATGTTAGTGTCGTTGTTTTTGAAAAATTTAAATACAAGTCTCGCAAGATTTTATAAGGGAGCAGTTGTATAAGTACCCGCTATTTCCGTTTAAAATTGTTTTCGATTATCAATTTACAAAAGAATTTAATCTTGTATAAATTAGTCACATAAATTTCATATGTACTCATTTCTTGAAATTTATCCATAAATATGTCCTGAAAAAAATTGTTCCATTTTTCGGGCTTAAATTCAATAAAATATATGAAACTCCGATAAAATAATATATATTAAAGCTAGTAATAGTATATTCACTCTAAAGCAACTGTGACTATTTCTTCTTAAAACGAAATACTTCAGTTTCACATGAAAAATATAACACAGTTTTAGGGAAATATTTCTACAGAAATGATAAAATTCTATATAATGAATAATTCATGGAACGATATTCAAATGTTGGATCAGAAACATATTTTACAAGTATGTGTGTGCTTGGATGAAAAATAAGAAATGTTTGTGCTAAGAGTTTTATTTCATATGAAAGGTATAATATTTTTAGAGACTCTATTCTTTTCGGCTTTGTGAATGCAGATGGACGTATCTCAAGATACTTCGTTTTGTTTTCACAAGACCGTATTGGAAAGTTAAAAAATTATATAACTTCATACTATTTAATTTTGTTTATAAATTTGAAGCTTCAATACAGAATTTAATAAGTTACTTAATATTTTTTATCAAATACTCCAAGCACAATATGTCCATCATCAGTGGCAATGTTAAGGAACCTTAACATTGCCATTGACTAAATCATTTATATTGCCACAGTTGATGGTGTGAGACCAGAATATGTTCTCACATGAGACATTTTTATTTGTAGTATTTACGATGCCTAGAACGGCAAACAAAGCTATAGTCTGGCTGGCGCCGAGGTATATGACAACGTGAACTTTAAGGTCAAAAGGACTATAAATTTGTGTGTGCCAGACCAGAGGGGCTGAGAGGTTTCTTGCTAAATGTGAAATGATGCCATTAGTTTGAGAAGAACCAATGAGCGCCGAGGGGAAGAAGGGCGGAGCAACCCCCCCCCCCCCCGCCGATAAAACCACAGCTTGGATCAGACGAAAGAAAGAGGGCAGTAATTGACGAAACGAGTTCAGTTGTGGACGAAATCAGCTCAGAGGCAAACAACGAGAAGCAGAGATGGAGATCAGACATGAAAAGAAAATAATTACGAATTTTGACTTAGAGCACGAGTAAAAAAGCATAAAAACCCCAACAGATTTGTAGAGTGTCCCGTAGAGGTGATCTATGTGCGAGTGCATTTTTAGTACGAGTAGGAACCACATACCCCAGAGTTGTGGCGGTACTTTCAGCACTAAGACTGATGCAAGCCTTGGAGAGACGATCATCCCAAGATTAAACTGGAAGGTATGTGCTCATTTTCATAGGTCCTAGACACCATCGTAAATCTAATAATTCTGGTCGCATATGTACCCTCGCTAAAATAATAAATGAAAATTGATGTTATTGATTAATTGACGTTGTTAATAAATGATATTATTTAAGTTTAAATAGTCTAATCCTTTGATATTAATTAATAATTCTTTTCAGAACTTACACAAAAGGTAAAAATAATTGGAGGGTTTATTGCGGCACAACAACGAGCAATGTACGTTGTTAATAAAGGATATTATTTAAGTTTAAATAGTCTAATCCTTTGATATTAATTAATAATTCTTTTCAGAACTTACACAAAAGGTAAAAATAATTGGAGGGTTTATTGCGGCACAACAACGAGCAATGTACGTTTAATGTTAATTCCACTTTATGAGATCAACGACCATGTCTTTAATGCTTAATAATAATTAATGTTAATTATAAAATTTAACTTAAACTTCACTTATTTATTTCACGTCCCACAGATGGTCATTATGAAAGCAGTATGAAAAAGCACTATGGCTGTATGAAAGCATTATGAAAGCCCACAGGCACTTTATAATATAAACTTTTCTTGTATGTCAAGATGGCGTTTCTATATAAAGACAGCCTACAGATCAAGAAGCCTTTGAAGAAACTTATTTAATATATTTTAGACGTGTTTACCATACTTATTAAATTACTTACTGTCTATTTTAGTCATATAATGTTATTTTGTTATTGCTTTCTGTAAATATTCAGTTAATTCGTTTGTTGATTTTTTCCCCAATGGCTAGGCATTGATTCTCATCATTCTCCTATACACCGGCCAGAACCGTGAACCTGTTACCCGTCACATGGCGTTGTCCCAGCACACCAGTGGGGGTCGAAACACATCGTGCCCAACGACACAACATCCATGCCTGAAGGCGAAATTCAAGCCCACAACCCGACAGCCGAACGGTCGCTGGAAAACGTTTGCCTTGACCGTTCGACCACCGCATCAGCAATTCGTGTGTTAATATAAGTGAGAATTTTTAGTCGAAAAAAATCTAGATATATAATTCTAAATTTATTACATTAGATTTAGAATATTTCCTGAAACAAAGCTTCCTCTCATACACTTATATGTATTTGATATAGTGACAGCGATAAAAACAGTAAAGATCCTTGTCGTCCGAGCCAGGGTTCGAACAGCGGACCTCCGCACAGGCAACTCGACGCAGTCCCAATTGATCTACTGGGATAAAATTGCAAGGTCCCATCGATGAAGTTGAATCTTCATTCTCCTGTCTTCAATGTTAGATTGGCGCGCAACGTGACAATCCATATGGAAATTTCCTGTTGGTTTTACCTCAGGTTAGCCTATTGATGCTCTTTTTATGGCTAGGTCAGCTTGGTTGTTTTTCTCTAGATTTGAAATCTATGTCAAAATCCCAGATTTCACTGAATTTATGCTAGTCAAACTTTGGCACTTTTACATCATCGATACCACTGCACTACCCTGCAGGCTAAGTATGTTCTGGTGTCATTATACAGGGTCGAGTTATATTATTGTGACCACCACCTACTTTTGATGTCAGCAGCACATAGCAAACGAAAGAAGGCACGTGCCGGGAGCAGGCTTAGTGGGTATATAAGATATGGTATATGCATTCTGAAAACATAACCTCCCTGTCTGGGTCAAACTAGAACAAAGCCTCTTCTTCCTAACAAATCGACGCTTTCCCAATTGAGCTATTAGAACACGAATCTAACCTAAAATTGACTCCGCAAAATGTAATAATATCTGCGATAAAAATATAATAATATATGTGGTAGAAATGCAATAATCTCTGGGGTAAAATGTAAGTATCTCTAATAAAATATAATAAACTGCGGTGCAAAATTGAGATATTCTCTGGGGAAAATATAATAATCTCGGTAATAAAAATATAATCATCACTGTTATAAAACTGACCAGGGAAGCAATTTCACAAGTGACTTTTATGATATATTGCAATAGTGCTTCGTAATTGGACACCTTTGTCGGTTATCCTTACAAGAAAATGTGTGTTGCTTTAAATCAGATCATGATAATGTTACTCTGTTATTTACCGTAACAGTTAAAAAGAAAAGGTGGTTTTATATATATTCAAGCATACAATTTATTTATTTATTCATAAATACAATCGACCCTAAAACATTTAACCCAATAGTCAGCTTAAGTACTAAATGTATATATGCACTTTAATAAGCTGAAGATGCATCTTCAGCTATAGGATGCACTGAAAAATATTAGCCCTAATTCAAAATATTTACTTCGATTAACGGAATAACGCTAGGCCGGTTTTTCAGTGTTGATCAGTTTCAGTCAGTGTGTCTTTCAGGCATACATCCGGGGGTTGGGGTGAAGCCCCCTGTAAACATTTTATATTAACTTAAATTTCTATTTGTGTGGCAGAATTTAGATGAATTTATAAAAGGAAAAGGAAACTTGCTCCACCCCTAAAGTTTTATTCCCCCTTCCCGGCTGAAACATCCTGAAAAACTGTCTGGTTCCAGTGCATGCATTCCTGGTGTTCAAGCAGAGTACGGGCATGTTAAATATGTGAATCCGCAAGTTCTTTCGAGAGGTTAGTGGTAGTGGAAGGAGGGTACGGTCCCTGTGGAACCCCCCCCCACACACACACACTGAGTTCCGATCTAAATTGGACAGCGCTCACCGGCCGTCTAAACAGATACATTACACTTTCGGGTCGGTCGAACAGTCTGGGTTGAAAAAGAAGAAGAAATAAGAAGTACATACATCCGTCCTGGTGTTATATTAATTACATATCGTTTACATGCATAGATACACACATAGTCGCACATCTGCAAAATATAATTAGTTAATCTTGCCTTAACTTGCATATATTTCCAAAATACTTTAATTCGATAAATTTCGGAAATCAATGTTTCTATGCATGAGAAAGTAAGTGTATTTATCTGTAAAATTATTTTCCTTGAAATGCCTCATAATAAAGTGAAAAATAAAGAAAGTATATGGATTTAAAATATTTAATTAGAAACACCATAAGCAGTTGTTTAAAAGTGTCATTTGGTTTGCGGAAACAAAACGAAACTTTTGCTTCAAAATAAACAAGTAAAGCAACCATACTATCATAAGAAATTGTGGTGTAGTGGTGTGGTTGCTCTTACATTTTATCCTGAAGAAAATAGCTGGATTTTGCCTCTTATACTTGTTAATACTTTCAATTAACACTTATGTTTTACATCTGAAAATTATATTTCTGTTAATTTAAACCACATTTTGTTTATATAAGACTATAATACGTACCTACTTCAAGAATAAAACAGGGATTAATTGAATTCACTCATTCCACTTTTAGCCAAAAACGACCAGAATAAAGAAATAATTGTATTTATTTAAATTTTAGCAACGTGATAGATGGTGCCACCAATCCAATCGACAACATTTTGACGATTTCTGTAGAAATCTGGTGCTTTTTATTCTTTTCGCGTCTTCTTAGTTTCAAATAGATAAAGAAATCAAAGTTGATAAAAAATCCAAAGCTAAATAATGAAATTGAAATTGATTTTATGTTATAAAAAATACTGATTTTATTTATCAGTAAAATACTTTTAAAATGATTTTAGCAATCGGTTCAAACAGGTTTTAGTTTTGGCAATATGCAATAGATGGCGTTACCAATTCAATTTCGACTTTATAGGTTCATAACTTTTAAACTAATTCGAATTAAATAATATAAGGGATATTTCATCTCGTGAGCTGAGGTGATTCTGTACCTAATTTCATGGGTGTATGTCACTTTCCGCTACAGGAATATTAAACAAGAATACATACTATCCAGCGGTGTATTATACATTAAAAATATGAAGTGACAAGCAAACGCCATGTCAAGCACTATATTTTACTGAAAACGTTCTATAAAACACATATTTTTAGAAAAAACTAAAAAAAAAAAATCCTAAACTTATTGTGTAATGAGAATTTAAATGAATGGAAGTTAGGTCAAAAATTAAAAGGTTTTCAAGTGTCACTACACAATGGTAATGATGCGAAGCATTGGTTGTAAAAAGTTTTAATTTTGTTACTTTTGAAAACGAAATTCACCTTTCTCTCCATTCTCTTATTTTATTTTAGGGGGAGTAAAGCATGCATTATGCCCTGGCATAACTCCAAATGTTCTTAAAAGCATTAGTGCATAAAAACTGAACTTCTCCAAAAGTAATTAAGGACACATATTTCTGGTTTTTTTTTCTCTTTCAGGTAGCTGCAAAAATACTTTTCATAACAGAATTAGCAAAGAAAAGCAACATAAAAGCGATGAATTTGAATGTTTTAAAAATAAATGTAATATTGTATATGTAATTTTATCATAAAATGCATAAAGAAGACAAGAAATTTAAATGCGTGTTACGTTTCTAAATTGGGGACTTAAAGGTCACAGTGCTTTGAAATCTAATTGCATATCAATTACATATCAATTTGTTCCAAAACATATTTTTCTCTTTTTACTTCAATAACATTCAAATGCAGACGTTTATTTACATTTAAAATTTCTTTAAAATTTCATTATAAATTGTTTTTAAAGCCATTGAATATCGCGTTTTCAGTTTTAAGTTGTTAAATAAATGATATGATGTGAGCAGTCTGCGATTTTCCCTGTATAATGCAAAAAATTTACTTCTTTCGCAGAGAAAAAATTATGTACAAGATCCAAGGCACAATGTTTTTCACATTCAATTGTA
Organism: Amaurobius ferox; assembly: GCA_951213105.1. Classification (NCBI taxonomy): domain Eukaryota; kingdom Metazoa; phylum Arthropoda; class Arachnida; order Araneae; family Amaurobiidae; genus Amaurobius; species Amaurobius ferox. The sequence goes on from OX578147.1 coordinate 54,509,511, forward strand.
CTTTTTCCCGGCCATCCAATCTGCTACTCTGAGTCCTAAGACGAGTCGGGTGGCTTGGGCTTTCGACATTCAATTGTACATTTGGAGCTTTATTGGATGACAACATGTAAAACTACTTTGGAATATCAAATTAACTTATTTCGCGCATATGTAAAATTAAGTTTCAAAGGCATATATCAAATTACGTTAATTACCAAAATTCCATATTTTGAGGTATGGTTTAAATTTTTATGGTTTAACAATTGACCACATAAATATCCTAACATTGCTCGTTGATTCCAGCTCTTCGAGACGTACAATCAAACCAAGGTAAAAGTTGGCCACATAAATATCCTAACATTGCTCGTTGATTACAGATCTTCAAGATGTATAGTCAAACCATATATATCATTAGACTCGTACTAATGGCCACTATATACTATAAATGTGCAGCAGATTTGCATACGGGGTCGTCTCCAAATTTAGTGTTTCAATATTTCTGAAAATTCAAATGGCAACATCTATTTTTTATGTCAGCATAAGATTACTAATGTCAATTTTATGCGGAACATGAATGTGAAAAAAAAACATATGGGGGTTCGTCTCCATATTTAAAGTAGTAAAATGAAGGTCTCCCATACTGTATAGGTATATAGTTTCTAATTCTTTGTTATGACACGTTTTTTACAAAATAATTTTAACAAAAGACTTGTGGGGTCTAGAGCACCTTAAGGGACAGTGTAAATGATATTTTTATAAATCAATACAGTAATATTAAATGAGGTATGTGGAAGACATAGCATTTAGTCCTTTTGCGGCCTATAATGTAGTTTATTCACAAAGTTGCGTAAAAATAACTAGCATTTTATTTGAATTGGCCAAAAATATATTCAAATCAACCTCTGGTGACTTCTGTATCCTGTAAAGCAACATTGTGTTTAACTGGCAGTTCATTATCACACACTGAGTCATATTTTGACGGACATAACGACTCGTTAGTAAAGTGCAAGCGGTGAGTAGTTCAGTGAACAGAAACTCCTTAAATCAAAGATTTTATGTTATAAATTTACAATTTATTTGCATTGATGTTATAGGTTCCTATTGCGTTTTCACTTAAACAGTGCGCACAGATGCATTTACAGTCTTATTTATACGTATAGTTTTCGGAATATAAATAAAACATTGCAAAAAAGAAATATTTTACGCCTAAAAAAGGTTTTATGACGCAATTTTTATGCCAACATACAATATAGTATATAAATTAATAATAATTTAATATTTTTTCTGGAATCTGAAAACATTCTATAAAAATAAACAGTAAATCAGGTATTAAATCAGGATATAGCGACTCCAAGCGTCATGTCATCAGTTAAATAGTCTAAAGTAATCAAGGAGATATGCCATTCCCATTTCAATAATATCGCCAAGTAAAACAAATGAAACAAAGGATTTAGCAAAAAATGTTTAGTAAACTTACAAAACGTGATACATATTCCCCTTGCTTTTTATGTCCTGAGTAAAAGGATTGTATAGCACTTTGGCAAGAGACCAAATGTCTCTCAAAGCATTAGTGCATAAAAAATTAAACTGCTTTTAGAAACAATTAGGAATGCGAATTTTTTTTTTCTTGGTGGTTTTACTAGTACACTAAATGTTTAAAATGAGAAATTAGCAATTACATTGATACAAAAGTACACATTTTGTGCAGTAATGAAAAGTTTGTTTGCATTAGAAGTAATATATAATTGCTACAAATTTAATAAAGTTTTAATGTTCTTATGTGCAAAAATATCCAACTGCGAAAAGTTTTCAAATGGGATGAAGTTTTGTAACAGTTTGTACTTTTATTAGTAACTTTGAAGAGGAATTTCTGAATTAAAGAACTTTTAATGCCTACCTCCACTATTCAATATCATTAAGTATATACAGGCAATTCGAGATATAATTGGAAGTAATAATGTTGACAATCTATTGTTTTTACAGACTTTTTTGAAGCTTTATATTTTGCAGGATTTGCCGTAGATAGAGCTTAGATGTAGACATATGTATTCAACATCAAATTACGGAAGAGCTAAGATGGTTCTGTAAGAATTGTTACTTCCGCTTCTTTTTTAACTTCTTGTTTAAAAACTTTATTTCAAAGATCAATTTCTGAGTTTGGACTACAGATAGAGCTTCGATTTTGACTGACATGGTTTATGCATAAAATTAGGGGAAAGGTATGGATTAACTAAAGATTTCCACTATCGGATCTAAAAGAGTAACTTTCGCTTAATATCTGATAGCGTATGATTAACTAATTAAAATGGAACTGATGCGTGTATTATACAAAATATACATGGGTCGTTTAAGTTACATGTGATGAAGTTAAAATCAATGTATACCTGGTTTTTAAAGAAACATAACCTACTACCGTTTGTAAGAAACATGTGTCAAGTTATTAACACTTTACAACATAGTTTAAAAGTGTTTATGATTTTGTTCATTCATTCTGTCTGTCTGTCTGTCTATTCTTTACAACGATAACTGCCGTAAAAATAAATTTATCAAAATGAAATTTTAGTATATTGTTCAGACGGTCTGTGAGACCTATGGGGATATAAATAAATAATATCTCCCAATTAGTTTTGAATTGCACCCGGGTTGAAAATATGAAATATATTGAACAATATAGGAACACAATTTTCAAACATTTTTAAAGCGAATTTAAAATCCACAAATTGCTTCGAAAGTTTTAGAAAATATTCAAATTACAAAATAAAATTAAAAAATAATTTCAGCAAAATATATTCAGTAGTCTTTTAAATAAGAATTAAAATAATAATTACACCCTTTATATTAGGAGATCACGTGACAAGTATATGAAGAGATTACGTTGTTGTTGTTGAAACCCAGACCGTCCGACCTACCAGAAAGGTGTAAGGTAACTGTTTGGACGGTCGGGAAGTGTCACCCAATTTAGATCGGAACCCAGTGGGGGAGACATCCACAAGGACCGTACCCTCCTTCCCCTACCACCAACCTCTCGGAAGGACTTTCGGACCCACATGTTTAACGTGATCGTACTCCGCATGAACACGGCGGCAGTACTGGCAGTGGCTGGAATCGAACCCGGGCCTACCGAGTGCAACTCCAGCGCGCTAACCAATGGGCTACCGCTCCCATGAAGAGATTACGTGAACCAATTTATTTTTTCTTAAATTCTGTGCATCGACATACTGAAACAAGTCAATTACAATACATTTGAGTTTAAATGAACATCAGATTTTCATTATTTCTAGAACGAAGCCTAATTTTCACTTATGGAGAATGTAAATACCAAAAGATGTAGAATGAGTTGGATAAGAATTGCCGCATTTATTTAACATAAAATTATTCAGCTCATGGAGTTTGCAATATAGCTGATATGAATAAACATTCATTGATTTTACACAGAGAACCAGACGATTTTTCAATGAAATTTTAAGCATAGAGTTAAATTACTTGTACCTCCATGGTTTTAAGATTTAAATAAAATAAATTATTACTTTCCTTATATAATGTATAAGGAAAGTATTGTAACGGGGTCGAAAATTCGAATGCGAGTTTTCGACGGGGGAGCACGATTCAAGCATCCCTGATCACGAATCAAACATCTTTGAAGTGATGTCTGTGTGTGTGTGTGTGTGTGTGTGTGTGTGTGCGTGTGCGTGTGTCAGTGAGACTGTGGATACGAGCCCATTGTTATTATACGCAATCGAATGTCCAAATCTCCCTTAAATTTTCGAGTGAAATTTTGAAAAACTCGTCAAAAAATCAAAACCTCTAATAAAGCTACGCAAAGAGGCAGTTCTTATGTAGTTTTTCATTAGAAAACTATTGACATAAATTTTAGAACACTAACATGAACCGTTCTCGAGATATTGCACATTTTTCAAAAAAATTATCAAAAAGTCGAATAAAATAAATAAAAATATTTCCTATTGAGAAACATGTTCACTTTTCATACGTAATACCATGCGAGAAATTGGGTGACATCATTATCGTGAATCTAGCTCGCTCCATTCATGAAAAAATATACTTTGAGTAATACTTTTGTATTTGAACGCCAATATTCATTTATCTGCTGTAAGAAAACTTATTTCTTCGTCCATAACGCTTGGCGAGATTTTGTCGACGAATTTGGCGGAATGTCGCCAACTTGGCGACTTTTTGAAATGTTGCCAAATTAATTAAAATCTCGCTAAATGGATAAAAATGACGCTAAATCAATGAAAATGATGACTAATTGTCGAAAATTCAATATCTTGGAAAGTGTTTACTATAAGAAAAACCAATTTTTTTACTGTAAAAGTAGTAAATTCATTACATTATATAAGGAAAATCATGTGTTGCCCACATCAGATTTTTATTGTATTGTGATGAATGAAAGGAATGGAAAAAATATGAATGAAATACTGCTTCTATAGAGAGGGTCAGGCGATTTATATCTCGATGACGTCATTTGAATATAGTTCATTTGTTTTCGATGAAGATTTCAAATATGAAAAATTATTGCATTATTAAAATATTACATTATTACATTATTATTAATTACATTATTATTATTAAAATATTACATTATTATTAAAATATTATTATAATTTTTAAAATATTACCGAGGAATGTATCGCATTTTAGATATGCTTAAACTAGACATTTTATATTTCAATGCCTCATTTGGATAAAGTTCATTTTTCTCGATGAACTTTTAAGTTTTCAAATATAATAAATTAATATAATATTGTAATAACTATAAAAATAGTACCGAGGAATGTATCGCCTTTTAGAGATGTTTAAATAAAATTGCATTGGAGTTGGACAGTGTTTCATACTCAATGCTTTATGTATGATTGGTCTCTCTTATTGTTTTATATTTAGTATTGTATCCGTCCTAAAACCGCTTTATATATTTTTTGAAGTTCTGAGCATCTGTATACTGAAACAATGCAATTACAATATATGTGAGTTTAAATGATAATCAAACTTTTATAATCTCTTCAGCGAAACATGATTTTCACGTATGGAGAATGTAAAGAGATTAGGCTGTAAGATGAGTTGTATAAGAATTGATGAATTTCTTAAACACAAAATTATTTTGCTCTGGAGTCTGCAATATAGATGATATGAATGATTTTAATATTCCTTGATTTTACATTGAGTATCAGACGATTTAATGGCAGACTTTTCCCATAAAATTATATGCATAGAGCTAAATTATAATTACCTCCATGGTTTTACGTTTTAAGTAGAATAAATTATTGTAGTACTGCGATGAATGAAATAAAAATGTATGAATGAAATATTGACTGCTTTTACACAGAGCGTCAGGCGGTTTATATTTCGATAAATTCATATGTATCAAGTTCGTTGTTTTTTTATAAAGTTTTAAATTTTCAAATATAATTAATTGTTGCAGTATTGTGATGATTTAAAAATATTACCACTGAATGTATCGCATTTTAGAGATGTTTAAATAAAATTAGAGTAGGAAAGCGTTTCATAATCAATGCTTTATACAAGATTGATCTTTCGTGTCTTGTTTATATTTAGTGTTGTATTCGTCCTAAAACCACTTTTTTTTTTTTGCTTAAAATTTGTGCATCTACATTCTGAAGCAACGCAATTATAATATATTTAAGTTTAAATGATCATCAAATTTTGATTGTTTCTACAGCAAAACCTAATTTTCACTTATGGAGAATGTAAACACCAAAAGATGTAAGATGAATTATATTAAGTATGCTACATTTCTGTAACGCAATATTATTTAGCTCTAGAGTCTGCAATATAGCTTATATGATTGACACATTTATGACCTTACATAGAGAAGCAGACGATTTTTTCGATGAATTTTTAAGCACAGAATTAAATTACTTGTACCTCCGTGGTTTTAAGTTTTTAAATAAAATAAATTATTACAATAGTCTGATAAATGAAAGGAATGGAAGAAAGTGTATGAATGAAACGCTGCTTTTATATCGGGAACCAGACGATTTATATTTAGATGACGTCATTTGAATAAACTTCATTTTAAACACTTTACAACATAGTTGAAAAGTGTTCATGACTTTGTTTATTCTGTCTGTCTGTCTGCCTATCTGTCTGTCCGCTAGCACGATAACTGCCGTAAAAATGACTTTATCAAAACTAAATTTTAGTATGTTGTTCAGACAGTCTGAGGGACCTATGGGAAAATAAATGAATAATATCACCCAATTAGTCTTGGATTGAACTCGGGTTGAAAAAATGAAATACATTGAACCCTATGGGACCTAATTTTTCAAACATGTTTTTAAGCGAATTTAAAATTCACAAGTTGCTTCAAAGGTTTTAGGAAATATTCAAATTATTCCATAAAATATATAAAATGTTTCAGCAAAATATATTCAATAGTTTTTTACATAAAAATTATAATTATAATTACACACTTTATATGAAACCCGACCGTCCAAACAGTTACCTTACACCTTTCTGGTAGGTCGGACGGTCTGGGTTTCAACACTTTATATGAAAAGATCACGTTTTCTACTTCAAAATAAAATATGGCATTCGTCTTGTGTCCAAATCGTGATTTTTAAAGTTATTTTTAATTCATATTTAGTGTTGTATCCATCCTAAAATCGCTTTATTTTTGCTTAAATTCTGTGCATCTACATACTGAAACAACACAATTACAATATATTTGAGGGTAATTGACCATCTAAAATTTTTTCATTATTTTTACAACAGAGCCTAAATTTTCTTATTGAGAATGTAAACACCAAAGATGTAGAATGAGTTATCTAAGAATTGCTGCATTTCTTTAACGCAAAATTATTTAGCTCATGGGGTCTGCAATGTCTCTGATATGAAAGAAACATTCATTCATTCATTGATTTTACACAGTGAACCAGACGATTTTTTCGATGAAGTTTTAACTATAGAGTTAAATTACTTGTACCTCCATGATTTTAAGTTCTTAAATAAAATAAATTATTGTAGTATTATGATGAATGAAAGAAATGGATAGAAGTTTATGAATGAAATGCTGCTTTTATATGGAGAGTCCGGCGATTTATATTTCGATGACGTCATTTGAAAAATGTTCTATTATTTTCGACGATGATTTGAAATATAATTTTTTATTTCAGTATTATGATAATTTTAAAAATATTACCGAGGAATGTATTGTATTTCAGAAATGTTTAAAAGAAGCAATTTATATTTCAATGCCGCCATTTGAATAAAGTTCATTTTTTTCTCTGAAGTTTTAAGTTTTTAAATATAATAAAATACTGTAGTATTGTGATCATTTTAAAAATATTACCGAATAATTTATCGCATTTTAGAGATGTTTAAATAAAATTACATTGAAGTTGGAAAGTGTTTCATGATCAATGCTTTATGCATGTTTGATCTTTCTTGTTTTTCGTTGAAGTTTTCAAGTATAATAAATTATTGTATTATTGTGATAATTTTTAAATTTTATTGCTGGCTGTATCGCACATTAGAGATGTTTGAACCAAGTAATTTATATTCCAATGACGTCATTTGAATAAAGTTCATTTTTTCGATGAAGTTCCAAGTTTTGTAATATAATAAATTAATGTGGAATTGAGATACTTATTGAATTATTACCAAGGAATATATCGCATGTTCGAGATGCTCAATTAAAATGGCATTATAGTTGGAAAGTGTTTCATAATCAATGCTTGATGCATGAATTATCTTTTTTTTTTTTTTTTTTTACATCGCCTAAACTAATAATATTATCAATATAATATGTAATATGTACAGAATAAAAGCACTCGCCATCTATTGAAATTTGTTCAATAAGTTGTCATATTGCGATTTTTGAGATTTTTTTAAAGTGCAAAGCAACGAATTGAAAGAAGAATGTGTTTACTCATCCATAACCATAGTATGATACTTGGTAAATATTCTACCATTATTATTAGTGACGTTTGAGCTACAGCAAATTCCACGTTTTATATACACATAATTTGAACCAAACACGCTTTTTTGACAACTTATATTTTAAAGCGACTGGATTGATTACTTGAAACTGCTAATATATTACAATTGCTAATTTTGATATCGAAGGTCATTTTTTTTAAATGTACATTCCTAGTTTGTAGAAGACGTATCCTATTCGTTACTATAAATATAACTGCTTGTTTAAATTATTTCATTCAATTATTAGTTTGCAAAATTAGCTAAAAATCGGAAACGAAATGCTTGATATGAGCATACGCATAAAAGAGTATCATCCATGAGGTTACAGAGACAGAGTTAAAACTTCACATTGGGAAAACACCATAATCATTTGAGACAGTAATCCAGATGACGCTGTCGTAAGTTGAGTACTATTGCTTTGTATTTATTTCTATGACGCAATGTTCGTAATGAATTCAATAATATATAAACTGTTAACTTTTAACACTTCACAACAATGTTGAAAAGTGTTTATGACTTTGTTCATTCTGTCTGTCTGTATGTCCGTTAGAATGATAACTGCCGTAAAAATCAGTTTATCAAAATGAAATTTTAGTATGTTGTTCAGACGGTCCGTGAGACCTATGGGAATATAAATGAATAATATCACCCAATTAGTTTTGGATTGAACCCGGGTTGAACGAATGAAATACATTGAACCCTATGGGACCCAATTTTTCAAACATTATTAAGCGGATTTAAAATTCACAAATTGCTTCGAAAATTTAAGGAAATATTCAAATTATCCCATAAAATATACAAAAAAATTTCAGCAAAATATATTCAGCAGTTTTATAAATAACAAGAAAGATCAACCATGCATAAGCATTGATTATGAAACACTTTAAAACTGAAATGCAATTTCATTTAAAAAAATTTAAAATGTGATACATTCAGTGGTGATATATTTTACATTATCACAGTACTACAGTAATTTATTATGCTTAAATATTTAAAACTGTATCGAAATATAAATCATCTGTATCTCAATGCAAAATCAATGAATATTTCATTCATATAACTTGTATTCCAGACTCCAGAGCTAAATAATTTTGTGTAAAAAATTCAGCAATTCTTATGTAACTCACCTTACAATCGCTTCAGATATTTGCATTCTGCATAAGTAAAAATTAGGCTTCGTTGAAGAAATAATAAGAAGTTGAAGAAAAGTTTAGGGTTCATTTAAAATCACAACTATTGTAATTGCATAGGCACGGAATTTAGATACACAGATAATACACAGATGCGCAGATAATATATGTGTGTGTGTGTGTGTGTGTATGTATTCAAAGTATTGGAATCGTGCCGAAGATTGGAACTCGAATTTTCGAAGGATCTACACGTTTTGGGACTTCTAGAACTCGAAAAAACTATTTTTAGGAAGACGTCTGTGTGTGTAAGAGTGTATCTGTGTATGTTTCTGTGTGTCTGTGAGGATATTACATCCACTCTAATTGAAAAACCAATGGACCGAATTTTATAAAATTTGGTAGGTATGTTTTTTGTGGGAAATCCTGATGTTCATTATATTATAGTACGATTCGTAATAAAAGAACCTGCCTTCTTTGCGAAATGACCGGCAGAAATTGCCTTTATCCACTCTAGCTAAAAACTAATGGAACAACTTTAACAATATTTGGTGTATAATATTTCATTGACCTACACGTGATTTATATACCAATTAACAAAATTTGGTACATAAATCATATGTAGGTTATTCTAGTACGATTCAGGAAAAAGGAACGGGCTGTTTTTGCGAAATGGTCCTCAAAAATCGTTAAATATAAAAATAAAGGACTACGTGTGCGCAATTATATCAATTAAATTCCTATTTTATACGTGATTTTTGACAACAAAATGAATAAGACTAACCCCATTACTCTAAGACTAGCCGTTCTTGAAATATTCAATTTTTTCGCGTTTTCGCTACGCCACTTTTGACAATAAGTCCAGCTATCAAATGAGAAACAAATTTAAGTTTAACGTGCAAATTCTATGTCATTTAAAATATTTATGGCTGTTATTTTGTGCAGATAACCTCAAATTATTATTGAAGAAATAAAGACAACGTGAATATGAGTCTGCAGGGAAAGACATGTGCTGCCCACATCAGAATTTTTAACAATATTACAACAATGATTTATAGAAGTGAACGGGGATTATTTGCAGGCCATTTCGAAAAAAATGTATGATCTATATTTAAAGACCCACCAAATTTTTGTAGAACAAAATGTTCAACATATTTAAGCTGTGTACCAAATTTTAACTCCCTAGGACGTAGAAAAATGCATTAAAAGTGCCATCAAATAAGTATATCATGAAGAGTTATATAAAATTTTTAAAAAAATTGAAAAATTGTTATCTGCCAAATTTATTTTGAAACGTGAAGTCTCTCTCACATACAAAATGATTAAAGTCTTGGAATGATATTTATAATAAAATATATCTATTTTTTCTTTCTGGAGGATATCCTAACAGTCAGAATTTAATTGAATTTGTTTTTTTCCCTATAGTAAACAATTCTTAATTAAAAAACTACTTAAGATATTTTACTGAAATTTTCTATATATATTTTATTGGATAATGTGAATATTTCCTTAAAATTTCGAAGCAATTTGTGACTGTTAAATGTACTTAAAAAATGTTTGAAAAAGTAGGTCCCATAGGGTTCAATGTATTTCATTTCTTCAACCAGGGTTCAATAAAAAACTAATTGGGTGATATTATTTATTTATATTCCCAGAGGTCCCACAGACCATCTGAAAAACATACTAAAATTTCATTTTGATAAAGTCATTTTTACGGCAGTTATCGTGCTAACGGACAGACAGACAGACAGACAGACAGACAGAATGAACAAAGTCATAAACACTTTTCAACTATGTTGTAAAGTGTTAAAAATTAAAATAATAATTACACCTCTTTTATGAAGCGATCACGTGACCATTATATGAAAAAGTAACGTGACCCGCTTAAAAATAAAATATGGCATCCATCTTGTGTCAAAATCGTCATTTTTATAATTCTTTTCATTTCATATTTATTGTTGTAGCCGTCCTAAAACCGCTTTATTTTTGCTTAAATTATGAGATTCTACATACTGAAACAACGCAATTACAATATATTCGAGTTTAAATGATCATCCAAATTTGATTATTTCTACAACGAAGCCTATTTTTCACTCATGGAAAATGTAAACAGCAAAATATGTAGAATGAGTTGTATAAGAATTTCAACATTTCTTTAACGCAAAATTAATTAGTTCATGGAGTCTGCATAGCTGATATGAATAAAATATTTATTGATTTTACAGTGAGAAGGACGATTTTTTCGATGAAGTCTTAAGCATAGAGTTTAATTATTTGTAACTCCATGGTCTTAAGTTTTAAATAAAATAAATTATTATAGTAACGTGATAAATGAAATTAATGGGGAAAATGTTTATGAATGAAATACTGTTTTTTATAGAGATAGAACCAGACGTGCTATATTTCGATGGGATCATTTGAATAAATTTCACTTGTTTTCGATGAAGTTTTCAAATATAATAAATTATTGAAGTATTATATTTGAAATACTACAATAATTTTAAAAACATTACCGAGGAATGTATCGCATTTTAGAGATTTTTAAACAAACCAGGCAATTTACATTTCAGTGCCGTCATTTGAATGAAGTTCTTTTTTTCGATGACATTTTAAGTTTTCAAATATAATAAATTAATGTCGTATTGTGATAATCTTTAAAATAATACCGAGGAATGTATCGCATTTTAGAGATGTTTAAATGAAATTGCAGTGTTTTTGGAAATTGTTTCATAATCAATGCGTTATGCATGGTTGATCTTTCTTGTTAAGTTAAGGATTTCTCCCCCAGTGTGGTTCGGTGTAAATTGGGTGGCGTCGAAACAGATACCTTATACCTTTCTGGTTGGAAGGTAGAAGAAACAGTTAAGAATTTTGGCGTGACAGCCCAGTGGTTAGCGAAGGGGATTCCATTCGGGCGACCTTCGTCCGACTCCCACCTCTACCCAAACTATCAACGTGTTCAAGTGAAATGTGATCAAGTTATACATGTGGGTCCTTAAGTCCTTCCGATAGGTTGTTGGTAGGGAAAGAAGTTTCGGTTTCTGTGGATGCCTCCTCCCACTGGTTTCCGGTCAACATTGTGTGGCATTTCCCAGCTGACCAAACTGATATCTTACACCATCGGATAGGTCCCGTCCAAACAGTTACCTTACACATTTCGGGTTGGTCGGACTATCTTGGCCAAAGAAGAATAAGAAAGAGCAAAGGAATTTCAGTACAATACGAATTAGAACTGCAACAATACAAAATTGTCTTATGCATCGATTTTTCTTTTACCATTAAATTTATTTTTATCTACGCTCTATACCCCACACTACCACTTGGAAAAATAATTTTTATTTTCACTCATAATTAGAAAACTTTAAGTTAAAAATAATCCAAAATACATATACTAAACACTATTCCTTCATGTACTGTTAAATAAAAACACTTTGGATTTTACTACCACTAGCAACATCATGATAAATTTCTCAAAGGATTACGACATTTTCAAACTTCTTATGCATAGGAGTTTCGTCTCCTTAACTCCATGGCATGAGTTATTTTGACATAATTTACTGTGTATCAAAATTGTATAATTTGAAACAATATTCGATTGAATATTGTTTAAAGAATTGTTGTTAAAATAGCTTAAATCTCATTAAACATTAAGTCACAATAAGATCTCGATACATTAAAAATGATTTTAACAAATTTTTCTAAAACAATGTATCATTTACTATCGGATTATTATATTCTGAAATAGAATGCAGAATTAATTATGATATCATTGTCTGATATCTCTTTAATTTTCATTGCAACAGTTCATCATCATTAATTTCCCTAATGAATTTTCTCTGTATCTCAAGAAATATTTGTATTAAACGAAACAAAAAATAGAGAGACAAAATTCCAGAGAAGTGCATGCAACAGAAGTTAATTCCTCAGCTTATATATTTTTGCAAATATTATCAAGTAGTTCTACACATTGAAAAGTACTTTGATATTTCGCAATGCCTGATTATTAAAGAATTCCAATGTACTTTGATTTAATTTTGCTTTACAAAAAGAGAGATGTAACTAATGCGCCACTGCTTAAAAATATATATCATAATAATATGTGAAAACATTGAAACATTTGAAAAAATTGCAATTTGAAAAAGTCCAGTTGCAAATTGTTGCTCTGAATGGTGCTTCATCACCATAACTTGAATTTTTTCGATCAACACAGTGTTGCTGTGTAATTCCTTCTTCTTTTTAGACCCAGAACGTCCGATATACTGTTTGGACAGCCGGGAAATGCCACTCAATTTAAACTGGAACCCAGTGGGGGCGGCATCCATAGGGACCGTACCCTCTTTCTCCTACAGCCAACCTCTCGGAAGGACTTACCGACACACATACTGAACGTGCCTATACTCTGCGTGAACACGGGACAGTGTTGCTGACGCAGACCATCTGACTCACCTGAGGATTAGAGCAGCTGTTTGGACGACCGGAGCACGGAGACAGTGTGCCAACCCTTGTTGAAAGTCATAATAAATCATATCTAGAATATCCCTTTGACTTAAATCTATGTTTTGTCACCACCTTATTAACTTCAACACGGCGCCGTAAAAATAATTTTATGACATTTCTCGTTCTTAAACAGCCAATGTTCACGTGAAAGTCCAAATTTTGAAAAATTGTCTGCACCAAAATCTGTTGTGGCGTATAAAAAAATATATATATTAATAAACATAATGGTTAACACAACATCGCTGAAGAATAGCCGTGAATCGTGAAACTAATAGATTGCGTAAATGTTAACCCGCCAAATTAATTTACTGTGTTAACCGGCTTTCCTGAAATTCAGAAGGAATAATATACATAAATATATTGACTACCACAAATGAAGAGACATAATTGGGCAAATTACATTTTATTGACATATTCTTTACGTTAAATTTGTTCAACATTAACTTTGTCATTATTATATTTACTAAAATCCACAGTTACCAAAATTATTGTTACAGGTAATTATTTTACTTACAGCCGGATCTTGTGATACAGTGAACAGAATTTACTGACTTAGTAAACTAGCTACTGAGTAAAAGTCAGACATCAATTATTTCCCTCAAATATTTGATATAGTGTGTTACTTGGTTCATCTTTTGTGCACTTCGTTGGGCACGGACTCTTTATCCAGTCGTATTGGAACTTTCTACAGAAAAACTGCACACAACACGAGCACTTTCTGGTAGGTCGGACGGTCTGGGTTTCAACAACAACAACACAACACGAGCACTTTCTGGTAGGTCGGACGGTCTGGGTTTCAACAACAACACAACACGAGCACTGATCTCACAAGTTCACGTGACTGCCCACTCAAATTCTTAGAGAAAGTATATTCATTTTATTCTCGACATCACTTTGTCATGACATCTGTAATGTCGAAGTCATGCTAGCTACTCGAAATCATAACAGCATACTTGGCGTCATCAAACATAGTTGAAGCACAGCATAGCAGCGTACTCAAAGTTATAAAATGCTTCTGAATGCTTTTCAAATGTGTTGTATGGCAGTATTCTGTGAGTTTCCCCTTTGATCTCATTGTCTTTCCATGATTCGTTTTCCCATTGGCTCCATGTGGGTGGAGCTTATGCCGAGTGTCATTGGTTCTCTCCTATATTCCTTACGGCCTGGCTTGCGTCCACAAAACGCAAATGTGCCATAGGTTATAATTGATTTTTTTTCCATAAATTACTGCCCGCTCATCATAAAAACGGGCGTCTTCATGACTGGAGTTTGGGGCCATTCTGTCGCTATGGAACCTGCAATGCCTTTTCTGTTATTCCTACTGTATCACAGCTGTTATTTTTGGTATTGCCACAAACTCAAGTACTGACCCTGATATATATACGGCTACCACCAGTCCTCTATGCTGGAGCATGCAATCCGTGTATGAGGGATTATGTCTCAAAAGAACCTTTACCAGAAGAAGGAATACGTAATTGTAGCGTCACCTTTTCGACGGAGTCATGTAATCAAACTCATTATATATTTTTCCCCATTACACGTTTCATCTACTCTTAAATTGGGGCGACGCAAATACGGATTATAATAATATTATAAACGCGACATATATATTAATATTCCTACTTTATTTAAATTCCAAATTTCTTCCTTTGTTTTCTTCATCAGTTTATTATCTACACATTATGTTTATTGTCTGGTCGTTTTTAAGTCTGTTTACTATCTAGTAATATATATTCCGTTTATAACAAAGTCATTTTTTCAGTCTGTTTCTATCTAATCATTTACCAATTTGTTTATCATCTAGTCATTTATCAGTCTGTTTATTAAGTCATTTAACAGCCTAGTTGTTATCTAGTCACTTATGAGTCAGTTTATGTTCCAGACATTTATCAGTATGTTAATTAATTAATAGTCATTTATCAGCCCGTTTATTATCTAGTCATTTATTATTATTTGGTCAAAAGCGATTCTTTCTCAGGAATATAATTTAAAAAGTCTAATATGTAAACTAATCGGCGGTTTCATGAAAAAAAAATTAATGCAAACTTTATTGAAAGGATTGCAAAATCTATTTATGCTTAGACAGTGATAAAATTAATTTAGTGATAAGAACAGCAAATACCAAGATATTTGCAATTAAATTTCTCGTAAACTAACAACAAATTCCAAAAATGTTATTTTGCGTGGAATTCCGTCTGACAAAAACGTATCAACATTCCTTATTCATTTTCTTCTTTAGTGTAGAAAACACTCTCCCAAGATCATAAATTTAAACACCAAATATATAAGGATTTTACGGTTTCTCTACAAATTATTTTTACTGAAAAATAACGTCCCAAATACATCACTGTATCTTTTTTGTGCTTAGTTTCAGAGAAAATAAGTTTTCAGTACATTGTTTTTGAAACCCCTGAATCCTTACAGTTTATTATATAAATCCTTTAATGCTTAGATTAAGTTTTTGAGAAAGAGAGAAATGCAAGACAGCTAACGTTAGCAGAATATGACTTGCACTACAGAATCAAATTCTAAATTATCCTTCTATTTTTATATTTATTTTGTTTTGTAAATCTATTGCACAATTTAATGAATGAAATAGATGTTTATAGACGTTATGATCATGTTTCGTTGAGCCTGTCGACTTAATGTATTTCAAAATGACGATAATCATAGAATTCTATAAGAAAAGTATTTTTAAAGCGAAGTTTAGAACGTGAATTTGTGCACAATCAGTAATAAACCAGATGCTAACATAAAAGCTAACATAAAAATGGTAGCATTAAGACCCCCAATGAAAATTTAAGTAGTAGGGTCATTTGTAAAAATCGATATTAATAAAGACTCGGATATTTGTCAAATTATGTATCGTATATTTGCCAAAATAGTTACGCTGATAAAGTATAATAGTTATAGTTACGCTGATAATAGTTATAATAGCTACGCTGATAGAAGTATCAGGAAGTTAACCTGGGGTAAAAGCAGAAGGGTGTCACCAGACAGATTTTCAAGTTACACGTCAATCTCACATTGTCGGGAAGAAAATGTAGAGAATGCATTACGTGTCAGTGAAAATGAGTCACTAAGAAGGACTGTTCAGAAAAATATGCAAATTGCAGGGCAGACGCAGTGTATCTGTATATGTATATATATATATGTATGTATATGTATATATATGTATGTATATGTATATATATATGTATGTATATGTATATATGTATGTATATGTATATATGCAACCGATGAGCCGCGAGAGGGCGCTTTCTCTGGGAGTGGATGAAAGGTCACGTCAAAATGGAGTGAAGACAAGTACAGTGAAGATGAATTATGGAAATATATTGACAAAATGTTTAGAACAAATCCTCAAATGAACGGCCACCAACTGCGAGACAGGCCTCACAGCGGCGACGAAATGAATCGTGTAGACTTTGGAAGATTCCTAGCATTTCACGAACGTCTGCATCTGCGACGCTAATTTGGGCGACAAGGTCCTCCAGTGACTCGATGGGGGATTTGTAAACGGCGCGTTTTAGCTGTCCTCAGAGGAAAAATTCCAGACTGGACAGATCGGGAGATCTGGGAGACCAATCGACGAAATTACCACGGCCAATCCATCTGTTCTGTAAAACAATGCCCAGGTAGTTGCGCACAATCCTGGTGTAATGTCCTGGTTCTCCGTCGTGCTGGAACTACATAATCACTCAATGATTTGCTGGTACAAAAGATAGTAAATCTGGCAGTACTTGCTGGAGGAAAGTGAAGTACTACTGTCCGTCTAGGCGGTCTGGTAACTGATACGGGCTAATTAATTGATCGTGGATAATCCTTGCCCACGCATTGACCGAGAACCTGTGCTGGTGGTTCACCGAGAACCTGTGCTGAAACGTATGACATGCGGATTTACTGTGTTCTCCATTTTGAAGAGACATTTCATCCTCTCCAGAGAAAGCGCCCAACAACTGAAATGCATGTTTAAAACAACTGGAATGTGTAGCAAGCGCGTCAGGGGGGGGGGGGGTACGACGTCTGAAGGAGACAGGCATTTTTCCTATCCGCAAAAAAGGACCGGCGCACCACAGCTCAGCAGATGGCAAATCACTTTCTTACTACCATACGACAGAGGATATCCTGAAACACAGTAGTCAAACGTTTGGGAGAACACTTATTGATGAAACATTCATTGCTTTTACATAGAAAGCCAGACGATTTATATTTTGATGACGTCACTTCTGTAAATTTCGTTTTTCTTTCGATGAAGTTTTAAGTTTACAAATATAATAAATCGTTGTCCTACTGTGATAATTTAAAATATATCAGTGCTGAATGTGTCGCATTTTAGAGATGCTTAAATAAAATTTCATTTCAGTTGGAAAGTGTTTCATAATCAATGCTTTATGCAGTACTTGATCTGTCTTTTTACATATATGTTATCACTACTATCAGAAGTTTGCTCTCCATTACTGACAGCTGATTCCCCTGATTTGCAAATGTTTTGTAGTGTATGTTGATTCATCAGCTAAAGATACATTTGCTGAGCACAGAATTCTTGAACTATTATTCAGGGCATATTTATTGACATTTTTTTAGTAGTTTTTACTTTTCCTGCATTACATGGTAATGTATAGTTAAAGTATTTTAATCATATCGAAAACCGCAACTTGAGTTTTGGACGGATCTCTACGTTTTGGGACCTCTAGAACACAAAAAGCTATTTCAGCTTGACGTCTGTGTGCGTGTCTGTGTGTGTGTCTGTGTGTGTGTGTATGTATGTATGTGTGTGTGTCTGTATGTATGTGTGTGTGTCTCTCTGAACAATGTACGTATGTATCCATTCTAGCCGCAAAACTAACAGATAAAATCTCTCAACATTTTGTAGATAAGTAATTTGTGGATTACTCTAGTGCTGATTGGATTTTAGTATGATTCGGTAAAAAGGAACCTACCTTTATTTTGTAAAATAGCCCACAAAAATTGTATGTATCCACTCTAGCTGACAAACTCATTGCCTAAATTACACAACATTTTGTAGATAGGTCGCTTGTGGGATATGGTGATAGTTGGATTTTGAATCGATTTGGAAAAAAACAATCTGCATTTTTTTGCGCAATGGCCGGCAAATCTAAAATATTCAATCTGAAACGAAATACTGAATATGCTCAAATGTATCAATTACATGCTTGTTTTATATGTATTTTTTAACGACAAAATGAATACGATCCACCTCATTACTCTAAGACGGACCATCCTCGAGGTATTCAAATTTTTAATTTTGAGGAACTGAAGACGATTTTCACAGTAGTTAAAAATTATTTAATGGCATTTCTTAAAACTTAGTAGTTAAGTCCACTGAGGGTTATCCCGATGCTGATTAGATTTTGATATGAATAGGAAATATATTGTATACCCGACTCCTTTGCGAAATGGCCTGCAAATACATGGTGAAACTTTGAAATAAATGACTAAAATTTTTAAAATATATTTATTACGTACTTGTTCTACAGATCAATTTTGACAGCTGCACGAAAATGTCTGACCCCATGACTGTAGGATAAACTGTTCTCGAGATATTATAGTTTTGGGGGAAATTTAAAGGAATTTTAAAGAATTTAAAGTGAATTAAGTTGCCAAATTAAACAAATATGCAATAAAAACAAATTGGCTATAATATCAGAAAATGATGCATATTATTTTTTGCAATTGAACCCAATTTAATATATAATGAAATACAAATGTACAAAATGAATTCGAATTTGCAGGGAAAGTCGTGTGCTTGCTGCTCATATCAATATTTTTCTTATGTCCGAACGAAGCAAAGTCCATTCTTCATTCTCAAAGAAGCGAAATCCACATTTGTCTGAATTTTGTTATCCATTTTACTCGAGAACTGCAATAGGTAGGAAGATGAAATTTTGCATATATAAGTGAAATTGCACGCAAGTTTTCAGAATCACAATTTCAATAATTAAAACAAATTGTGACAGGGCGAAACGCTCACTAATAAACTAGCTTTGTGCTCACTGCGCTTCGTGCAAATGACAAGTAAAGAACAACTTTAAAACAGCTAATCAAAGCATGTGTCCTGATAAAGTTTAAACAAGTTTGTGTATTTTAAATACGTTTTTTGCGACTTAATTGCGATAATTTGATTCCTTTGTTTTCCTGTATCCTAATTTCTTTAATTCAATATTCAAATTCTAGAAACTTATATTCTCTTTCTAAATTCTCTATAATACTCGCATGTTGGTGATGGTAAAGCAACCAGTGGCGGTGCGTGCATAGGCAGATTAAAAACCATGGTGAGGGCGACCTGGGGGTTTGCACGCGTGCATAGGAACTGCGGGAGCGACAGTGCTCTGTCATCCTCGCAGCCTGGCGTGCAGCTTTCTACTTGCGTATGCGCACAACAGTCAAACACCACGCCGCTGGAACTGTGATGCGTGGTGTTTGGCTGTTGTGCACACATAGGAAGCTGTACGCGAGTCCGCGAGGGAGGAAGAGCACTGTAGTTCCCGCAGTGCCACAGTGCCTATGCACGCACCATTGTCGTGAATACGTGTTTAAAATCGGAACATTACTGGGGGCCACATATGGAAAGTCGAGCGTTACGGAAATGCTGACAACGTTTCATCTTATAATTTCAAAACTGAAAACAACATTCAAATGATAAATATAGCATCGAATAGATAAATAAGATGACCCTCGGACCGAGTACTTAAGATGACCCTCGGACCGAGTACTTAAGATGACCCTCGGACCGAGTACTTAAGATGACCCTCGGACCGAGTACTTAAGATGACCCTCGGACCGAGCATACAACCGCAAGGAGCGCGTGAGATGGAATGTCAGCAAAATGACTCATTGCAAAGTCTGCGGCGGGCCAGTGTAACTTGGGATTGCGGAGATTAAGGACTGCAAAATTTGTGTTATTTGAAAGCTAACTAACTATGCTACAATTATTATTGGGCAAAAATCATCGTGAATGAAGATAACTTTATGGAAAACGAAAATTTTCATATTGTCCTCAAAATTGCTTTCAGAAGTTCAAAAGAAATACAAGAAACGAATACAAGACAAAAAGAGCAACTCGTAAGAAAGAAAATGAGCCCAAAAAGTCAAATACAGAACGACAGAGTTGCTGGACATAGCGTAAGGATGAGTTACCGTGTACTATTACAACGACACGATCCGTACTAATGGAAGTCGGCAAGAACGACTACATGCAATTCCAGATGTTTCGTTTAAGCAATAGTACGAGTGATGATAATGCACCTATGAGAAGTGAACAAATATAGAAGGATTGGAAGTTGACAACTGAGGACTTCGAAAAAGAATTTAAATGGTATCCATTTAATTATGCATGTGGAGTATAAGACAGACTGAAGATTCGAAACGATCTGAAATAAGTGAAACAAAAATATCTAGATGTGATCCACGTGCAGTTTTCTAATGAAGATATGAGTGAGTGATGATGTGAACAATGAATCCAACTTTACCTACGTACCAACGGCAATACCGACTACTCTTGCACTGATCTTACCAGAATTCGCCAGAAATCTAGATGTATCTTGCCTGTTCTTCGTTTCATACTTTAGCTATCACTGGCCTTTAATCAATGAAATAATTCCTTGAATATTAACAATAAACAATCGTTCAAACCTGAGCTGTCGACTTCATTTATTCAACAATACAACATCAGGGCCGAGTATTCTTCATAACTAAAACCGGCAGCTTGTGTCTCTGCCAACACATACCTAGATTTTGATCTGCTTTTAAAACTTTTTGACTTCAGCTTAGGTCAGATCGATACATGTATTTTCAAAGATTTATGAGAAAAGATCTTTTCAAACAGAAATTTAGTAGAAAAGCTAAAAATAATGAGTGGTGGGAGATCCATTCAAACTTTCCCGAATCCCAATAGTATACATACGGACAAAAAATATACTTATACCTGGAATATTCAAGTTGTTCAATATGATTCGAACCCATGGTTCGAATCTAATGCAGATATCTAAACAAATTATTTTGTTGTACCTGCTTACTGATTTCTTAAAGTTAGAGTACTTGGAGCTTAGGAGGATTCAATTCCATAATTTAAACTTCTCACCATTTTAATTATTTCTTTAAAAATGTAGAATTTTAAGTTTATATTCACTGTTGAAAATGAATTTAACTTTTTCAGGAATATGTACACATTTTAGAAATTTTTAATGAATGCTCGCCGACTATTATTATTTTCGCCGATTAAAATTTTCCGCATAAAAATCCCTTATAATGAGTACCACAATTACATCAATGTTATCGCCATTAAATCTGAAGTGCGATTAACAACGCATGGAGAAATAGTAATACACATGTTCACATGACCTGCTGTCTAGGTCTGGATTTGTCACTAGCTATTATGTTTTCCGATCCGTGTCAACTTCGTGACCAGGAGCAAATTGTAAAATTTAGAAAATTTTAATTAAGGGAATATGTGCCATGCGATTATCAAAAAACTCAAAACCACTTTTCTGACTTATCAAGCATTTCCACTCAAGGCAGAATCTTGAGCTTTTGTTTCCGCATTTCGCACCGTCTCATCTTCTAAGGCAACAGAAAAATATAATATTGCGAAAAAATCGAATTACGCATGACAATTCAAAAGAATAATAAAAAACTCAAAACCATTTCTCTTAATTATCGAGAACTTCCATTCACTTCGTTTGGGCCTCATTCGATACCTCTCAACTTCCATTTCAACTAAAAAATCTGATATTTTGAAAATTCGAATTAGTGGTGACGATAGAAAGATATTTTCAAAAAACCTTATACCACTTTAACACTTGGAAGTAATAAAAAGTTTATTTGATATCATTTTTCGGTCTGCGATTAAAATTGGAAAAAATAAATATTATGATAAATGTTACGCGATATAATTTTTCAAATTGTTACATTTAAATACTTTTGTCACGAGAGAAAATAGTATTGAATGTATTTTACTATTTAATTAGCTAACAGGAAAATAAAATGAGCACTATTTTTATACTTAAATCGGAGAGGTTTCTAAATGCCTTTATTTAAATTATCATGTATGATCTGTGTATTTTTCAATATCTTTGATGGCATTTTTAATTTACTTTGAAGCTGAAATTTAATACACAGCTTAGTCTAGTAGAGAACCCGCAGATTTCGCGAAACGACCTGCAAAGAAACCTTCTATGTATGTAAATAAATATATATATATATATATATATATATATATATATATATATACATAGAAGGTAATTTGCCAATAGGTCTTGAATCCATTTTTTAAAAAATATCTTCTCTGACTTGGATTTAATTAGTCTTGAATATATTGTTTTTAAAGTATTAAATAACCAAGTGTGAAGTAATTTCATACATTAGTATTTATATGGCGATAATGTTGCCAATAGGTCTTGTATCCTTTTTTAAAAATTAACCACTCTGACTTGGATTTCATTAGTCTTGAATATATTGATTGTAAAGTATTAAAATAACCACGCGCGCGGAGTGAAGTAATTTCATACATTAGTATTTATATAGCGAAAATGTTGCCAATAGGTTTTGTATCCAATTTAATAAAGAACCATTCTGACTTGGGTTTCAAACATTAATTTTGAATATATAGTTTTTAAAGGTTTAAATAACCACGAGTGAAGAAATTTCATACATCAGTATTTATACGCCCATAATGTAGCTAATAGGTCTTGTATCCATTTTTTAAAATAACCACTCAGACTTGGATTTAATTAGTCATGAATATATTGATTTTAAAATATTAAATAGGCACGGGGGGGGAGAGTGAAGTAATTTCATACATTAGTATTTTAAATTAATTGTTAAAAAAAAAGAAAAAGAAAAAAAATATAGTGTGCTTTTTAATTTGATTTAGCCTAGAATAGTAAACTTTTAAGGATTTACATAATATTGAAAGTGTATATGATTGTATGTAATTTTTACGGTTTTTTACGGTTTTATAAGAGTCATGAAGTAAATAGGGTTGGGAGTATCGGCTACCGGGAGCGTTTGCCATGGCGGAAAAAAGCTTTAACTGGAGTGTTGGGGGTCGCAACTCCCCCCGGCCGTTATCCTGTCACTCTTCTAGAAATTTACGAGTTCATTGTTACTTGTCCGTTTTGGGAATTTATATATATATATATATATATATATATATATATATATATATATATATATATATATATATATATATATATATATATATATATATATATATATATATATATATATACATATAAAAACTTTCCTATGCTCTTGCACTTTGTGTTGTACAACAATTATATTATCCAAGGTGATAACACTTATTTACAAATATCTGGTGTACCACAAGGTGGCTGTAGTAGTAGTATACTCGCTAACTTATATCTTTATTATTATGCATGTCATTTTGACTCTAATTCATATATTATATATAGATATGTTGACGACTTAATTTGTATTATCATTGATGATTCCTATCCAATAATTATTGATTTTTATCCATCTAAACTAGAATTAATTCCTAATGAGCCTAGCGTTAGTCAAACTGTACATTTTTTAGACCTAAATTTAAATACCCTCTATAATCATGTAATCACCAATCTATATGATAAAAAAGATTCTTACAACTTCACTATCATAAAGCTGCTATCATATCAATCTTGAAATTCTATTCAATTGTTTAGAAACATCATTTTAAACCAGCTATTTCGAATACATCGACTTTCTGATCCTCGGTTTCACTTTCTCCACATCAATAATCTTAAGCGCATTTGTCAAAATTACCAATATCCAGAAGTATTTGTAAATAATATTATTAATAATTTCAAATATAGCACGTAATAATTTTACACATGCATTATTTATCTTTGATTGGATAACTCAATTTTGAGAATTCACCCATTCTTATCACCTAACTTACCACTTGGCCTGAGTCTAATACAGTTTACTATTTTCGAATGACTATTTTCCACTTGTCCTGAGTCCTATACTGATTACATATTATGTATCGTTCAAATGTATTCATTCCGGTGCCCACTCTCATTGACGAAGTGAGGTAAAATGTTCAGTCGCTTGTTCAACTTACACGTGGTAACAATGCTTGTGAGTTCATATTTCTGTTCGTGGAGGTATTATTTTTCTGATTTGTAATTCAATTGATTTATTTTATCCTTCCACTAGCCAGTAGACAGTTCTAATGGTGTCTATAGTTAAATACTATCGCCATTGTCAGAAACTGGCTATTCTATCGGTGTTAATACGAATTGTATGGCTGTCCGGATGAGAATGCAATTTCGAATTAACCGCCATTTTTTTGTGTAGTTTCAATTGACTGTTCTCTATGTCTTAATCTTTTATCTTGAGCTAATTATTATTGTTTTTTCTCATTTTTGCCGTGTTTTCTTTTTATTTTTATTTATATTTATATACTTTTAATTGGGAATTGTGTATCCTAATATTCTTCTCATCCCCCTTTCCATTGTAGTGATATGTTACCTTCTATCTTTATCCTTAGTCTTGGTCTATAGTTACTCATTTGTAACAGATATGCTAGAGACGGGTTTTTTTTTTGTACATACAGTAGTTTATGCATAATTTTCGATTAAAATCGTTCAATTTATATATATATATATATATATATATATATATATATATATATATATATATATATATATATCCCTAGTAGCCTTTAATATTCGTCCGATATTGGATCAATATTTTATATCTTGACATTGTATTTGAAATATTTCCAATGTAATCTCAATATTGGGAAATATTGGGGTTACCTTGGCCTCCAATTTTGGCCAAATATTTTCATTATAAAATTACGGCAATATTGGTGACACACTGGAAATGTTTTCAATGAAACGCTAATATTGGAATAATATTGTCCCAATATTTTAAGCCAATATTGGGCAAATCTGTCAAAATGCCCACTTATTCATATTGGCTGAAATATTTGGCCAAATAATAAAATATTGAAATATTTATATATATATATATATATATATATATATATATATATATATATATATATATATATATATATTCCAAATGATTTCATTTCTCCTGTGTTCAGATCCATCTACAATACCATTTCGCGAAATCTATTCTTTGCTTTCTTTATCCAGTGAAAAAATACACTCTAAGCATTTTAAATTGAGACACCAAATAAATAAGACTTTTACGGTTTCCCGACAAATTATGTTCGGGGAAAAACCTTTCTGAAAGGATTACCGCATCTATTTTGTGATTCTCTTTAGAGAAAAATAGTTGTTAGTGTAGTAAATGCTTCCGATCAGTGCAGTTTATTAGATAAATCCTTTAATGCGTGGGTTAATTTTTTTCTTCAGAAGAACATAAAAACAAAAAACAAAATCACTAAAGTTAGCACTTTTTAACGAAATAAGTTGGAAATGCATTTAAAATTTAAGAGTAAATCTGAAATCCCTTTCACTATTGCAATATATATTTGTCTGTAAATTGACCTTGTATTACTAGATTTTCGGAAAAACAAACCAAATTTTTCTATGTTAATTGTATACGCGTAATTCCACCATTATTATTACTAAACACCTTCGTCCACGTTTTTACCAAACAAATTAGAGTATTCTTTCTTCTTCAAATTAAACTGGACAACACATTTTGATTTCTATGTGTTTTTTTAATGAAAGCATGGTATTTTTATATGGTTTCGGTCTGCTAAATATGAAAATGGTCGTTAAAATACCAGATTAGCTTTAATTTTTTAAATATTTACAAAAAATTTTTACACATTCGCATATACATAGCAAAATGCCATACTCATACAGGAAACTTGTCGTCTTTAACTGCTTTCTGTAGTTTCTCTGACAATGGTCCATCAATAATATGTAAATTTGCTACATTATGTATATATATATATATATATATATATATATATATATATATATATATATATATATATATATATATAATAATAGTAGTTTGAAAATCCAATGAACGAAAAGTAAGAAGCTGCAACACGATAAACCTAACTTTCTAAAATACCCACAGAATAAAATATAAAAAACAGCAAATCATCAAGCAAATGGAAAAAAATACAAAACACGAGTTATCAAGTTACAGAAAATCAACAAAATTCAATGGTATGGAAATGAATAAAGAAAAACTTAAAAAATCAAGCTATATCTCTGTACACGTGGAAAAAGGGCTAAGCCTAAAAAAATGGAAATGTTCACTTCGTAAAATTCAACGATCTATTAATATACGATTCAAATATCAAAATTCAACGATATATATATATATATATATATATATATATATATATATATATATATATATATATATATATATATATATATATATATATATATATATATATATACATATAAAAATAAGTATATCACGAAAGGAACTCCTATTTAAGTAAAGGAGAAAATGGAAACCTTACAGAGGATGTGGCGCTTAGCAGCTCTGCATCCAGAGTGGCATATAAGGATATAAACAAGAAGAAAATTACACAGTACTACAGTAATTTACTATACTTGAAAACAAAAAATTCATCAAAACAAGCAATCCTATTAAATAGTCTGCTTCTCTATGCAAAATCAATGAATATTTCATTTATGCCATTTATATTCCAGACTCCAGAACTAAATAATTTGGCGAGAAAAAGATTCAGTAATTCTTATGCAATTCATCTTTGAATTGCTTGATTCGTTTACATTCTATATGCTAGAGAAATTAAGCTTCGTTGAAGGAATAATCAAAGTTTAGTGTGATCATTTAAAATCAAAAACTTTGCAATTTGCTTTGGCACAGAATTTATATGCACAGATAATATGCAAAATTAAAGTGCTTTTATGACGGATGTAATACTAAATATAAAATTTAAACAGCTTTAAATATCACGATTTTTACACAGTGGAAAAAAATAGATGAACTATTTTATTTTGAAATTAGTATATATGGGTGTAAATTTTATTTCAATTTTTATTTAAAAAGCTATTTATCATTTTTTTACTGAAATATTTTAACACATTTTAAGTGATACTTTGAATGCGCCCTAAAATTTTCGAAGCAATATTTAAATTCTAACTTTGCTTAGAATTGTTTAAAAAATTATATCCCATAGGGTTCAATGTATTTCTCTTTCTAAACCCGGGTTAAATCTAAAACTAGGGGGCTTTTCTCGTCCTATATTTTACATTTGGGTGCAACTTTCTATTGGGTGCAACTTTCTACTTTAGTTAACTCCATCATCCGCGCAAATTACCGTTTAAGGAATTAAGGACTTACAACTGGACCGTGTCCTTTGGCATTATGGAAATACGCAAACTTATTAAAATTGTTGCAGTACAACTTAATATTTGAAACAAAATCATCTTATTATTGCACAAATAATGAAGCCTTACCTTGGCATACAGTCATTTCATCCAGAGTGTTAAAAAAAAATGATATTGCAAAAATTTCTTCATTCTCAGTAACTTTTGCAGCAGTTTTTTTTTTAATTTTGCAAAATGGATGTATACTGCTTTCCTGCGTTAGATTTTCTTTTGTCACGAAATTTTTATTTGAAGAATAATTTTCAGTTTTTAATTTGAGTATTATGTAATGTGATACAGCGCAGGAAAAGCACTTTCTGAGCCATTTAAATCAATAATAAAAAATTCCAAATTTTTAGCCAATTTTCAGATTTTGGTCTCCTAACAAAGAGGTTTCCTGCATAGATGAATAAATATATACTATTTTTGCAACGCAAAATTCCAACCCGTAATTTACTTTTTGAAAATAGTGTTAAAGTGTACTTTATAGCTGCCGTAAATCTACAAATAAATAAAAATATTTTCGTAGTATAAATTTCAGCATATTCATTCAGATGCCTATATTTAAAACATTTTTTTATATTCCCTCTTTACTGTAATTTACCATTCTATCTTTTCTGTTTTCTTCTCTGATATAACATAGCAACTCATTTCCTCCAGATTATAAATTTAGACACCAAATAAATTTGTCTTCAACAGTTTCTCCGCAATTTATGTATGAAGGAAAAACTTTTCCGGACATATTACAGCATCTATTTTGTGCTTACGTTTATAAAAAAATAGTTTAACGCAATAAAAGCTCCTGTATATATCAAATAAATATTTTATGTCGGGTTAATGATTTTACCGAAAAAACATAAATACGAAATATGTATTTTGCGGTACATTTTTCACAGAGAAAAACTCCTTAAGTGTTTTGAAAATTAAATGCTCTATGAAACATTTAAATGGCATTGTAAAGATTGGAATCACGTTCCTAGAGCAACGAATAGTCACGGTGGATTAGTTTCAAAGCCTTTAGGGTTCTTCAGCATCCAATAGCCAATGCTTTTCGTGGTAGCAACGAGAAATTGCACCCACAGTCAGTTTTGTGACTATTAACGTGTCCATTGTATCTACGTGTCGTTTGAGCTCTATGTGCTACAATAAACTGCATTCTACTGACTGTAAGCTTTTTACTCCACAAAGTCTGGTAAAGTAGTAATATGACCGCCTTAGTTGCCATAGAGGATCACAAAACTTCGGTTCTTATAAATTTTCAAGCAGTCAAATGCTATAAATTGCTAAATAGAGATAATGAATATGACAACGCTGGTTTCTACCTTGGGAGCGTGATTGACATTTGTGGTTTGGAAGGTTACAATAACCCATTAGTATCATTTCCCACATTTTCATTAAATACTACTTGCAATGTGAACTGACAATTATAGCTTCTGGTTAAAAAACAGTTGTGGAATGCTGATGGATCTGATCCACCCAGGGCTATGATTTTAACATTATGCTCTGGACAGATCAGACAGGATATATTTTGTCAAGTTATATCATTGGGCTCCGGATGCAGGGTGTCGGGAATTTTACACATCATGATATGCTGCGAAGAGAGTTTAATCAGTACGATAAGAACGTGGAGGGATATTATTAATCATTGGTTAAACTGCAAATGCTCTGCAGGATATTTTAAGAGAAGTAATGAAACGTACATCTTACTTATTTTATGTAACTGAAATGCATATATTGAATGTATTGTTTTAATCGTTTTAGCTATCATACTCATAGGTATGCTTGCTATGCAGCCGTATAGTTAAATGAATTAGGTTTTGTTAGTATACGTTGAAGGCCCAGACGACATGACCAACCCTAAGGCTTACGGTAACTTATTGTGTAGCCGGATATTATTAGTATGCGTTGTTGTTGTTGTTGTTGAGACCCAGACCGTCCGACCAACAGAAAGATGTAAGGTAACTGTGTGGACGGCCGGGAAGTGCCACCCAATTTAAACCGGAACCCAGTGGGTGAGGCATCCACAGGGACCGCACCCTCCTTCCCCTACCACCAACCTCTCGGAAGGACTTACGGACCCATATGTTTAACGTGATCGTACTCCGCATTAACACGGCAGCAGTTGTAGCAGAATGCAAATCCAGTGTGCAAACCACCGGGCTACCGCGCCCGAAATGCGCCAACAGCACGCGGTGTTTCCAAGTTGTCACCCACCCAAGTACTAACAGCGCCCGATGCTGCCTGACTTCGGTGATCTAACGAGAACTGGTGTTTTCAGCACGGTACGGCCGTTGGCTTTTGTTAGTATACGTTGAAGAACCAGACCGTCCGACTCATCCGAAGGACTTTAGCAGCTATTTAGACCGTGTTAGTATACGTTGAAACCCAGACCGTCCGACCTACCAGAAAGGTGTAAGGTAACAGTTTGGACGGTCGGGAAGTGCCACCCAATTTAGACCGGAACCCAGTGGGGGAGGCATCCACAGGGACCGTACCCTCCTTCCCCTACCACCAGCCTCTCGGAAGGACTTTCGGACCCACTTGTTTAACGTGATCGTACTCCGCATGAACACGGCGGCAGTTTTGGCAGTGGTTGGATTCGAACCCGGGCCTACCGAGTGCAACTCCAGCGCGCTAACCAATGGGCTACCGCGCCCCTTGTTAGTATACGTGAAAGCCCCTGGCCGCGCGACTCGTCCAGAGGACTTAGAGCAGTCGTGCACAACCCGCGGCCCTCGGTCTTATCGTGTGCGGCCCGCCGCCACTCTCAGCTGGGTGAACACATAAAAAAAATTCCAAGACTTTCGCAAAAAAAAAAAGAAAGAAAGAAAAGAAAAACTATCATAAAATTTTATAAAAAAAAAATTTTTATATCAAATTTTCTTTAAGATTTCGACTACAAAACAAGTAAAAAGAGCAAATCAAACAGCTTTAAATTAAAAATTGTCTAATTTTTACAATGAGAAGTGGAATGTTTGAATTATTACACTGCCATGGTAGTCCTTCGTTGACTTGCTGCTGGCGAGAATTTTCGGACATAGTCTGACATATGCTGTTGTTGACAAATACAATCACAAGACATGTTTCTGACAAATACAAGGAGTTGTTGGGACAAATAAGAAAGGATAAAATTAAAGATTTGTAACATAAGTTTACAAACCAACAAACTTGAGAAATCTTTGGAAGTGTTTGCAATACCATTCGCGACAAATATTGAACCAGAGCCCGTCAATTTTCTGGTGGAACTTATCGAAATTCAGGGTAACTCCGAATTGAAAGCTAAATTTTCCGAAGTTTCTTTGCTAGAATTTTACAGAAATTACTTGCCTTGAGAAATGGAAAAAATTGAAAATTCACGCACAAAATACGATAACATTATTCGGGAGCACCTACTTATGTGAACAATCATTTTCATTAATGAAATAAGTGAAATCAAAAGGTCGATCACGTCTAACTGATGAACACTTGGAGAGAAACCTACGAATCGCTTATCCAACATTGAACGAGACATTGAAAGAATAATGAAAATCAAACAATGTCAAATTTCCCACTAGCTCTACAAAAAAATAAAAGGATTTGGGCGATGTCTGTACGTTTTTGAAGCAAGTGAGTTGTTTTGTTCATTTCTGTATTTGTTTTTAATTTTCACTTTGAATTTTTTGTTTCGGTATTTACTAAAAATATAATGCTGGGTGGAACCCCCCCTCCTTGCGGCCCGCCGTTGCTTAGTCTATGTGAAATTGGCCCGCAGGGGCTAAAATGTTGTGCATCCCTGACTTAGAGTATCTATTTGGACGACCATGAAGGCCTGTTAGTATACGTTGTTGAAACCCAGACCGTCCGACCTACCAGAAAGGTGTAAGGTAACTTTTTGGACGGTCGGGAAGTGCCACCCAATTTAGACCAGAACCCAGTGGGGGAGGCATCCACAGGGACCGTACCCTCCTTCCCCTACCACCAACCTCTCGGAAGGACTTTCGGACCCACATGTTTAACGTGATCGTACTCCGCATGAACACGGCGGCAGTTTTGGCAGCGGCTGGAATCGAACCCGGGCCTACCGAGTGCAACTAAAGCGCGCTAACCAATGGGCTACCGCGCCCTGGCCTGTTAGTATACGTCGAAAGCCCAGAACGACCGACTCATCCGAGGACATGAGCAGCAAGATGATCGTCCGGCTAGTATACGTGTTAGTATACGTGTTAGTATACGGCTAGTATACGTGTTAGTATACGGCTAGTATACGTGTTAGTATACGTGTTAGTATCCTGTTAGTATACGTGTAAAAGTAGTGTATTTTTATAAAATTCCACATATTTTTTAATCAACGATCCTTCTTGTGGTGTAATATTTAAAGAAGCTCATTAAAATATGGTGTTAATTAATAATATATGTGCGGCTTTGTATAGTGATATTTCTACGGTTCTTGATTTAGCGAAACCCACCAGTTTGTATAGTCGTACTTCAACCTGTAAAAATTAAGTATTCATAAATTAAAACTCATCACTCTGAAAAGATGAGACATTTTTTTCACAATTTAAAATTTTATTACAATTATCATTATGTATTATTGATATACTTATTACTTAACTTTTCATTCGTTTGATTTTAGCTTCAAATGAAATATTACGATCCTGTTTTATGAATAAAATGGTTATCTGGATTCTTTGTTATATTCGTCTGCAGGCGTCCAGCTGGACCGCCAAAGTCGTCATTTTTGATTTTTGATTCATTGGCACTTATGTCCCTTGTCCCTTTTGGACTCATTTTAGTTTACTTTTCGAATATTGTCTACACTACATCAAAATTCTTCAACTGCTGAACTCTGTTTGCTTTTTTTCCATCAGAACTTTCGTTACACTCTGCAAAACACCGCCTTAACTGCCCATTGGCTAGCAGGCTTTTATGTAAGGGGTTTGGTAACGGCTTGGCCTTTGGTCAAAAGTTCTATTTCTATCATAAATACATCTAAGTAAAGCATTACACAGACATATATCATATAAAGCAGTGGTACTCACTATGCGGTTGGTTATCCTATGTATTACCATCCAGTTTTGTCTTTTCTGCGACATGTCACAAACTTTCATTTCTAATTTGATATATGGTCCCCATTCACAATGTTCAATTTTCATTTAAATATAATTTGCTCAATTTTATAGGTACATATATGCAGTTTTTTAATGATCTTGTTGCATTAAAAATAAACATTTTTTGGCTGACCAAATTTGTCTAAGGGGGTCGTATTAAAATTTAAAACGTCAAACTCATTTAAAATTAATGGGAATACTATTTCATTAACGTAGTCTTATTTCCTACTTTATTTTCAAAATTTTTGCAATTTACATTATCCACTCATCTGTAACAGGTAAATAATTAAAGTGTGTTTCATTCTTTTTAGGACACCCGGTATAGTTACGTTAAAAAATATAAACTTTCGAATACATTTCGCTCTCATCTCTTATCAAGTTTTCGCTCTCATTTAAAAATATTATTTCTAGTTCTAGAATTTTTGCTAACTTTCGCTCTCATCTCTTATCAAGTTTTCGCTCTCATTTAAAAATATTCTTTCTAGTTCTAGAATTTTTGCTAACAGAGCCGGATATAGAGTTTTATAAAAATCCATTTACATTAGTGGCCGCTAATGTGTACACAAGAAATCGACCATATACATACAAACAGACAAAAAAAAACGGACATCACTCAAAATAATATTTAAAACGTGTTCAGGAGGTCATAAAACATATATTGGCATAGAAATCTTGAATTTAAAAATTTTAATGAAACTAATATACTATAATACATAGTATGAGAAAGTATATATGTTTAAAGGTTGTAAACTCGGTAAAGTTTAAATTCAGAATATATTTCATGTTTTGTTATTGTATGGAATTAACTTTAATAAATTCGATTAACTGTATGACGATCACGTATATTTGAGGAGTTTGTATAATGTTCATTCCACATCATAATTTTAAAATTCTATATAGAATACCGGAAATAGTTTAAACATGTTATAACCTTAATCCGATATTAACATCTCTGTAAAAAGTTTTGTAACAAAATAGTGTTTAAAAAAATTATTTCCGCGGTATATTTAATCTTCAAGTTATTCTTCATAAAGAAAATAACAACTCGACCATAAAAAGTATCTAACGTAAAAAGCACATAAGTAGCTCCTAATAAGCAGAAACGAAAAAATTATATCTTAATGTTACTATATAACGATAATTAAACATGGCATAGGTATAAAATACGTTTCGACAATGAAGAGAATGAATTTTCTTTCATTATTTTTTTGCATTTCCTTTTGACATAAGTCCAAAGAATGTTGAAAGATTAAGTCAACATCACGAATAAATTTATTAAGCGTTTTGTTTACAATATGTGGCAACTAGATAGAAATATCCAATAATAGAAAACAAACATAATTAATTAGAAGTCGTTTTATAAAAATTAAACACTTGTTATATGGTGAATTTAATCTATATTTATGGTGAATGCTGTCCTAAATTGTTTGAAAATATAAATAGTTAAGTTTCTAATATCATACACTTAATCAAATATTTATGTAGTTACTAAAAAGTATATACATTTTCAGAATATTTATTTTAAAGGTAAGTGAAAATCATGTCATATAAATAGTAAGTTTTTCTGTTTACTTATTTTTATTTTTAATTTTAATACATATATTGATTAAATTGATATTTATACCATAAGATATTTTATAAAATCTGCTTATAAATGTAAAGCTAAATCGAATTTAAAAAATATCGGTATTGGTGCCTGACCGGAGGCATACTTGCATCGGATTTCATGTTTCTACTTCGCATATACATTCAGCTACGTTATACACACACGGACATGCAAATACACAAGAATCCTATTTAATTATTGTAGGTACAGTCTCTCAAAAATATAATCAAACTAGTGTAACCCCATAAGTTTAACCAGGTAAATGTAGATTTAAAAAAAAATTGTTTCACCCGTATGTTTTCTATTTTCAAATAGAGGCACTTTTAAAGAAGAATTTTTTTCCATTCTGCAGTTCAAAACCAAATCGGTAAGCATTGTCGTCATTGTGAATAAATAGAATTTATATACTTAATGAACAGCGGTAGTCATTTAAATTCAATCTGTAATTTATTATCCCTAATCTTCATTCGGAATTTTTTTAAAATACTACGGAGCTTTTCAAATGCCTATTTTAAGAATTATATGTTTTAGCACCTATTAAAAAATTATATTGTGTACGATTTCAAAAAAAAAATGCTAAGTATTTAAGTAGCGTATTTAAATATTTAAGTAGAGTATTTAAGTATTTAAGTAGCGTAAAATATAAAGAATTCAAGTACGTTATAATTAAATATTACTAAGTAATGAGAAAACAAAGCATATCACAGACAAAAAAATATTCTCCAAATATCGGATGAAGAAATTCTTGCCAGAACTTGCCTTTCATTTTGGCATAAATCCAATTGCTGTAAAAATATTTGTGTGACCAAAATAAACATCACGGCCTAAGTAGTCTAACAATGTATATCGAGTATCGTTAATATCTACAGGATTGATAAAATACTGATATCTATAGTAGAATTGAAAATCTGATGTTGGCGGCAAATGGCTTCCCTAAATAATGAAATTTTACTTGTGGTAAACTTAAATTAAAACTACAGAGGTAGAGGGAAAACGGCAAAAATATACTTAGTTTTATAGTTTATTTATTAAAAAAACTAATTAATATTATATTTAATTAATTTAATATGTAATTAAAAGTTAAAATTTTACTATATTCAACTAATGATATGAGTTCATATCGACCAAGTCCAAATTAAATTCAACATAATTGATGTTATTTTAATATTCAATAAGAAAAGTAATCTAAATTTATATTCAAAATGAGTTATGTTGCTATGAAAACCATATAGTCATTATATGCATAAAAAATCTGATGTGGGCAACACATGACTTTCCTTATATAATGTAATGAATTTACTACTTTTACAGTAAAATAAATAGGTTTTTCTTATAGGTGATGCTAATGCTCTTTCCACGATATTGAATTTTCGACAATTAGTTGTCATTTTATTGATTTAGCGTCATTTTCATCCATTTGGCGAGATTTTCGTTAATTTGGCAACATTTCAAAAAGTCGCCAAGTTGGCGACATTCCGCCAAATTCGTCGCCAAAATATCGCCAAGCATTATGGAAGAAGAAATAAGCTATTCTTACAGCAGATAAATGACTATTGGCGTTCAAATACAAAAGTATTACTCAAAGTATCTTTTTTCATGAATGGAACGAACTAGATCACCGAGAATGATGTCATCCAATTTATCGCATGGTATTACATATGAAAAGTGAACATGTTTCTCAATAGGAAATATTTTTTTTTTAATTTTATATAACTTTTTGATAATTTTTTTGAAATATATGCAATATCTCAAGAACGGTTCATGTTAGCGTTCTAAAATTTATGTCAATCGTTTTCTAATAAAAAATTACATGAGAAATGTCTATTTGCGTAACTTTATTAGTGGTTTTGATTTTTTGACAATTTTTTCAAAATTTCATTCGAAAATTTAGGAGGGTTCTGAACATTCGATTGTGTATAAAAACAATAGGCTTCCAGTGTTTACGGGTTGTGATTTTTGTACCAAATTTGGTTCTAATCGGTCCATTCGTTCGTCAATTATCGTCTCCACAGACTCACTGACACACACACACACACACACACACACACACACATACTTTCACATACACACACACACTCACACCCACACACACACACACAGACATCACTTCAAAAATGTTTGATTCGTGATCAGGGATGCTTGAAACGTGCTCTCCCGTCGAAAACTCGAATTCGAATTTTCGACCCCGTCACAATACTTTCATTATACATTATGTATATAAGGAAAGTAAAAACGTATGAAGAGAAAACTGAGTAACCTGCCGGTTACAATGTCAACAGTGTCTTCAAGTTAGCCTTGCCGTAAAAAGTGTTTACATCTTGAAATAAAGCAAAATAATAATGAAAGATAAATAATAATGTACAAGGTCAACGACACATACTTTTGGCGTTGAACGGCACATTAACATTTGGCGTTTTTCTGGATAACAGCATGTAAATATATTTCGAAGTACCAAATCAACTTATATATTTTGGGCAAATCTAACTTTACAAACCAAAATAGTCCTTCCAACCGCTAAGAAACATGGTCAACATAATAATAAATTTATTATTATTATTTATTTTTATTATTATTATTTATTTGTATTATTATTATTTATTTTTATTATTATTATTTATTTTTATTATTATTATTTATTTTTATTATTATTGTTTATTTTTATTATTTAGAAACTATTTTATTATAGATTTTGTCCCGGAAAGTCCTTACACAAACTTTATTTTCTGAACTGTAAGCGGAAGATATACAGAGTGGTCCAAAAGGTGTTAGATAAACTTTAAAGGTAGGTCAGGTAATATACAGTTTTATTAGACATAACAATTACAAGTATCAATTACAATTGTTTATCATAGTTATTAAAGTAGGTTTTCAAATTTCTTGCCACCTTCTGCACATTTCAGTCAAGATGTGCAGGGTGGTCTCAATAGGAAGTTTCTTGAAAAATCGGTCGGCTGGGAAGGACCCGTTAGTTGGCCACCAAAGTTCCCTTCTTCTCTCCCATTCATTTCTTCCTCTATGGTTAACTCAAAAGCCTTGTTTACAAGACTCATAATGGACGCAGACCGTGAAACTCACCAAATGGATACTGAGTAGTAATAAGCACGATCGGGAAAGAATATGGCTTATAACCCGAGGTGGATATCCAGAGGTGGATACATGATGGATACCCAGAGGTGGATACATGTTAGATATCCAGAGAAGCAATCTCGCCAGTACAGCATCCATACAAAATCCAAAGATAACAAATTATGAAAATATTTTGATAAAACAGATAATCACACAAGAGGAAAGTAAACTTTACAAGTACATCCACTTTTGCAAAACTGGGAAAATATTTTATTGCGAATGACATTTAGTACTATTGGAAAAATAATTAACAAAAATAATTTTTACGTCATGAGAATCTTAGAATAGGAGAATATAAAGGAAATTAGAAATTAAAATTTAGATATATACAACAAAAGGAAGAATCTGATGTGGACAGCACATGACTTTCCCTGCAGACTCATATTTACGTTCTATTTATTTTTTCAAAAATCTGATGTGGGCACCACATGACTTTTCTTATATAATATAATGAATTTACTACTTTTACAGTTAAAAAAATGTTATTCTTATAATAGATACTTATATTATTTCCAAGATATGGAATGTCCTTCAATTAGTCGCAATTTTCATTGATTTGGCGTCATTTTTATCCATTTGCCAACATTTTAAAATGTCACCAAGTTGGCGACATTCCGCCAAATTCGTCGCCAAAATATCGCCAAGCGTTATGGACGGAGAAATAAGTTATTCTTGCAGCAGAAAAATGACTATTGGCCGTCAAATTCAAAAGTATTATTCAAAGTTGTTGAGAAGCAGACCGTCCGACCTACCAGAAAGGTGTAAGGTACTGTTTGGACGGCCGGGAAGTGCCACCCAATTTAGATCGGAACCCAGTGGGGGAGGCATCCACAGGGACCGTACCCTTCTTCCCCCTACCACCAACCTCACGGACCCACATGTTTAACGTGATCGTACTCCGCATGAACACGGCGGCAGTTTTGGCAGCGGCTGGAATCGAACCCAGGCCTACCGAGTGCAACTCCAGCGCGCTAACCAATGGGCTATAGCGCCCATAGTATTATTCAAAGTATCTTTCTTCATGAATGGAACGAGCTAGTTCCACGAAAATGAAGTCACTAAATTTATCGCTTGGTATTAGATATGAAAAGTGAACATGCTTCTCAATAGGAAATATTTTTTTTTTATTTTATATGACTTTTTGATAATTTTTTGAAAAATGTGCAATATCTCAAGAATTGTTCATGTTAGCATTTTAAAATTTATGTCAATCGTTTCCTAATAAAAAATTACATAAGAAATATCTATTTGCGCAACTTTATTAGTGGTTTTGATTTTTTGACAATTTTTTTCAAAATTTCCCTCGAAAATTTAGGGTGGTTCTGTTCATTCGATTGCGTATATAATCAATAAGCTTCCAGTGTTTACGGATTGTGATGTTTGTGCCAAATTTTGTTCGAATCGCTCCATTCGTTCGTCAGTTATCGTCTCCATAGGCTCACTGACACACACACACACATACACACACACACACACAGACAGACATCACTTCAAAAATGTTTGATTCGTGATCAGGGATGCTTGAAACGTGCTCTCCCGTCGAAAACTCGAATTCGAATTTTCGACCCCGTCACAATACTTTCCTTATACATTGTGTATATAAGGAAAGTAAAAATTACGCATAAAACAAGCATTTAATTGATGTAATTGAGCATACATAGTTTTGTGTTTTAGATTTTGAAGATTTTTGAGGGTCATTTCGCAACAAGAGGCAGGTTATTTTTCCCGAATCGTACCAAAATCTAATCAGCGCCAGGATGACCAACATCTGACTTATCTACCGAATTTTGTAAAATTTGATCAATCAGTTTTTCAGCTACAGAGAATACAGACACTATTTTGGGTCATTTCGCAAAAAATGGCGGGTTGTTTTTACTTCGAATCTTACCAAAAACTGATCATCACCTGGGTCACAAACTTGTGATTTACCTACCAAATTCTATGAAATTTGGTCCGTCAGTTTTTTAGTTAGATTGGATACAAAATATGAACAGACAGAGAGAAACACAGTAATAATCCAAAAATAGTTTTTCGTACTCTAGATGTCTCGAAACGTGTAACTCCGTCGAAAACTCGAGTTCCGATTTTCGGCATGATTCCGATACTTTCCCTATACATTACCATATGTTGCAGGGAAAGTAAAAAATCTGATGTGAGCTGCACATGACTTTCGCCGCAGACTTATATTCACGTTCTCCTTATTTTAATCAAATTTAATTCACTTTTAATAAAATGTTCGTTCTCATTTGATAACTGAACTTACTATTTTCAAAGGTGGTATAGAGAAAGTAAGAAAAACTAAAATATCTCGAAAACGGTTAGTTCTAGTGTAATGGGGTTGGCCTTATTCTTTTCAAGCATTTAATGGCATATTTTTGAGCAGCATACAAGCATTTAATGGATATATTTGAGCATACGTTTTTTTATTTTAGTTTTGCCGATTTTTGCGGGCCATTTCGCATAAAAGCAGATTATATTTTTCCGAATTGTACCAAAATTTAAGCAGCGCCAGGGTGACATATCTACAGAATTTTGAGAAATTCGGTCCATTAGTTTTTCAGCTAGAGTGGATACAGACATATTTCGATGGCCATTTCGTAAAAAAAGGCCGGTTCTTTTATCCCGAATCGTATGCAAAACTAATCAGCACTAGATTCGCCTACAAGTGACTTACCTACCAAAT
Organism: Amaurobius ferox; assembly: GCA_951213105.1. Taxonomy (NCBI): domain Eukaryota; kingdom Metazoa; phylum Arthropoda; class Arachnida; order Araneae; family Amaurobiidae; genus Amaurobius; species Amaurobius ferox. The sequence continues at coordinate 54,549,875 of OX578147.1, forward strand.
TTTATGAAATTCGGTCAATAAGTTTTTTAGTTAGAGTGGATACAAAATCTGCACAGACAGACAGACATACATACAGACTCACAAAAAGACATACACACAGATACACACACGGACGACACGCTAAAAATGGTTTTATAATATTCTAGAAGTACCGAAACGTGTAGATCCGTCGAAACTCGAGTTGCGATTTTTTGCATGATTCCAATACCTTCCCTATACATTACCATGTATTGCAGGGAAGTAAAAATGTGATGGGGGCAGCACACGACTTTCCCTGCAGACTTATATCCACGTTATCTTTATTTTAATTAAATTGAATTTACTTTTAATTCAATTTTCGTTCTCATTCGGTAACAGGAATTATTTTCAAAGGTGGTGCAGAGAAAATGCGAAAAAACTAAAATATCTCAAGAGCGGCTATTCCTAGTGTAATGGGGTTTGTCTTAGTATTTTCTTCGTTAAAAGTTACGTATAAAACAAGTATTGGATGGATATATTTTAACATGCGTAGTTTTTATTAAGATTTTGACTATTTGTGAGGGCTATTTTGCAAAAAAAAGGCAGGTTATTTTTTTCCGAATCGTACCGAAATCTAATTAGCACCAGAGTAACACATAAGCGACTAATCTACCGAATTTGGTGAAATTCGGTCCATTAGTTTTTCAGCTAAAGTGGATACAGGCAATTATTGCTGGGCATTTTTGCGGGCCATTTTAATTCAATTTACGTTTTTATTTGGTAACTGGACTTTATTCAAAGATGGCGCAGCGAAAATACACACACACACACACACACACACACACACATATATATATATATACATATATATATATATATATATATATATATATATATATATATATATATATATATCGACTAGGCCTAGAGTAACGTGGATGGTCTTATTCCTTATCAAAAACTATGTATAACATAAGCATTTAATTGATATATTTGAGCGCACAATGTAGTATTTTATTTCTATATTTAATAATTTGTGTGTGCCATCTCGTAAAAAAGGCAGGTTCATTTTTTCCAAATCGTACCAAAATCCAATAAGCTCCAGGTTAAACTACAAGTCATTTTATCTAGTAAATTTTGTGAAATTTAGCCTATTAGTTTGCAAAAAAAAGACAGGTCCTTTAATCCCGAATCGTACCAAAATCTTATCAGCACCAGGGTAATCCACAAGTCGTTCGATCTGTTTTTCGGTTAGAGATGATACAAAATATTCACAAACAGACACACACAGAGACGTCACGCTGAAAGTAGTTTTTTCTTGTTCTAGAGGTCTCAAAACGTATTGATCCGTCGAGAACTCGAGTTTTAATTTTCGGCATGATTCCAATACTTTCCCTCTACATTAACTTGCATTGCAAGAAAATAAAATACCATTTATTTCTATAATAACTTATACTATTTGTTTCTATAATAACTTATTACATTGCGTTTAATTGCAGAAAATAACACTGAATGTGCACTTTTTATTCAATTTTCTTTTTTATTTGGTAATTGGACATTTTTTCAATGGCGGCATAACTAAAATGAAAAAAAAAATATCTCAAGAACCGCTAGTCTTAGAGTAATGGAGTTGGTCTCATTCTTTTTCTCGACCAAAATTACGCATAAAACAAGCATGTAATTGACACATTTAAGAATACGTTGTCTTTTACATTAGAATTTGAAGATTTTTGCAGGCATTTCGTAAAAAAGGTAATGTTTTTCTTTTCTCAAATCGTACCAAAATCTAATCAGCATTAAATCGTCTCACAAGTGACTTGTATATCAGATTTTGTGAAATTTGATCAATTGGGTTTTTTTTACTAGATGTGATACATATGATTTTTGCGGGTCATGTCGCAAAAAGACGGGTTTTTTTTATCTCGAATCGTACCAATATCGAATCAGCACCCTGTTATTCTACAAATAATTTATCTATTAAATTTTGTAAAATTTGGTCTTTCAGTTTTTCAGCTACAGTGTATACATGTAATTTTTTAGGGTCATTAACCAAATACAGGCAGGATCTTTTATTCCGAATTGTACCAAAATCTAATCAGTATCAGTCTTATCTACAGGTGACTTACCTACTAAATTTTATGAAATTTGGTCTAGTAGTTTTTCTGTTAGTGTGAATATATGTGCTCCCTATACAGGCACGCACACAAGCGTCATGCTAAAAAAATATTTTTTGTGTTCTAGAGTTCTCAAAAGTGCAGATCAGTCGAAAACTCGAGTTGCGATTTTTGGTATGATTCCAACACTTTTCCTATACATTACCATGTATCGCAGGGAAAGTAGAAAGGCTACAATTCATCTTACAATTGTTTCAGGTGGAAAAAAAAACTGTTTCAAAAATACTAAATCTAACATTTATATGGCTATTTATACGGTTACATCTATACATAAGAATACGAAACTGTCACAAAAGTATCTTCTCCTGTGAATGGAACTAACTAGATACACGAAATCGATGCCAGCAGATGTATCGCACAGTATCACATACAAAAATGAACCTACTGATGGTACTTACTATATTTTATTTCATGTCATTGTTTGATAAATGCATTAAGCAATGTGCAATTGGTTCATGTTAACATCCGCGTTGTTTGTAAAATCCGTTTTCTAATAAAAAATTACGTGTGCATTAACATATTCAGTCAACATTCCTGAAGGTCCTAAATTTCTTTTACATTAAAAAAAAGTCCATTCAAAATATTTGGTGTCTTCTGAATATTTTATCGCTACTTGATCCACATCATTCGCCTATACATCGGCCAGCATCTTGAACCATTTAGCCGTCACGTGACGTTGTCCGGCGCACCAGTGGGGGGCGACCTACACCACGCCCAACACCACAACATCGGTGTCCATAAGTGGGACTCGAGCTGACAACCTGGCCGCCGAGTGAGCGCGAGGAAACAATTGGCTTGCCACCTCAGCCACCGCGTAGACGGGTAACAACATTTCTACCAAGCACATAATCATGATACAAAAAATCAGCCCAAAATATCCACTGACAATGACTTTAAAAACTAGTCGTTACAAGTTACCACCTCTTGCATGTTTTGAGAGATATTACTACTTATTTTGGTAGTATTTAGGAAAATATATAGCTCTGCTGAAGTTTTTGAAGCACTGCCACCATTGTCGACAACCCTTTATATATCATATATGTCCAACATTATATACAGTATATGAACTTGAATATTATACTAATGCATGCACGTAATTATTAGTTATAGATGTAAATATTTGACAGGATGCAAACGGGTGCTAATATCAAAATTTGGATATACAGTCAGTTTTATTTATTCTCTGGTATAAAGCTAGTTATTATATATTTGTCTACCTTCAATACTGCATCCGTTTTACATCCAGTTGGCAATAACACTGCATTTCAATCTAGAATTGATTTCACAATATATTTAACTGACTGGAACAGACCGCAGCGCAAGATGCTGCTAACCCTCTTTGAATTGGGTAGTAGCCCTATGTGTTTTCAGGCAAACATAATATACAAGTTATTGTGCAATATCTGAAGTAGAATAATGTGAAGTATTATAGTCTCAGAAAAACATATTTGTGATAGGACAATAAAATGATATAATGATCCTGTTTAGCAGATACACATTTATTAATAGTTTTATTTTTAAATGAGCAAATTTATCTATGATCTAAATTCACGGTTACGGTTTTAAAGCAATATTTCGATAAAATATATATTTCGATAACAAGCATATATTTCAATAAAATATGTTTATGCAGTGATGGGGATAGTTTCAGTGAACATACTGATAAAAGTTTTATCTCCGTAAACCTACCTGCATGACAATTCCTCAAAAGATAATTAATAAGTTTACATACTTTTCTTCATGTTTTAAACTTAAGTTAAATTAGATTTATGGCTAAAATTAACTCATTTTTATCACTTTAAAGCATAGTTGAAAAGTGTTTATGACTTTGGTCATTCTGTCTGTCTGTTTGTCTGTCTGTCTGTCCGTTAGCACGATAACTGCCGTAAAAATGACTTTATCAAAATGAAATTTTAGTATGTTGTTCAAACGGTCTGTGGTACCTATGGGGATATAAATGAATAATATTACCCAAGTAGTTTTGGATTGAACCCGGGTTGAAAAAATGAAATACATTGAACCCTATGGGACCCAATTCTTCAAACATTTTTAAGCGGATTTTAAATTCACACTTTGCTTCGAAAGTTTTATGAAATATTCAAATTATCCTATAAAATATATAAAAAAATCAACAAAATATATTTAGTAGTTTTTTAAATAAAAACTAAAATAATAATTACACACTTTATCTGTAGAGATCACTTGAGCATTATATGAAGAGATCACGTGACCCACTTCAAAATAAAATATATCATCCATCTTGTATCAAAATCGTGATTTTTAATGTTCTTTATAATTCATATATTGTGCTGCATCAGTCCTAAAACCGCTTTATTTTGCTTAAATTCACTGCATCTACATATTGAAAGAACGCAATTACAATATATTTGAGGGTAATTGACCATCTAAAATTTTTTCATTATTTTTACAACAGAGCCTAAATTTTCTTATTGAGAATGTAAACACCAAAGATGTAGAATGAGTTATCTAAGAATTGCTGCATTTCTTTAACGCAAAATTATTTAGCTCATGGGGTCTGCAATGTCTCTGATATGAAAGAAACATTCATTCATTCATTGATTTTACACAGTGAACCAGACGATTTTTTCGATGAAGTTTTAACTATAGAGTTAAATTACTTGTACCTCCATGATTTTAAGTTCTTAAATAAAATAAATTATTGTAGTATTATGATGAATGAAAGAAATGGATAGAAGTTTATGAATGAAATGCTGCTTTTATATGGAGAGTCCGGCGATTTATATTTCGATGACGTCATTTGAAAAATGTTCTATTATTTTCGACGATGATTTGAAATATAATTTTTTATTTCAGTATTATGATAATTTTAAAAATATTACCGAGGAATGTATTGTATTTCAGAAATGTTTAAAAGAAGCAAGTTTCGAGTTTAAATGATCATCCAACTTTGATTATTTCTACAACGAAGCCTACTTTTCACTTATGGACAATGCAAATACCAAAAGATGTAGAATGAGTTGTATAAAAATTGCTGCATTTCTTCAACGTAAAATTATTTAACTCATAGAGTCTGTAATATAGCTGATATGAATGAAACATTCATTGAATTTACGTAGAGAAGGAAACGATTTCTTTGGATGAAGTTTTAAGTATAGAGTTAAACTACTTGTACATCCATGGTTTTAAGTTTTTAAATAAAATAAAAACTTAATAAAAATAACAACAACTTAATAAAAATAACTTAATAAAATAAAAAACATTATAGTATTGTGTTGAATGAAATGAATGGAAAAATGAATGGAAAAATGAATGGAGAAATGAATGAAATGCTGCTTTTATAGAGAGAGCCAGGCGTGTTATATTTCGATGACGTCATTTGAATAAATTTCATTTGTTCGATGAAGTTTTCAAATAAAATAAATTTTTGTAGTATTATGATAATTTAACAATAATACCCAGGAATGTATCGCATTTTAGAGATGTTTAAACCAGGCAATTTATATTTCATTGCCGTCATTTGAATGAAGTTCATTTTTTTCGATGAAGTTTTATGTTTTCATGTGTAATAAATTAATGTAGTATTGTGGTAATTTTAACAAGAAAGATCAATCATGCCTAAAGCATTGATTATGAAACACTTTCCAACAGCAATGCAATTTTATTTAAACACGTCTAAAATGTAATACATTAATCGGTAATATTTTAAAACTTCTCACAATACTACATTAATTTATTATATTTGAAAACTTAGACCTTCATCGAAAAAAATGAACTTCATTCAAATGACGGCATTGAAATATAAATTGCCTTCATCGAAAAAAATGAACTTCATTCAAATGACGGCATTGAAATATAAATTGCCTGGTTTAAACATCTCTAAAATGTGATATATTACTCGATAAAAATTTTAGAATTATCATAATACCACGATAATTTATTATATTTAAAAACTTCATCGAAAACAACTGAAATTTATTCAAATGACGTCATAGAAAATATAACACGCCTGGTTCTCTCTATAAAAGCAGTATTTCATTCATAAATAGTTTCCCATTCATGTCATTCATCACAATACTATAATAATTTATTTTATTTAAAACTTAAGACCATGGAGCTTCAAGTAATTTAACTCTATGCTTAAAACTTCATCGCAAAAAATCGTCCTTCTCTCGGTAAAGTCAACGAATATTTCTTTCATATCAGCTATGCAGAATCCATGAGCTAAATTCTTTTGCGTTAAAAAATACAGCAATTTCTATACAACTCATCCTACATATTTTGCTGTTTACATTTTACATAAGTGAAAAATAGTCTTCGTTGTAGAAATAATCAAATTTGGATGAGCATTTTAACTCATATATATTGTAATTGCGATGATTTAGTATGTAGATCCGCAGAATATAAACCAAAATGAAGTGGTTTTAGGACGGATACAACACTCAATATGAAATAAAAAGAATTTTAAAAATCACGATTTTGAGACAAGATGGATGCCATATATCATTTTGAAGTGGATCACGTGATACTTTCATATCATGGTCACCTGATCGTATCATATAAGAGGTGTTATTATTATTTTAATTTTTATATTAAAAACTACTGAATATATTTCGCTGAATTTTTTTTTATATATTTTATGGAACAATTTGAATATTACCTAAAAATTTCGAAGCAATTTGTGAATTTTAAATCCGCTTAAAAATGTTTGAAAAATTAGGTCCAATAGGGCTCAATGTATTTCATTTTTTCAACCCGGGTTAAATCCAAAACTAATTGGGTGATATTATTCATTTATATTCCCATAGGTCCTACAGACCGTCTGAACAACATAATAAAATTTCATTTTGTTTAAGTAATTTTTACGGCAGTTATCGTGCTAGCGGACAGACAGACTGTCAGACAGACAGAATGAACAAAGTCATAAACACTTTTCAACTTTGTTGTAAAGTGTTAAAAATATTACCTAGGAATTTTATCGCGTTTTAGGGATATTTAAATAAAATTGCATTGAAGTTGGATATTGTTTCATATTGAATGCTTTATGGATAATTAATATTTCTTGCTTAATACTTAAACGAGTATTGGATGTAAAGAATATTGTCAATATATGAAGACCATACCATCTGCACTTAAATCTACAGATCCACAAATCCAAGTCAAATTCGACCACATTTTTATAAATTGAATCTGAAACTTCATGGGCAAAATTTATCGGATTAAAAAAAATTGATTTAGTCAATTTTGAGGCCACTTTGACATTTTTGCTAAAATATAGATCACTGTGCTGTGAAAATTTTATTTCACGAAATAATGACCCAAAATTATTTTTGGAAAAGGCTTCCTCCAGATAGCACTTGCTCGAATGTGACATCATTGAGCAAGTAGTGAAGTGCAGAGTTGATGCACACTCCAATCATATGCTATAAAATACATTATCGCGAATTTTAAAGTCTACTTATTAAATTTTAATATTTAAGACAATCAAAAATAGGTTTACATGTACTTTAATAAAATCTCCTTTTCTCGACGTACAAAAATTACATGGCCAAAGCGCTTTCGGGCAACATAATATCCTTCATCAGTGGAGAAGTGAAATACAGTCCAAACAAGTGCTTACATATATGGCATAACCACCAGACAAAATGTACATATCATCAACTTACAATTTTACATTCCTTACATTTTTTTAGAAACAAGGCATTTAAAATTTAAATAATTATAAAATACAAAGTATAAAATTGAAACATCATAACCAAAATTAACGTCGTCAAAACACAAATTACTTCAATTGCTAAATTTTCAGAAAATGAGTTAAAGGTTTGACACATAGGCAAGAGTTTTTCCCGGCCTTACATCTCGCTGCTGCAATCCTCTGGGTCGGCCGTGTGGTCTGGGTCTTCAACACTCCTTCAATTTAGGGAGGAGTCGAGAACGGGTCCCCAAGCATATCTCAGGGTCTGAACTGGAACAAAATTACAAATGGAATCATGGTAAAGATAAATAAAAAGGGATTCATAAAGTAAAATATTACGGGGTTATTGGAACTGATTACAAGATAAATGTTATCAAACGTAGGATGAAAATTATCGTTTATAATATACTGAGCAAGGGCCGTAGACAGTTTACCATTTTTAACTTCTGGAGTGTGTTTAGCTAAACGAATACCGACAGCACATTTAGTACTGCCAATACAGAATTTAAGTTATTATCAGGAGATAAAAAGGGATCAACATAAAGTTATCAATTCTTCATAATAACTTTGAATTATATATTGTCAGTACTAAACATACTATCGGTATTCGTTTAGCTGAACATGCTCGAGATGATAAAAATGTTAAACTCTCTACGTACTTTCGCCCAGTATGTAATTAACGATAATTTTCATCCTATGTTTGATGAAACTTTACTTTTAATCAGTTGCAACAACCCCCGTAATATTTTACTTTATGAATCCCTTTTTATTTATCTTTACCGTTAGTATATTCGAAATTTAGATCCAGTTTTTTGATCCAGACCTTGAATTATGCTTGACGATTCGTTCTCGACTCCCTATGTTGTTGTTGAGACCCAGACCGTCCGACCTACCAGAAAGGTGTAAGGTAACTGTTTGGACGGCCGGGAAGTGCCACCCAATTTAGACCGCAACCCAGTGGGGGAGGCATCCACAGGGACCATACCCTCCTTTCCCTGCCACCAACCTCTCGGAAGGACTTACGGACCCACATGTTTAACGTGATCATACTCGGCATGAACACGGCGGCATTTGTGGCAGCGTTCAAATTCAGCGCGCAAACCACCGGGCTACCGCACCCGAAATTTGCAAACAGCACGAGGTGTTCCCAGATGGTCACCAACACAAGTACTAACCGCGCACGATGCTGCTTGACTTCGGTTATCTAACAAGAACCGGTGTTTTCTGCACGGTAGAGCCGCTGGCATTCGACTCCCTATGTGTCAAACCTTTAAAATGTAGCAGTTGATGTAATTTGTGTTTCAACGACATGCATTTGGTTATGCACCCTCATCGTTATTGTAATTTGTATTTTATTATCATTTAAATTTTAAATGCCTTGTATCTAAAACATGTAACAAATTTAAAATAGTAAATTGATGATATGTAAATCTTACATGGCTGTTAGCGCCTATATGTAAGCACTCGTTTGATTTGCATTTTCAATTCGCCAATAATGAAGGGCATTGTTGATGTCCGAAATCGCTTTAGCCGTGTAATTTTTGTACGTAGAGGAAAGGAGATTTTAAAAGGACATGTAAACCTATTTTTGGTTGTCTTTAATTTTAAAATTAAATTAAAGTTAACTGTATTCATACTATTTGTTAGTCTGATTATTATTTTCTAATTTTACTTTTCATAAACAAAAGTTAGTATGAATCGTTATTTAAAATCGATTAAGCTTTTATGTCACACATTTTTGCACTTGTTCAGATGTAATTTTATTGAAAATATTATTAAGAGACGTTGTCACAGATTCTAGCGTTTAAATATGTTATTTATAATATTAATATTTAATGAATTATAAAGCAGATTGCCCACAGGTGCCCACAGGTTTTACTAGTTAAATTAAAAAAAGCTTGCTCGTTTCAAAGCTTAATACGTTTTAGCTTCAGTACTGACCAATTCTTCCAGCATTTTATTACCAATTCTTTCCATAACTTTCTTTTTTTTTACGACTGTGGAAGTAATTAATGATGAAGTACTAATGAGAATAATATACAGACATTGTTCTTAATAGTTGTCTAACTGTGATAAACTTTTTTATAATTAGACATTCTTAATATTCCAGAATATTTTTCTCTAACCTTTTAACCAAAATTTTATTTCTGTTCTTGGACGTTTTTATGCTAAAAATCTGTGTGGCTTCATATCTGTGTAATACTATTTATGGCTTTCATTTCGTTTTATTTATAATTTATCTCTAAATAGTGTATATAAAGGAAATTGAAAGTTAATTTTTTATTTAATGTTTAGGATTTGCTTCAAAATGGCACAAATCAAAGCTTTTTAAATTTTCAATTAATGTTTTATATTTTACTTATGCGCATAGACAATTGTATAGGAACATGGCGAAATCAAAACTTTGAGCTTAAATCTTTAATGAATTTATACATTTTGATAATCTTAAACTTTAAGCGATCTTTACAAGGGTGATTTACTTGTGCATATAATTATACAGCCCACTTAAATCGCTTGCATCATGAACATTGTTATTCATTGATAAAAGACTATTTTTAGAAGAAATAAAATATATCTGGTTTTATTGAAGAATATTTAAGATAATATTTTTCCTTTATATCCAAGGATTTCTGAAGTAATGATTTTCTTTCTTTTAAACGCACGACTGATAAGTTCATTTCAGTTGAAAATATTTTTCATTTTAACAAATAAAAAATATGATACGTTTGATATACCATATTTTTTTATAATTTATTCAGTCATAAATTATATGATAAAAATAAGATATTTAATTACATGATGGATATTATTAAAAGTACTATTGAAATTATATATAATCTATTTTGTCAGCTAGTTTTGATAATATTAGGGATACTTCATCCTTACAAGCTATCCTCGTAACTCGGTTCGTAAGTCAGAAGAGGGGAGAGGCGTCAGCTTGCTATGCAGACATAATACGCCGGTTGATGTTCCGCTCCTTGTTCGCTAGCACTCATTAAGCGAGCAATTTCAACCCGGCTGGCGAACACGGCCATCCTTGTGCACCCAATCAGCTCGACCAATTATCAATGAAATCAAAAAAATCACTTCCAAGAGTCATAAAAAATTGAACAACCCATAATCTAAATTTATTACTTTCCTTATATACAATAATGTATAAAGAAAGTATTGTGACGGGGTCGAAAATGCGAATTCGAGTTTGAGATGGGAGAGCACGCTTCAAGCATCCCTTATCACGAATCGGACATTTTTGAAGTGATGTCTGTGTGCGTGTGTGTGAAAGTATGTGTGTCGGTGTGTGTGTGTCAGTGAATCTGAGGAAACGATAACTGACGAACGAATGGACCGTTTCGAACGAAACTTGGCACAAAAATTACAATCCGTAAACACTGGAAGCCTATTGTTTTTATAAGCAATCTAATGTTCAGAACGCCCCTAAATTTTCTAGTGAACTTTTGAAAAAATTGTCAAAAAATCAAAACCTCTCATAAAGTTACGCAAATACATATTTCTTATGTAATTTTTCATTAGAAAGCGATTGACACAAATTTTAGAACGCTAACATGAACCGTTCTCGATGTATTGCACATTTTTCAAAAAGTTATCAAAAGTCATATGAAATAAAAAAAATATTTTCTATTGAGAAATATGTTCACTTTTCATATGTAATACAATGCGATAAATTTGGTGACATCATGCTCGTGGATCTAGCTCGTTCTGTTCATGAAAAAAGATTCTTTGAGTAATACTTTTGTATTTTAACGCCAATAGTCATTTATCTGCTGTAAGAATAACATATTTCTCCGTCCATAACGCTTGGTGAGATTTTGGCGACGAATTTGGTGGAATGTCGCCAGCTTGGCGACTTTATTAAATGTTGCTATGTCAAAGAAAAACGCGCCAAATGGGTAAAAATGACGCTAAATCATTGAAAATGACGACTCATTGACGAAAATTCAATATCTTGGAAAGAATATAAATATCTACTATATAAATATATATATCTTTTATTTTAAAAGTAGTAAATTCATTGCATTATGTAAGGAAAGTCAATTGCGGCCCACATCAGATTTTTTTTCAAAGTTGGGCTCCGTCTTGTAAAAAATTAGCTATGTTTGTACATGCATGCAAAAATATGTGGTCCTGCTATCACTACTCTATCCGGCACACGAACTCGCAACTAAAACACACTTCTGATGATTTTGATATTACATATCTCTTAAATTTAAATCGGAAAAAGTTTATTTCATCGTGTGTCCTTAGAATTTATCTACAGATAAACTAAATTTCATAGTATTTTGATATTATAATTTCTGCGGTAGGAGACAAAGAATCTTGTGGGGCACAAAATTTGTCAAACAGTGACGGCGATATCAGCTGCATTTCCCTTCCATATTTACTTTGTATAATATAATTGTGGTGAAAAAACATTCAATTAGGTTAACTTTTCAAATAAACTTTATGGATTAAATTATTAATCCAAATTAAAGCGATCGAGAATCGTTACATTTATACATTGCTATCATGGCCGCAAAACCCATCATTGCTTCTTTGCACGAGTTCCTTAACGTAATTATTAAATTAAAACACTACACATTAAAATCCACATTTTATTCTTTAAAATTATTTATCATTTATCCACTCTTCTATATTATTATGATTAAAACTACATGTATTTATTAACAAACGCTTAAGGGGGAGAAAAAAACCGTGTGAGATCAGATGTTTTGAATCTTATTCCAGAGATCAAAAACTGACCTAGCATGCATGAAGACTGACACATGAATTTTGGATCTGTAGCTCAATATGACTGTCACATTTCCAATTATTTTTCTGGCATTTTGAGTCAGACTTCCTCTTTTTCTATAACATTTTCAATACTGAAATGAATAAAGACTTTCTCTGAATAATACTGCTTGAAATCAGGACAATTTCTCTTCACTTGAATAAGTATTGCATTATATTCGTCAACTTTCTTCCTTGCAGCCACAGCATTTAGCCTGGGGTTCAGGCACGCCCTCCTTGTTCTTATGGGATGCTCCTCAGTGCTGTGTCGTATCTTTGCATTATTGGGTCTTCCAGTTTCCATTGAAGTTTGGCCCTAGGATATTTTGCCTCAACCAACCGCACCTGCAATTTGTGTGACGCGTGTTTATTGGGGTCATAACCTTCCAGGTCATAGGCCGTGTCATAAAACCGTGTCATAAACCTTGTCATAAAACCGCGACTAAAAGTCTGAGCTTTGTTTTCGTCGTAAACATCAAAAACTGCATATGGTGCCTCCTGTCCCACAATAATAGGGGACGTATTTTGAAGGGATCGAAAATTTTAATCGAGTGACCGATGGAAGTGCACGTTTCAAGTATCCCTGAACTCGAATAAGACATTTTTTAAAAATGCCTTTATATATGTCCTTGACTATATGTCGATTGTTTTTCTTTGAATCTGGTTATATCCTTCTTAAATTCAGTCTCATTCAATAGCAATTTGAAGTAGTTTAATCGATTTTTACTGTGATTTATTTGATTAATTAAACTCATTTAGCTTTCCTTCAAGCTGTGCTATATTCTTCTTTGATCCAGTCTTAATCTCACTGGTAATTTTGCGGTAGTTTGATTCGTGAAATCGGATTATATAGCTTCCGAAACCTGGTATTTTATTTTGTCATATTATTCTTTATTCCACACCCATTCCCTTGTAATTTGCTATATTTCTTCTTTTTAATGGTTTACTATTTCTACCTCCCTCTAATTTTTCACAATCTCTTCATTTTTACCAGTAATTAAATGTGTCTAATTTATTTCTCTCTGTTTTATTTTAAATCTAATTTCAATGCTCTCTTTCAATACTGCTTAGGCGACCTTCGTATTTAAGGACTAGAAATATTTTAGCTTTCTTGGTTGGTTGATATGGTAATGACTGGGTTTTGCTTTCAATGACGGATACCATCCATTAACGAATTTTTGCTTTGGTTATTCTTGCTCTGTTCGAATTTCTCTTTGTCTGCCAAAGTTCAGTTGTTTCTGAACAGTTGTTAAGAGTGCACACTGCTTTTGACCTGGAACAGAGGGCTTGAAAGTTCTCGTCGTCACCCAATTGCCCTATACCTGGTTGTCTTCGGAGAAATATTTGAAAGTAATATTCGCACAAGCAGCAGTTTTATTAATTGGTAACATGAAGAAGTGTTCAATTGCCTTGGTTAATTGTTCTTATAGTCGGAATTTTTAAATAGATAGAAATATAGACAAAAATAAAAACTGCAATTTACAGTAAATGTAATCATAAGAATTAGTTCCATTTTTAAATTAACATTTTAAAGATTGTTTCAAATGCATATTTAAATATATATTACTTTCGACTGAAAATTAAAATTAAATTAATTATATATATTTTTTTAAACGAAAAATTAATTATTGAAATTTTAAATAATCTCGACCGAGCGAATAATAAATACTTCGAAGAATTCATGTAGCATATAGATGAATTTTTAATTATGTTTCAGAGGAAAGACGGCATATTTGAATACATTTTAAGACAAGTGTGCAAAATGAAACTAAAAAGAAATCTAAAAATTAAAAAAATTGATGAATTCTCCTTAATTTATATTTGCTCTTAATACAATATTCTACTCGTATCTGTAATGTTACGTGGGAAGATGTTTGCTTCTCTGAAAGTAAATTAAGTTGAAGTCGCTATCTGTGAAAAATTACTTTTTAATTAGAGACAGTGATTCCAATGTTATCTAGAACGTGAATTATTGAAAAGTGCATTTTGTTCTTGCAGTTAGAACTATGTACCATTGAATGATATATAGGGTGATTTTATTGAGGTTATTAGGGTGGGTTATTGAGATAACTTTCCTTTATCTTTTAAGACTAACATAATTTGTTGCATTTTTAGCATTATACTTGGGCGTTTGATTAAATAAGTTATTGAGGCCTGTCGTATGAATACATTTATTTTTATATCAATGTAAAAACAAATCATATTGTTTTTACATACACACACATTCCATTTTACCATAATCTGCATACATGTCCAGGCATTTATTCCATCGGTACAGCAAGGAGACGACCCCTTAGCTAAAGAAATTAATGTCAAGTTCATGCGACTATATATTTGTAGCTTGAACTTTGTTGTCGGTTTCATATAGCTTTATGGTCAAGTGCGATTTTAAAAGCCCAAAAAGACGCAAACCGCTAGTTGCCAGGTCAGATCATATATTTTTTAAGTCTCTTATGTCTACATACCTGCTGTACAGAACCCAAAACTGTTTACGGGGCATTGTATTATGTCCATAAGCCTTAAAAAGTTAACGATGGATTTTAGCTGGTGCTAATGTCCTAAACTCTTATAAATCTTATCACTGGATCTCCACGTTTGATCACGTTTCCACAAGTTACACCTTTTTTAAATATGTGTTAAACTAAGCGGTTGATATGTGCTGACATCTAGTGACAAAGAAAACAGACAGATATTTGCATACTTACATAGTATTAGAACTCATCCATCCAATATTGAATTTAACGCGTGGAATGGGAGTTATTGAATTATTTAATAAAATGTAATTTTATGTAAAAAAATATTAGTTTATTTCACAACAAATTAATTTGCGTTCTCTATCCGAGCAAAATTACTTTTGAATTAGAGACAGTGATTCCAAATTAATCTAGAATGTGAGTTATTGATACGTGCATTATTTCTTTTAGTTAGAAAAATGCATTATTTTTAATAGGGTGTTTTTAGTTATAGAAATAATATTTCTTCATTTTTTAAGGCTGATACAATTTGGCTGTATTTAGCATTGTACGAGGGCGTTTCATTAAATAAATGATAAAGGTTTGAGGCACGAATACACTTATTCTTATATCAATATAAATATAACCAATAACATACATACACACACAATACGTAATCTCTACGTAAATTCCACGTAATCTCTATACTTGCCAAAGCATTTTTCCATAGGTACACCAAGGTGTGGTTGCCAGACTTGAACAAACCCGAGTCCCCTCCCCCCCCCAAGGCTTTATAGCTTGTTAAACTTGGTTGTCGGCCGTATATCGCCTTTCAGGTGCCTCTTCAAAGGTCCAAAAAAGCATAAATCATAGTTGTAAGGTTAGGGCTTTGCCTCAACACTATCAAACTTTTTGTACCAATCCAAACCTGCTTATGTCACATGACATTAAGTCTATCAAATTTGACAAGCTGACGATAAGTTTTAGCTAGTGTTATGCTCTGAATTCTCATATATCTTATCAATGGGTATCAACATTTGATCACGTTTCCTCAAGTGGCGCCATTTTTAAACGTTTGTTAAACATTGTTCTTGATATATGCTGGCATCTAGTGACGGGAAAATGATACATATATATGAGTTTACAATGTTGGAACTTATTTACATAGTAATGAATTTTACGCGAAAGAGAGGTGTTGTTATATTATTTAATGAAACAACTTTGTAATTTTACGTAGAAAGATGATAGTTTATTTCAAAATAAAATAACGTGTCTGTATATGTACAACATTATTTTCAAATTAGAGGGACTGAATCCAAATTTATCTGGAATGTGAATTATTGAAACGTGTATTTTTTCCTTAGAAAAGTGTATTATATTTAATACTGTGTTTTAATTATTCAGAAAACATTATTTTAATTTACCTCGTCGGTAATACCTAGAGGGAAAATACAGTCAGAAGATTGTACCTTGTGGTACATTACATGATGCATATGCTTTTAACAGTAGATTAAGCAAACATTTTGCTTTAAGTGATGTATCTTAAGAACAATATGGTGAGCATAAGTTAATCACAAGTCGTTTTTTCACCGTAAATATATTAGTTGGGTCCCTACATACCACATATGACTTTTGTCGTTTGTGGTTATATGCATGTCAAATCGCGTTGGCGGAGAGATTTGGCCCAAATTTGAGTGACATGTTTCATGTATTATATGGATGTGAAAGCTGGGATAAAAATTAAGAAAAATGTATATAGCCTATATATATAAAATTAAAAATCTGTCTGTCTCTCTGTTTGTCCCACCATCACGGGAAAACGGCTGGAAACAGCCCCACTTAAAATTTAGTCCTTGTTTTGTGTTTCTACGACCAGTGGTTCTCGAGATATTAGTAAAAAATAAAATTTTTGTTTGTCTCATCATCGCGGGAGAACGGCTAAACCGAATTTAATGAAATTTTGTGGATGGCCTTGTAAACGCCCCCCAGAAAAGTAGTCCAAGTTTCGAGTTTCTAAGACCAGGGGTTGATGAGATATTGATGAAAAACGGAACTTTACCCTAAGGGTTTTACTCTCTAACTCCGTGGTTTATCCAAACGGAAAGGATGAAAATCGTTTGTTTAAAACGTCAAAGTGAAATAAAACTTTATTTAGGAGTTTGGTGGAGATTTTTTGCGCACATTAGTCGCTATATGAAATCCTGAATTATTTGAAACATGAATTTAAATGGAAAATCTATCTGCATGGTTTATTTTCCACAAGCTTTTGCGCAACAATGAAAAGTATTAAGAAATCAAAACTGTTAATTAATTTTAATATTTTATGAGTATATATCATGTTGCTCGGTAACGCAATCAAATTAACTGTGTTTTTTAATGTCTTTATTATTATTTTTTCGATTTGAATAATAAATAATTGGATATACAATTATATCTTATGAATGAACGGTTTGATTTTTTCTTTTCATTATATTAATTGCTGACTGCGTACATCACTTTCATTTATTTTGGCAAAGAGTTGTCAAGCTTATATTGTGTTTAGCTACTAAACTCATGTATTGTGTTTAGCCAATAAATTCTTTAAGCCGATTGTTGAAACAGAAAAAGAGTAGAGCGGGTATATCTTCTAATACAATTGTAGTGTTTTCATTTAATATATAGAAACGGGATCAGGATGTTTCATTCAGATCTACAAATTCAGAACCATAAATTTGGCGGGATATCGCTAATTTTTCAACTTTTCTTAAATTTTGCCAAATTGACGAAAATGTCGACAAATTGATAAAAACGACGCACATCAATGAAATTAATTTTGTTTTGTTAGAAGCGAGTACTGAAATGATATTTCTTTACCATTTATCTGTCAGACTAACCGTCCTACTTAGTAATGCATTTAGCGAATTTTTAAAATGTCAACAAATTGATAAAAATGTTTTCAAATCCATAAAAATATCTTGAAATTGATAAAATTGCGCTAAATAAATGAAATTAATTGTGTTCTGTTAGGGGATAGTATTGTGATGATATTTCGTCAATTTGTCGCCATGTGGGTCTGTAAGTTCTATAGTCCCCCTTGGCGATAAATTTGGTGATTTTTTAAAATGTGACTAAATTGACGAAAATGTCGCCAAACGTTCCATAGAGATAGCATTATTTAGACGATATTTTTTCCACCAATTTATTTAAAGAAAATATTATCATGTCGCTTAGCAACGGATTTAAATCCAATGTGTTTATCCAGCAGACGATTTTGATTAAATCTTTTCCGATTTGAATAATGAAGATATGTTTATAAAATAAATTTCATTGCCATTTCATTTTTCACTGGATAATATCAATTCCGGTCTTCAGGCTTAAACATTATTATTATTGATATTTTTCGGGATTATTGATTCAGAGATTATCGATATTTTTAATTTATTACGCCACTGTTTTATTGCTGCAAAAATTGCTGACACTCACATATGGTACGATGTTCGAGTAATCT
Organism: Amaurobius ferox; assembly: GCA_951213105.1. Classification (NCBI taxonomy): domain Eukaryota; kingdom Metazoa; phylum Arthropoda; class Arachnida; order Araneae; family Amaurobiidae; genus Amaurobius; species Amaurobius ferox. The sequence goes on from OX578147.1 coordinate 54,568,406, forward strand.
TCTGGGAATGCACGGGTATATCTTCTAACCTACGAGACAATAAGTAGTACAGGTATATTGGCATATATTTTGACATATATTGGCATATATATTGGAATCAAGAACGGCCTTCTGGTATGAAGATTAAGGGGATTCTTGATATTTTTAATTTATTACGTCGTCTGTTGTATTTTAGCAAAGATATTTGAGAATGATGTCTCAGTCTTTCGGTCTAGTTTTGGAATGCTACACATTTCGAGAATTTTCTGGTTTTGTATATTTTATAGGTAAATTTACAAATTTTGGAATATAGAATTCTTGCAAAATTGTAAGCCTGTTCTAAAACTTTCGGTCAAATCCAGCGTAAACCAATACCACATAACATTTTATTTTTACTTTCGATTTTCAAAATCAATTTATTTCACAGCAGAAGGATTTTTGTTTTCTTTCTTTATCAACTTTGAGCCGTGAACTTCAATTGAAGAAAATGATTGGACATGAACTGGGTGAAAAAATACGAAGATCTAACTTTTAATCTAAAAGCGAAAACTAAATTACAAAACCTGTTGTGTGCAGCACTGGATATTTATTTTTGAATCGTCCCAAACTATGATCATAGAATTTTATCACGGTATCTCACAAATGACTTATTTACAAAATTTTGTGAAATTTAGTTAATTAGATTTTCAACTTATATACATACTATTATTGCGAGCCATTTAGTCAGATAAGGCAGGTTCTTTATTTATTTATTTATTTTTGGAATCATACAAAAAATCTAATCAGCTCCAGGGAAACCCACAATTGACTAATCTACCAAATTTCGTGAAATTTGGTCAATTAGTGTTTCAACTATAGTGAATACATACATTGCACAGTCTGCCAGACAGACAGACAGACACACACATACACACAGGCGCGCGCTCGCGCAGACGTTACTATAATAGTATCTCAGTATCTAGAGCAGCGAAATGGGTTTAGATTCGTCTAAAACTCAAGTTGCGATTTTTGACACGATTCCAATACTTTCCCTGTACACTACCATATATTGTAGGGAAAGTAAAAACAAAAATCTAATTTTTTTTAGCAATTAAAATAAATTTTCACTCTCCCTGTAACGAAAATGTGCCATCGATAATCAAAAGTTGTATAATCAGTGATCGTAACAGTATTTCGCACATATGCACTGTCAACATAATAAATGAGGAAGGATAGCAGCGTGTTCGCAGAGAATTTTATAAGTGGAAAAGTGAATAACTGCATATTGACCATCAGACAGTGCCAGATCGCGCTTAGTGTTTCACTGCATCTAATAGAATTGGGATCTAATGATTTCAACCGCTTCTGTGCAAACTGAGGTAATCATTTATTTGTCCCATGAGAAATTTAAACTAAATATATATAACTGGCTTTGCTAGAAGGTGACATATAACTGTATTTATCTAATATTAATCATTTTATTATATATATATATATATATATATATATATATATATATATAGTAAATAGGATATTTTGGAATAGTGTATTATGAGTTACTACATACATTCTAACTTTGGATTTAATAATTTATATTTATATATATATATATATATATATATATTATATATATATATATATATATATATATATATATATATATATATATATATATATATATATATATATATATATATATATATATATATATATATATATATATATATATATATATATATATATATATATATATATATATATATATATATATATAAATATATTATATATATATATATATATATATATATATATATATATATATATATATATATATATATATATATATATATATATATATATATAAGATGATATAAATATATACAAGATGATATATATATACAAGATGATATTAAAAGACTGCTTCTGAGTGTTGCCCGGGCATAAAAGCCGTCTTTTAAACGGGAAAGAGGGGTCGCCATCCCCCTCTACCATTTTATGCCTTGCATTTGGTCATTTCCCCTCTTTTTCATATGAATCTTGTATGTTACTTTAGGAGAATGTGCTGCATTGCGCCAACTTCTGGAGAAAAATTGGGTAACTGTGAAATAATTTTATTTTAATATGTTTACTATGCTATATATATATATATATATATATATAAATATATTATATATATATATATATATATATATATATATATATATATATATATATATATATATATATATATTATATATATATATATATATACATATATATATATATATATAAATAAAAATGAAAAAGAAAACACATCAAAAATGAGAAAAGGCAATAATAATTAGCTCAAGATAAAAGATTAAGATATAGAGAACAATGAATTGAAACTACACAAAAAATGGCGGTTAGTTCGAATTTGCATTCTCATCAGGACAGCCATACAATTCGAATTAAAACCGATAGAATAGCCAGTTTCTGACAATGGCGATAGTATTTAACTATAGACACCATTGGAACTGTCTACTGGCTAGTGGAAGGAGAAAAATAAATCAATTGAATTACAAATCAGAAAAATAATATCTCCTCGAACAGAAATATGAACTCACAAGCATTGCTACCACGTGTAGATTGAACAAGCGACTGAGCATTTCACCTCACTTCGTTAATGCGAGTGGGCACCGGAATGAATGAATTTGAACGATACATAATATGTATGGAGACTTTCAAAAATAGTAATCAGTATAGGACAAGTAGAAAATAGTCATTCGAAAATAGTAAACAGTATTAGACTCAGGTCAAGTGGTAAGTAACGTAATAGGAATTGGTGAATTCTCAAACATGAGTTATCCAATCAAAGATAAATAATGCATGTGTAAAATTATTACGTGGTATATTTGAAATTATTAATAATATTGTTTACAAATACTTCTGGATATTGGTAATTTTGACAAATGCGCTTAAGATTATTGATGTGGAGAAAGTGAAACCGAGGATCAGAAATTCGATGTATTCGAAATAGTTGGTTTAAAATGATGTTTCTAAACAATTGAATAGATTTACAAGATTGGTGTAATAGCAACTTTATGATAGTGAAGTTGTAAGAATCTTTTTCATAATATAGATTGGTGATTACATGATTATTGAGGGTATTTAATTTATGTCTAAAAATTTTACAGTCTGACTAACGCTAGGCTCATTAGGAATTAATTCTAGGTTAGATGGGTAAAAATCAATATTAATTGGATAGGAATCATCAATGATAATACAAAATAAGTCGTCGACATATCTATATATAATATAGGAATTAGAGATGACATTCATATGACATTCATAAAGATATATGTTAGCGAGAATACTCCTACTACAGCCACCTTGTGGTTCACCAGATGTTTGTAAATAAATGTTATCACCTTGGATAATACAATTGTTGCATGACACAAAGTGAAAGAGCATAGGACAGTTTTTGACATTAAATGCAACCATATATCTGCTGATTGTCTAGATTTTTAACACTTTACAACAAAGTTGAAAAGTGTTTATGACTTTGTTCATTCTGTCTGTCTGTCCGTTAGCACGATAACTGCCGTAAAAATGACTTAATCAAAATGAAATTTTAGTATGTTGTTCAGACGATCTGTAGAACATATGGGAATATAAATGAATAATATCACCCAATTAGTTTTGGATTGAAACCGGGTCGAAAAAATGAAATACATTGAGCCCTATGGAACCTAATTTTTCAAACATTTTTTAAGCGGATTTAAAATTCACAAATTGCTTCGAAAATTTTAGGTAATATACAAATTGTTCCATAAAATATATAAAAAAAATTCAGCGATATATATTCAGTAGTTTTTTAAATAAAAATTAAAATGATAATTACACCTCTTATATGAAACGATCACGTGACCATGGTATGAAACGATCACATGACCCACTTCAAAATGATATATGGCATCCATCTTGTTTCAAAATCGTGATTTTTTTAAGTTCTTTTTAATTCATATTGAGTGTTGTATTAGTCCTGAAACTACTTTATTTTTGCTTAAATTCTGTGCATCTACATACTGAAACAACGCAATGACAATATATTTGAGTTTAAATGCTCATCTAAATTTGATTATTTCTACAACTAAGACTATTTTTCTCCTATGTAAAATGTAAACAGCAAAATATATAGAATGAATTGTATTAGAATTCCTGTATTTTTTTAACACAAAATAATTTAGGCCATGGAGTCTGCATGGCTGATATGAATGAAATATTAATTGATTTCATAAAGAGACGGACGATTTATTTCGATGAAGTTTCAAGCATAGACTTTAATTTTTTGTAGCTCCATGGTCTTAAACAAAATGTTTAAATAAAATAAATTATTATAGAATTGTGATGAATGAAATGAATAGGCGAAAGTTATGAATTAAATCCTGTTTTTATAGAGAGATCCAGGCGTGTTATTTTTTCTATGACGTCATTTGAATTAATTTCTGTTGTTTTCGATGAAGTTTTGAAATATAATAAATTATCGTAGTATTATGATAATTCTAAAACTATTACCGAGGAATGTTTAATATTTTAGAGATGTTTAAACCAGGCAATTTATATTTCAATGCCGTCATTTGAATAAAGTTCATTTTTTTCGATGAAGGTTTAAGTTTTCAAATATAATAAATTAATGCAGTATTGTGATAAGTTTCAAAATATTACCGAGGAATGTATTGCATTTTAGACTTGTTTAAATAAAATTGCATTGAAGTTGGAAAGTGTTTCATAATCAAGGCTTTAAGCATGATTAATCTTTCTTGTTTTTTGTGAAATTGGAACTGATCTTTGGAACTGACTAGTTTTTTTAACCAAGTCCTTCAGCAACAGCAGATGGTGACTCTGATTAGACCCGATTATTTATCATTTGCGTTTTATTACATGTTAGTTTTATATTATATTTTATATGTATTAATAACTAATGTAAATAATATTTTTAGGTACAAAAGTACGATGCATTTGCTTTCAACCATACACTAACAGATGTTCCAGAATTTTCTACGACATTGGAATTGATATTATAAAATGTGTATGGCTTTATATGAAAATACATGATTCATTATATAACATTTCGTTTTACGGTCAACTTCCCACGAGGTCATACGCAAGATATGAGTGTATTTTGATAGAACCAAAAATATGGCTGTTACATTTTAAATTATTTTAATCGGTTTAAACATCAACAGATTATAATAGGTATCGCAATAAATAAAACTGTTGTTTATGAGAATGTAAATTTCTAATATTTCCTTGAAAAAAGCAGACATAGGAGAATTAAGTAATTGCAATTGTTCCAGAGCGATTAAGTTCTTCATCCAGGGTCGAAAACTCCGTGTGCCCTTTACAGACAATAAGAAACAACTGTGTGTTGTTTCTTAGCTTCTGTTAAGGGGACAAAGAACGTTCAAAATGAATTTATCTAATTATGCAGCAATTTTTATATAACTTTCTACATAGAGTGTATACAGGGTGTCCCAAAAAGATTGAAACGCGCTTCAATTATTTACCAGTTGGGGATAAGTGGACAATGTAAATTGCAAAAATGTTGAAAGTAAGGTAAATACGACTACGTTAAGGTTAATAAGACTACGTTAATTTTCTAAATGTCACACTTTTTAAATTTTTATACGACCCCCTTAGACAAATTTGGTCAATCAGAATTTTTTTATTTTTCATGCAACAAAATCATTAAAAAAACCGCATTTATTTATCTTTAAAATTAACTGAATTATGAGAAAGAAAAAAAATCTGATTTATGCCACTTTTCCGTACCATGTGAAAGACTGCTTCATCAGTGAAAATAAGGATCATAAACAAATTGACGATTTAAATTCTTTAGATCAAAAATACGTTAATATGTGTCAAAAGTTTTTATCACAAATGCATCTAAATAAATCATTACACAGACGGGGATCAGAGAAAGCAGTGGTACTCACTACGCGGTTGGGTATCTTATATATTATCATCCAGTTTTATACTTTTTACCACTTCACAAACAAGTTGAAAAGTGTTTATGACTTTCTTCATTCTGTCTGTCTGTCTGTCCGTTAGCACGATAACTGCCGTAAAAATGACTTAATCATAATTAAATTTTATTATGTTGTTCAGACGGTCTGTAGGACCTATGGGAATATAAATTAATAATATCACTCAATTAGTTTTGGATTGAACCCGGGGATCTAACCTGGGGACCTAACCCGGGGAACCTATGTGGTCTAATTTTTCAAACATTTTTTAAGTGGATTTAAAATTCACAAATTGCTTCGAAAATCATAGGTAATATTCAAATTGTTCCATAAAATATATAAAAAAATTCAGCGAAATACATTCAGTAGTTTTTTAAATAAAAATTAAAATAATAATTACACCTCTTATGTGAAGCGATCACGTGACCATGATATGAAAAGATCACGTGAACCATTTCAAAAATATATATGGCATTCATCTTGTCTCAAAATCGTGATTTTTAAAGTTTTTTTTAAATTCATATTGAGTGTTGTTTCCCTCCTAAAACCACATTATATTTGATTAAATTCTGTGCATCTACATGCCGAAACAACGCAATTACAATATATTTGAGTTTAAATGCTCATCCAAATTTGATTATTTCTACAACGAAGTCTATTTTTCACTTATATAAAATGTCAACAGCAAAATATGTCGAATGAGTTGTATAAGAATTGCTGTATTTCTTTAAAGCAAAATTATTTAGCTCATGGAGTCTGCATAGCTGATATGAATGAAATATTCATTGATTTCAAGATACGGACGATTTTTTTCGATGAAGTTTTAACCGTAGAGTTTAATTTCTTGTAGATCCATGGTCTTAATTTTTAAATAAAATAAATTATTATAGTATTGTGATGAATGAAATGAATGGTAAATTGTTTATGAATGAAATGCTGCTTTTATAAAGAGAGCCAGGCGTGTTATTTTTTCAATGACGTCATTTGAATGAATTTCAGTTGTTTTCGATGAAGTTTTCAAATATAATAAATTATCGTAGTATTATAATAATTCTAAAATTATTACCGAGGAATGTATCGCATTTTAGAGATGTTTAAACCAGGCAATTTATACTTCAATGCCGACATATGAATGAACTTCATTTTTTTCGATGAAGGTTTAAGTTTTCAAATATAATAAATTAATGTAGTATTCTGATAACTTTTAAAATATTACCGAGGAATGTATTGCATTTTAGACATGTTTAAATAAAATTGCATTGAAGTTGAAGAGCGTTTCATAATCAATGCTTTAAGCATGATTGCTCTTTCTTGTTTTATATGTCACAAATTTATATTTCTAATTTGATATATGGTCCCCATTCACAATGTTCAATTTTCAATTAAATATAACTCGCATAATTTTAAAGATGCAGATATGAAGTTTTTTTATGATCTTGTTGCATTTAAAATAAAAAAAATCTGATTGACCAAATTTGTCGAAGGGAGTCGTATAAAAATTTAAAAAGTGTAACATTTTGAAAATGAATATGAAGACTATTTCATTAAAATAGTCTTATTCCCTACCTTACTTACAACATTTTTGCTATTTACATTTCCCACTTATCTCCAACATGTAAAGAAATAAATCACGTTTCAATATTTTTGGGACACCCCGTATAATATCTTTATAGTATATGAAATATATATAATTGATATATCATTTATTTTTTAATTTCATGTTTTTTATTTTCAATTTTGCCGTATTTCATGAAAAACTGCAAACGATCCATTCACTTAGAATATGTAGATATCCCCATAGTATTTTGTTATATTATTAAAGTTTCATGAAAAATCTAGGCTAGTGTGGATTTTGAAATTATGTAAATGCTCATAGTTAAAAAGGTAAAAATTAGAATCCCCATTTAAAAGTAAATCAAATACAAATGTCTACATATTATTTAATATATTATACATATTATTTTTAAAAACTCACATATATTGAAACTGTGTAGTGATAAATTATAAGAATGTGTAGCAAATTCCATGCTAATATAAAACCAGAAAGATTAATAATGCATAACGCATTGATTATCAAACACTTTTCAACTGAAAAACACTTTCATTCAAACATCTCTAAAATGTGATACATTCAGCGGCGATATTTTTCAAATTCTCACAGTAATACAAAAAATTATTTTACTCGGAAACTCAAAATTTCATCAAAAATGGCAATGTTTTAAAATTGTCTGCTTCTCTATATAAAATCAATGAATATTTCATCCATATCACTTATATTCCAGACTTTAGAGCTAAATAATTTTGTGTTAAAAAATTGAGCGATTCTTATACAACTGATCTTACAATTGCTTGATTTATTTACATTTTCATACTTTAATATTAGGCTTCGTTGTAGAAATAATCAAAGTTAAGTGATCATTTAAAATAAAAATATTGTAATTGAGTAGGCACAAAATGTAGATAAAAATATAATATACTAAATTATAGCGGTTTTAGGACGGATGCAACACTAAATATAAATATGGGCGTCAATAAAAAATCAAGATTTTCACTAAGCGAAAAAGAAAATGGATACCATATTTTGTTTTGCAAGTAGTCGCGTGATCACTTCATATAATGTGGGTGTAATTATTATTTCAAATTTTTTTAAAAATCTACTTAACATATTTTGATAAAATATTTTTACTCATTTTACGTGATTATTTGAATATTTCCTAAAATTCTGAGAGCAATTTCTAAATTTTAACTCCGCTTAAATGAGGTTCGAAAAATTAGGTCCCATAGGGTACAATATATTTCATATTTTCAAAAACTGGGTTAAATCCAAAAATAATTGGGTAGTATTGTTCTTTTACATATTATTACACTCACTTTACATATTATTTACATGTAATTACACTCTTTTCATTCCCGTATGTACCACATCCAGTCTCAACAACATACTAAACTTCCATTCTCATAAATTCATTTTGAATGCAGTTATCGTGCGAACGGACAGACAGACAGACATAATGACCAAAGTTATAAACACTTTTCAGCTATGTTGGAAAATGTTAAAATTTACTGCTCAAGGAGTATTTATAGAACATTTTGTATGTACAGTTACAGTACAAAATCTTCTTTTTGGGAAATGAGTCTTGAAGTCAAACGAATCTTATATGATGATTTGTAAGCAGGACTTTCAAACTTGATTTTTGCCATTGAGAATATCGGTATTGAAATTTTTTTCATCAAACATAAAAAGCAAAAGTTGTAGTATTTTAATCTGTGGAAATCTAAAATTAGTGATTTTGGTCATATGCTGACATTTTGGTCGAATACAGTCCTTTCAAGAACAAGATGTTTTCTACCTGAGGAAGTGGGCTTAAAACAACCTTGAAGCAATGACAGTTACCTAATTTCCTATGCCTGATTTCTTCAAGGAATTATTAGAAATTTGTATAACGGGTATATTTCACTTATTTAAAAAAAAATCCTGTAATGACATTTACCACTAAAATCATAAATTTTATTCTAATAAATAATGTGACATGTTTAAAACGGATAAGAAATAAAATACTCCTTGGAAGTTTAAGTGTTTTAAAAGCCAATACAATCCTGAAAACTCAGAAGATTTGCAACAAATTCGAAGCTGCGGATTGGTGAAATTTGTCACGGACAGATTTAGAAAGATTTGCAATACATTCAACTGAGAATTGCTTTAAAAGTTTTAGTAAAATATTTCGGTTGAAGTAACACTTTAGGAAGAGAAGATTAGATTTGAAAGGAGCTTTATAGCAAAGGTTTTGGTTGGACCTGCTCTGTTGGCTGAAACTTTTTAACTGAGACATACAATAATTTATTTTTTAAATAAAATGCAATTTGATAATTCAGATATGGCTTTATAATTATGATCCTACCATGTTACAGAATATAATAATAAATGTAAGTAATAGCGATTGTAAAATTTCTTACTGTTGAACAAGTTTTACTATTGAAAAACTTTGAGAAACGTTTACACAAAATATTTCTCACAAGTTATAGTAAGTGAGAAACACTTTATACAAAGGATAAGAGACATTGAACATATGTAAGTACGTATAAAATAGAAATGCATCATGCATTGTGCATTTATTTCCGTGATACGGAAAATCCAACTTATCCTAAAGCATTTATTTATCAACAAGTCAACTTTTTATCCCTTTGTTGAGCAAGATTGGAATTGTTCATATACTATCAATGAAATATATCTTTGTAATTTAATTTTACTTTTCAGAATTATAAACATTAAGACATAACTTTTGATATTATATGATTAACTAGAATAAAACTTATCCAAGATTTCAGATAAACAATAAATTTATGAAGTCGTCCTACAGATAGTAGTAAGTAATAGATATACTTAATTTTTTATGGTAATGTTAAGCACTTTTATTATGCTATTCATATTTATTTCATTCAGTCATACAAGTTATCGGAAAAACCGAAGTGACATCTACAGAACTGGAAATCTTTGGTGAACCTTTTTATCTCCTTAAGAATTTGAAAGTGAATTTATATAATTCATAACTGTGATCTATTTATAGCTTGTCCTGAGAAGTAGATGTATAAAGTACATATTTTGAATCGGAAGTAGAAAGCTTCAGTGATCCACCCAACGCATCAGAGATTTAATAAATAATTTAAATCAGTCATCATCTAAAGTCAATTCTATATTTAATTTTGAGAATTAGATGTTTCAAAAAATTTTTGAGCAGTAGTGGAGGAAGAATCGGAATTGGTCATTCTTTCTCGAAATTTGATGCTGAATCCATCTATCTATCTATCATCATTTAGTCTGCATTTATAACACATCCCGCGAAATAAATGTTTGAAGGAAGATGTACATTTTTAATCGTAAGTAAAACCCCCAGAACCAGCAGTAATAATCCTTAGTGATTCCCTTTACCACCTCTAGAATTTGGTGCTGAAGCCATAACAGTTATTATCTATGCTCTATCTACACCAAAACTAATCAATCTGATGTAGGCAGCACATTACTTTCCTTATATAATGCAATGCATTTACTATTTTTAAAGTTTAAAAATATGTTATTCTTATAGTAGATACTTATATTCTTTCCAAGATATTGAATTTTCTTCAATTAGTCGTCATTTCCATTGATTTCGCGTCATTTTTATGTCGCAAGTTGGCGCCATTCCACTAAATTAGGCGCTAAAATCTCGCCAAGCGTTATGGACGGAGAAATAAGTTATTCTTACAGCGAATAAATGACTATTGGAGTTCAAATACAAAAGTATTACTCAAAGTATATTTTCTCGTGAATGGAATGAGTTAGATCCACGAGAATGATGTCACCCAATTTATCGCATGATATTACATATGAAAAGTGAACATGTTTCTGAACAGTTAATATATTTTTTTTAATTTTTGGGATTTTTTGATAATTTTATTTGAAAAATGTGCAATATCTCGAGAAAGTATGCTAGCGTTCTAAAATTTATGTCAATCGTTTTCTAAGGTAAAATTACATGAGAAATATGTCTATTTTCGTGACTATATTAAAGGTTTTGGTTTCTTAACGATTTTTTCAAAATTTCACTCGAAAATTTTGGGGGGGGTTCTGAACATTCGATTGTGTTTTAAAACAATAGGCTTCCAGTTTTCACGGATTGTGATTTTTGGCCAAATTTCATTCGAATCGCTCCATTCGTTCGTGAGATATCGTCTCCACAGACTCACTGACACACACACACGCACGCACACGCACAGACATATCTTCAAAAATTTTCGATTCGTGATCAGGGATGTTTCAAACGTGCTCTCCCGTCGAAAACTCGAATTCCAGTTTTCGACTCCGTCATAATACTTTCCTTGTACATTATGTATATAAGGAAAGTAAAAATAGATTTTTTAAGGAACATTTCTTAACAGAAGTTGGAAAAGAAACCAGAAGTAAAAATTCTTAATTAATCACCCGACCTCCTTCGGAATTGGATGTTAAATCCATATCAATTATTATCTAATCTCTATCTATAGCTGCTCTTGACGTTTCAAGCGAATCTTGGTGTTTTAAATAAAATGAACAGTTTTTAAAAATATACGGAAACAGAACTAGAAACGGAAATATTTAGCCATCCTAGAAATATATTCTGGAATTTAATGATGAATGCAAATCAACTATCATCTGCGCTCTGTAAATTGTAGATGTAGAAATAGATGTTTCAAGAACTTTTTTTTCGCAAAAACAATAGTACGGTAATTTTTTCCCAATAAGAACTAAATAAGCCTAGACATAATTTATTTTTTATAGAATAAATCTACATGATAATAATTAAGTATTGAAATTAATTTCAAAACGTTTCCTCTGGAATCGTGGGTGTGCACTCAGGATACTGGAATAAGTCCAAATTTTTGGATAACTAACACGTTTATTCACAAGTATAGCGTAAACAGGTATAATATACAGTGAAAGAGCACTTAAATGCTCCATTCTTTTCCCAAAATAACAGATACTATTCCCGAAACATCCATCTAAGACATTTCACAAAACAGCAGCTACTATTCTTAAATCATTGACGTAACTCATAATTCAATCTAGCTCGTATCAAGCCAACTGCTCGTCATCTGAATGATGACATATATTCTCTATAGAAACATCTGGAAATCGTTTCCAGATGTCACCAAACGAACGTCGCCAACTGTCACAATATTGGCAATAAAGCACCAAATCTTGCAACCCTCTTCCTAACTTCATCTGTAAATTCTAGATTCACATAATAGGAAAAGTTGCCTGTACAGGTGTTTTCTTCGTCTGGTTTTCAAAAGTAACTCCAGTGAGAGCTAATTACAAGTTCGTAACTTTAACATCATTGTGGTACTCAATATCACAAAGCGTCTACTGACACATACCACACAGTTTACACAGGGATTCTTCACCTTTTTACGATTAGGTATCTCAAATGTCCCCTTTCAGTTACAGTGTGACTCCAAAATATATAAATTGATTGATTTTATTTTAATTATGGGTAACTTGACAATTCCAGCTGAAAAAACTATATGAATTTTATCATATTTGTTTATAGAAAATCTGCACACAATCAGCACCCTACTTAGCCTAACTGGAGTCTTGCGACCCCTTTACCTTTTGATATATATGAAATGTACAAAAATATGTTTTCTAAAGCATAATAATATTCTAAATAAAAAGTTTTACATATTTTAAAGGAATTTAAATAATTAGAATATCTATAACCATAAGAAAGCATTCTCTTTATCTTGGATTAGTGCGTTAATCCCTATATATCCCCAAAATATTTTTACATAGGCAAACATATTCCAATTCCTGCATACATTTCTCAGTAAACAGTCGTTTTCATTGTTGCAGTTGTTTAATTTGGGGTACTTCTGACATGATGGTCTGGAACAATTTCCCCGCATGTTCCTGTTTTAGGCAGGCTCATAAATACCAAAAACAATCAAAACAACTAGTGATATTTTGCTAAAAACTCTCTCCAATTGCAAGTGAAAGAATCTATGAATCATTTGTGTATTCGTCTTCAACCCAGATCGTTCGACCTACCCACAGGTGTTTAACAGGTGGTAAGTTTGGACCGCCGACAAGTGCCAATTTAGCCAGGAACCCAGTGGGGCGGCATCCACAGGACCGTAGCCTCCTTTCCCAACCACTAACCTCTCAAATAGACTTAGAGACTCATATACTTCCCGTACTATGCATGAAAACGGGGACAGTTTGGGCAGAGTCGGAGAGCGAACTATTGTCGGCTGTGTGCAATCCCCGAGCGAAGCAGCTTCCTTGCATGTCCCTGTGTTAGTCACGTCCTGCAAATCGCCCAAACAATCCAACTCCAACTAGTGATTTTTTGTTGAAAACGCTCTTCAATTGCAGATGAGATAATCTATGAACCAGATGTTTTCAATTCTAGCACAATCTGAACATCTGAAAAACAAACTATACGCGGGATTTGTTAGTATAAACTTGGCTCTTGCATCCTTGTGCAGTCAGATTATCCAGAAAGAAATTGGAAGCCATATTCTTGGTAGGATTCAATTCGCTGCCTCCATTGAGTTTCACGATATTTTGGCTCATCATAATTTCTTGCTGTCAATTATCGTTATCATCTGTTACATGCTCAGCAGCACATAATAATAACAGTACTGTTCCATTGATGTTATTGCATGCAGTGATAAAGGTATCCTTAAATAGTGAATGTCGGTTAAAGGCGGGTTTTGAAAGTATAAGATTTTAGATGTTCTTTTAATCAGAACCTGGAATCTATGTTCAGCTATTGAAAATATTTCTTGCACGTTATATAATACACCTGACAGATTTTTAACACTTTACAACAAAGTTGAAAAGTGTTTATGACTTTGTTCATTCTAACTGTCTGTCTGTCTTTCCGTTAGCAAGATAACTGCCGTAAAAATGACTTAATCAAAATGAAATTTTAGTATGTTGTTCAGACGGTCTGTAGGACCTATAGGAATATAAATGAATAATATCTCCCAATTAGTTTTGGATTGAACCCGGGTTGAAAAAATGAAATACATTGAGCCCTATGGGACCTAATTTTTCAAACATTTTTTAAGCGGATTTAAAATTCACAAATTGCTTCGAAAATTTTAGATAATATTCAAATTGTTCCATAAAATGTATAAAAAAAAATTTAGCGAAATATATTCAGTAGTTTTTTAAATAAAAATTAAAATAATAATTACACCTCTTATATGAAACGATCACGTGACCATGATATGAAACGATCACATGACCCACTTCAAAATGATATATGGCATCCATCTTGTTTCAAAATCGTGATTTTTTAAAGTTATTTTTAATTCATATTGAGTGTTGTATCCGTCCTGAAACTACTTTATTTTTGCTTAAATTATGTGCATCTACATACTGAAACAACGCAATGACAATATATTTGAGTTTAAATGCTCATCTAAATTTGTTTATTACTACAACTAAGCCTATTTTTCACCTATGTAAAATGTAAACAGCAAAATATATAGAATGAGTTGTATTAGAATTCCTGTATTTTTTTAACACAAAATAATTTAGCCCATGGAGTTTGCATGGCTGATATGATTGAAATATTAATTGATTTTATAAAGAGAAGGACGATTTTTTTCGATGAAGTTTTAAGCATAGAGTTTAATAATTTGTAGCTCCATGGTCTTAAATAAAATGTTTAAATAAAATAAATTATTATAGTATTGTGATGAATGAAATGAATGGGAGAAAGTTATGAATGAAATCCTGTTTTTATAGAGATATCCAGGCGTGTTATTTTTTCTATGACGTCATTTTAATTAATTTCACTTGTTTTCGATGAAGTTTTCAAATATAATAAATTATCGTAGTATTATGATAGTTTTTAAAATATTATCGTGGAATGTATTGTATTTTAGAGATATTTAAACCAGGCAATATATATTTCAATGCCGTCATTTGTATGAAGTTCATTTTTTTCAATGAAGGTTTAAGTTTTCAAATATAATAAATCAATGTAGTATTGTGATAAGTTTTAAAATATTAACGAGGAATGTATTGCATTTTCGACTTTTTTTAAATAAAATTGCATTGAAGCTGGAAAGTGTTTCATAATCAATGCTTTAAGCATGATTGATATTTCTTGTTTTTATTTCATTTTAGATCCAACAATGCAGATAAATATATTTCGCAGAGAAGAGTAATTGCGGAGGAATCCAAAACATTCAATGCTTTTGTTCACACTAAAACTATCTACTATCCAGCGCAGTAATTAAAAAACCGTATTTATTTGTTATATTGTAAAATATTTCTTTGAGCTATCCTTACTGATAAGAAAGGTTCGAAAATGGTAGTTAACTACTTTTATGAAACACAATGATTTCTGAACAAAAAAAACTTATCAAGTATTTTCCAATATCCAACATAAGCTTTCATAACACAATAGACTCTACTTGAGTAGAAAAATCTAAGTGTTGCCACACGGTTGATTTCCCAGGCTTCGGACTCATAGAAATCGGGTTTTATATCCCGGTACATATAGAGACGTTTGTATAAATGCCTTTCATAATTCAAAATTTACGTAGAATTTTAGGTTCCCACCAAAGTTGTCGTAACATGTATATACATAATGATAAAGAAAAGAATGCATTCAATTTAATCAAATACAAGATCTGAAAGTAGCGACACATAAAAGTTGGCTGTTAAATTCTTCGTGTAATAAAAACAAAATTATATTTTCTACTTAAAAGCTGGATTTTTGATTCCCATAGTACAATTGAGTATGTTTTTGTGGTGCACAAAATAAGAAAGAAAACTTAAAGTTGAGGTTCTAGACATATTAATTTAGTAAGATTGACATGACTGTAATTTCGTATTAGTGGAACTCATTATTAATTTATACATTGCGTTGTTTGCCACTATTAAAATCCACCAATTATTTCCTTTAGCGTGAATTCTGTAAAGGAATATTAATTAACATAAAACTAAGTTGATTGCATCATTTTAACTTTAACAATACATCATTTATTAACGACATAAAGTACCTAATTACAACAATTATTCCTCTTGTTTGCGCCGGAGAGAGACAATGCGAGATCATTAATTAAAATGTCTAAATGTATTTAGGACATGCAATATAATTTGAGGAACACATACCTTCAATGCTGTCTTAACTTGGTCAACAGCACGTACTTAATGTTGCTCATTTTACTGGAATTAACTCGAAGTATTATTCACCCACACGTAATTCGCGAACCATATTGTGCTGCTGACTAGATGTTTATATCGAACACTCGTACTTCTGTCATTCTCTTAGTCTACATATCTATTCTCTGTGAAAATCGTCGATCTATATCTCCGTTCTTATATCAGTCTAGTAGTCTGTACTTTCTGTAAGTGTCGTGCTACTTAATGTCGTGCTGTCTTTGGTTGTGGCTCTTTTGCCTCAGATCTGACACTCCTCTTTTGCTCCTATTGGCCGCCTTCATGGCGACGCAGCATGTAACTTCTCAATTGGTCAGTTTTTTTAACACCTAACAACAAAGTTGAAAAGTGTTTATGACTTTGTTCATTCTGTCTGTCTGTCTGTCCGTTAGCACGATAACTGCCGTAAAAATGACATAATCAAAATGAAATTTTAGTATGTTGTTCAGATGGTCTGTAGGACCTATGGGAATACAAATGAGTAATATCATCCAATTAGTTTTGGATTAAACCCTGGTTGAAAAAATGAAATACATTGAGCTCTATGGGACCTAATTTATCAAATATTTTTTAAGCGGATTTAAAATTCACAAACTGCTTCGAAAATATTAGGTAATATTCAAATTGTTCCATAAAATACATAAAAAAAATCTGCGAAATATTACCAGTAGATTTTAAATAAAAATTAAACTAATAATAACACCTCTTATATGAAGCGATCACGTGACCATGATATGAAAAGATCACGTGACCCTCTTCAAAATGATATATGGCATCCATCTTGTCTCAAAATCGTGATTTTTAAAGTTCCTTTAATTCATATTGAGTGTTGTATCCGTCATAAAACCACTTTATTTTTTCTTAAATTATGTGCATCTACATACTGAAACAACGCAGTTACAATATATTTGAGTTTAAATGCTCATCCAAATTTGATTATTTCTACAACGAAGCCTATTTTTCACCTATGCAAAATGTAAACAGCAAAATATGTTGAATGAGTTGTATTAGAATTGCTGTATTTCTTTAACACAAAATCATTTAGTTCATGGCGTCTGTATAGCTGATATGAATGAAATATTCATTGACTTTACAAAGATAAGGACGATTTTTTTCGATGAAGTTTTACGCATAGTGTTTAATTACTTATAGCTCCTTGGTCTTAATTTTTAAATAAAATACATTATTATCGTATTGTGATGAATGACATGAATGGGAAATTATTTATGAATGAAATACTGCTTTTATAGAGAGAACCAGGCGTGTTATTTTTTCTATGGCGTCTTTTGAATGAATTTCAGTTGTTTTCGATGACGTTTTCAAATATAATAAATTATCGTAGTCTTATGATAATTCGAAGATTATTACCGAGGAATGTATCACATTTTAGAGATGTTTAAACCAGGCAATTTATATTTCAATGCCGCCATTTGAATGAAGTTCATTTTTTTCGATGAAGGTTTAAGTTTTCAAATATAATAAATTAATGCAGTATTGTGGTAAGTTTTAAAATATTACTTAGCAATGTTTTGCATTTTAGAGATGTTTAAATAAAATTGCATTGAAGTTGGAAAGTGCTTCATAATCAATGCTTTAAGCATGATTGATCTTTCTTGTTATCCAATGCCGTTACTTCGCATTTTTTAAGAGTCATTCGACCCCCCTACCTTGACGTCCCTAAATTTATGGTTTTATCTGACCTTTGGGTCAACATGCTGTAAACTTTGGCGTCATTGAGACTGAAGGTGTTGCCTGACGTTTCAGACACATTAAATGATGTACATAAAGCTGTCTCACATTAACTGGTGTGAGATCTATTTATATTCTCACAGCATTATAATGTAAATCTTCGTTTAAATTATTGCTTAGCGATAGTGCAGAAAAGGTGCCTTTTCCTTCCAAATTTAAGATCCCGAAATTTAGAAGCGATAAAAAAATGCCTTCATGGGGAGCCAGCGACCAGAAATTTAGCTTTTTAAAAAAAATTATGCTTTTTTAAGATTTTTTCTTTCCTAAAAATTTGAAGTTATATTAATCCTTGACGGTGACTAAAATATATCTTTTGCAGTTCTATTTCAAATGCCAAAATTATATCGTGACAGAAAAATACATTGAGTATCTTCTGAGGAACACAAATATAGTGCATGTCAATATAGTGAAAGTCAATATTTTGCGATTTTTCAAGCTTAATTTTTCTACGAGTGACGAGTTTCTACTAAAGAAGTGGGAAAGAAATCTAAAGTTATTCTTTTAAATATTAAATTCATTATGATTGACATGGCCGTAAATTTATACATATTAGTGGAATTAGTATTGAAATCGTACATTGCTAGTTGTGCCGCTATATAAAACCCTCCAATTATTTACATTTTGTGTGAGTCCTGTGAATGAATAATTAATTATTGTAATACTCATTGACTGCACCATATTAAACTTTATTAACAACATCAAATCTAAATTATTTAATTACACCAATTATTCATATTATTAATTATATGCTTAACAACAATTTTTCTCATTAATTATTGCGGCGGAGGGGACATATGTGAGCAGTACTTTTAAAATTACTATCATGTGTCTATGACCTGTGATTGTTAATGAGCACATACCTTCAAATCTATCTTGGGCTTTGATCATATATCAAATGATTGCATCAGTTATTTGCACCGCCATAACTCTTTGGTGTGTGGCTCCTTCTCGTACATCTGATTGCACCCCACCTTACACAGATCTAGCCAGTATGTTTGGAACATTTGCACAAGTCTTTAAGTCATGTTGTCTAATCTATATGTGCACAAGTTGCACAAATCTGCTCACGTCCTTCTTAAGTCAAATCTTTATAATTATCTGCTCGATTCTCGGGTCACAGGTTGTGGTTCCCTCGTGTGTGTGGGGGGGGGGAGTAACTCCGCCTTTTCTTCCATTTGGCGCATTGAGTTTGACAAAACAATCTTCTTTTTTTATTGGTTACTCCTTTAACCAATGGAACCATTCCACATCTCGTGAGGCCCAGCTCAGCCCCTCTGCCATGCCCCCCTTAATTTATGGTCTTCTGACCTTTAGGTTCTCGGGGTGATAAAACACGGTGCCAGCCAGACTCAAGTACTGTTAGCCGTTTTGGCCACAATAAATTTTCACATAAAACTGTCTCATCAAATGCGAGATCTATTTATGGTCTCACATATCTCCGAAAGGACAAAAACAAAACAAAATTCAAAACCAAAAGAGCTCAAAACAAAGTTCGAGTCACCTGCAACTATTTACTTGGCATTTTTCACTGAACAACAGTTCGTCAATAATTGAAGTTCAAAACAGTCTTGCTGTAAACACCAACAGTTTTTTAACACATATATTACAGTATATCAAAAGTTATGCACACATCAAATCCATCAGGTCAAGCTTTCAACTAAAGCACAATTAAATTTTGATTATTTAAAAAGATTTTAAAGCATATGCACATTCCCTTTGAAACGTTACGCAATAACTATTTAACTTCTGATATTTTTAACACAATTACACATTTCTTTACAAATTACACAGTATAATATTTTTACCACAATTCCTTCCATACTTTATCTATTTTCATAATTGATAACTTCAGCACATATATAATATTTTTGCTTAATCTTTAAACATTGGTACATAACTATTAATACAATCACACATTTTTTTTATTCAACCATTGAAAACATACTTTTCACAGAATTCTTAACTCCCATTACAATTGCATATGGGATTGACAACCATTTGATATTTTCCCTTTAATTTTTTTTTCTTAACATTGCATCTAAACACAACAAGCATCTCTTGCACTTGTTGACAGCTACTGATTGATCATTTGCAAAAATATCATTACAGGAACCCTTCCTTAAGACCCCCTTTTCCCAGCGGAAGTGAATCACCGGAAACGGCGTCCAACTATCCCTTTCGAGCATCGGAAGGTGATCAGTCATATAAAAGTATCTCGAAAACGATTTTCTCTTCTTTTAATCGTTTTTTGCAACTGACTGATTAGCAGCTACGCATCCTCTCAACTTTAATTTTTGAACCATGACAAAGCATTCTGAAGTGGACAACGTGCGGCGTGGATTCTCTTCAAGCGGGTTGACAGAAACAGCTTTTGAATGGCGCGCGCTCCAAAGGCTTGTAACCAAGTATTGTAAACCTTTTATTTATTCCACCCTGCGTATTATATAAACTTCGACTTATACTTTTAAATATATATTTCCTCCTTATTTAATTATTAATCGTATCTGCTAATCAACTTTATATACTAGAGTAGTATATATATGTACGTATGAGCGCACATGTACTTTATACACTAAAAACTATATTTTATAGCTTATTTTTATCTTTTTTATATATAAAAAAAAGGTATCGATCCATTTTAATATTAAAAACATAATTTTATAGCTAAATAAGGCCTTTTTTCCATTTAGACCAAATTTTAACTTTTTTTTAGATAAATGCGTGAAAAAAGAGATATACTATAAATTTGAATAATGAAGATATTAAAAAATATAATGCCATTTTAAATGGCGTCAAAAAAAAATCCTTCCCCCTTATATTTTTAATACTAAAAACTTAATTTTATCTTTTTTATATATAAAAAAGGTTCATTTTAATATTAAAAACATGATTTTATAGCAGGCCTTTTTTACATTTAGACCAAATTTTAGATAAATGATCAAAGATAGGCCGCTCCATTTTGGAGCTACCTTATTTTGAGAGTTATGAGGGGACCGTTAGTCCCCCATACATAGGTAAATTACGGTGAAAAAAAAAAGGATGGAATTAAATAAATGCATGAAAACTTCCAAATGAATCCTCTAAAAAGATACTATAAATTTGAATAATATTAAAAAAATATAATGTCATTTTAAATGGCGTCAAAAAATCCTTCTGTCCGTAAATTACGAACGTGTTTTATCATAAAATCTTGATAGTTTTCTATTCCTGAGTGCTTTAAAATAAATGGGGGGACCGTTAGTCCCCCATAAAAAACAAAAGATAGGTATTTTTTTTAAAAAAATAACAAAATGGCTCATCTGACCCTAAGGTGATCTGGAACTCTGATTCCACAGCTGTTTTAGAATTCTAGAACCAGAGTTCCAGATCACCCTTCGGATCAGGCGCCAAGGACAATACAAACATATAAACATTCAGGACATGAATCCACAGATTCAACCCACCACTTATTATTTTTCGATGAGTGTCGTTCTATTGGATCTACGACAAGAAACGACTGACGTCATTTTATGGCATTAAATCATCTACCCGAATTGATTAACAACCCGGGCGAGATTTGAACCGGGGGCCTATTGCATGCTAACCCCACGCGTTCCGTGTTTGCCAATAGGTACCCACAATTTGAAGAACTATTCATTAATATAACCTTTACATTTGAAAAAACAACTTAAAAAATTTCAAAAACAGTCATATTTCAAGCAGAATACTTTTAAAGATCAATAGTTTTAGTTTATCTGATCAAAAAATAGTGAATATTATGTTTATAAAACGTTATATATATATTTTTTTAAATGAGACATTTTTTAGTGCTGCCATCTTACGAAAAAAAATCTGTAATAAGTCTTCACACATTTAAGGTCTTAAAACATTCATCATTCATTCTTAAGGTCTTCACACATCTTAAGAGATAAATTTTAAAATAAAGATTTTAATTTATCTGATCGGAAAAAATAATGTTTATAATATCCGTTTTACTATCACGGGAAGTTTGACCGATAAACAAAAGTCGCTTCGTTAGATGTTTTATTATGTGGATGAAAAAAACACTGACTGATAAATAAAGTCTTCTGAGTTTTATTATGGAGGATGAAAAAAAAAACGCTTCCGAAAATAACGGACGCGTTTTATAGAAAGGAAATTTTATAGGTAATATTATATATGAACAGATAAGTATGGTGATAAAAGTCATATAAAGAAATAGTTTTAAAGAATTGATGTTAAATAATTAAAATAGTGCTGCCCTCTATATGTGTAATATTAAATCAAGGACTTATAAAATTAAATTCTACAGCTCCTTTATTTAAATCTATTAATTCACCTTTTTGATTAGTAATCCTCATTTTTAGTCTTTCAACAGGATCTACTTTAACAGGAAAATATATCCAATTATTAAATTCTTTTGAAATTATACTACCTGGAGGGTTTTTATTAGTGAAAGAATATATAACTTCTGAATTATATTGATTTATTAAAGATCCTTTTACAACATCACAGTGAATATAAATATTATCATTTCCATTAGATATATCAGCAATATGTTCACCTTCAATCTCTGTTTCTTCATCATAACTTCCATATGTCGGTTTTAAAAAACCTATAATTTTATGAAAGTTACTTTTTGTAAAATCAATTACCCAACCATTTTTCAGTTTAATAGATATTCTTTGTCTTGCTTCAATAATACCAAATTTGACAGGTGGATCCTCACCGAATATTTTCATCACATACTCATTTAATCCTCTTATAGTATAATTACCATTTGATATAGTAATTGTTATATCTGTGTCTAATGTATACAATCTAAATATGTTATTTCCATAATTCTTACTTATATTAAACCAGGAAACTTCCATAGAGAATGAGTGTAAAGCTAATTTTTTTATTTTAAGAGGTGTAATAAAATTTACAGTAAATTCCTCTGATCTCTCATGACCTTCAGATTTTAATATAATCATTTATACATAACAAAATGTTCATTATAGTCACTAGGTTTTTGTGTAGGAAATGATTTGAGAACATTTTTAGGTGATATACCTTTATTCCTTTCTCTTATATATTTCACACAAAATATACCACATTTCACAGATGAAGGTTTCTGTAAAAAACTATCATTATAACCTATTTTTTTATTGGATGTAACAAGAAATGATTTAACATTTTTAGGAATATAGTCCTTCTTCATATTATCATATTCACCAAACGGATCAAAATATTCCACATATTTATATTTAGGATCATTATAATAACAAACCCAATGAGTTCCGGGACCTGTTGATACATCTAAATTAATGATTCCATTTTCAAATTTTCCTATTGTTTTAGGTAATAAATCAGAGGTAAACACACCTCTAAATCCTTTTTCATTTTTCATATTTTCTATAATCATTTTGTCACTGATTCCCACTGTTGATATATTCCCTTTCCAAGTTTTTTTTTTTCCAGACCCCTTTTTTTGCACAGCTGAACTAGCTAATCCATGTAAAGCACCTGTTGCTAATGCTGGAACTGCAATTTTAGCAGCGGTTATTAAAGAGGGTATAAGTGCTGCTAGAAATGGTAAAAATCCTCCATTTTTATCTAATTGAGTTTTACTAATTGTAATTCTTTTTTTATCATTAATATGATTAATTTGAGTTTTAGTTAAATACATCTCATGATTAGGAGTTTTAGATTTATCTATTTGTAATGTTACTTCTACTTTATTTTAAAAAGCTGATTTAAGTTTATTTTTCTGACCTTCACTCAAATAAACTTTATATTTTATCATTTATTAACAGAGAAATTGTTTATGATATCGTTGTACATCATTATAAGTCATTTCTTTATTTTTTAATAACATATCTAACAATAAAGTTACTTGATTATACAATTTCTTTGATTTACTTCCGTTACATATTTTTTCTGTTAAATTTGATAATACATTCAATCCTTTACCTACCTTCATTTCTTTGCTACTTCGAATCATATTTAATCTATGCATATAATTTTGCAACATATTTTCTTTATTTTTAATTTCTTTTATATCATTCTTTTTCTGGTTTAATTCCTCCTCTGAAAAATTTTTAGCCCTAGAAATTGTACTTTTTAAGTTACCTCTTTTCTTAGATAATCCTTCTTTTAACTGTTTAGCTCTTCCATACATCTCCTCTAATTTTTCTTGATCGTTTAAAATACTGATGGTCTGTATAATTTTTCTTCTTTTAAATATTTTAAATTTAAATTTTGATCAATATCATAAGTATAAGATACTAATTCTTTCACAGCTTCAATAGGCTCTTCTATAGATGGAAATGAAATATTTTCTACAACATTTTGAATACTTTTCACAATTTCTTTATTTGATTTTTCATATTTTTCAATTTCTTGAGTGACTGGTTTATGAAATTCCTCTAAGGTTTTTTGAATACCTATTTTTTCTTTTAGTTGATCTTCATTATTCTTTCTTATTTCTTTTTCTATTTTTACTATTTTAATTGAATCTTTTATTTGCTTTAAAAACTTGTGTTTCCGTTCTTTTTCTAAGTTCATTTATATAATATTAATTTTTTTACTGCAGCAAATTTTATTTTTACTGCTAGTAAATTATGATAAAAATTAAAGATTACACAGAACCAGAAGAATTACCTGATCCTAAACAACATCCTTTGTTACCTAAACATCCATTTAGATTACTTATAGTAGGATCTTCAGGTTCAGGTAAAACAAATTTACTGTTAAATTTGATTTATGATTTATTATTTTTTAATACATTATATATATGTGCAAAAGATTTATACGAACCTAAATATTCTAAATTACAAGAAAATTATACATTGTTTGAAGATATAGAAAGAGAAGATATTTTGAAATGTAAGAATATAAAGAATAAGAAAAGATTATTAAAATTTTATGATAAATTAAAAAAAAAAGTATTATTTTCTTCAGATCATAATTTTATTACTGTAGATGATTTAAATCCTACATTAAAGAATTTAGTTATTTTTGATGATTGTGTGATTGAGAAAGATCAAAAAAACATCGAAGAATTATTTATTAGAGGTAGAAAGAAAAACGCATCCTTTATTTATTTAACTCAGTCATATTATTTAACACCTATCAATATAAGAAGGAACTGTAATTACGATATATTTTTCACTCTACAATCTAAAGAAATTCAACAGATTATAAGAGAGATAGATGGTTTATTAAGTACTGAAGAATTCAAACAAATGTATAATAAAAGTGTTCAAGAAAAATATGATTTTTTTATGTTAGATTTAGTGAATCCCGAAATGAGATACAGGAAAAAATTTAATCCTATATAAATGGATGTATATTTAGAAAAAAGATTATATGTTTACAGAAAGAGTAGAAATTTGTATCAAAAGATAAGTATTTCATTATCAGTAAGTAAGGTTATTCTAAGTGGAACAGGTTTATCAGCAATAGCCTTTCTACCTCTTGCATTTTTAAGTTTATCAGTTGGTATAGTAGAAGCCATAGATCTTACATTAAAAATTGCAGAAAGGAAAGAAGAATATAGACATTGTTATAATTTTTATAAAGAACTCATTAATTCGTTTAAAGCTAAGGATATGACAGAAGAAGAAATTTATATGTGTGAAAAGGATTTCATAAAAAGTTTAAAATTTAATCCAGTTGAAAAATACGTAAAACAAATGCAATTGAATGGATATAAATTTCTAAATAAATAAATGGTTTGTAAAAAAAAGAAAGGTGGTGATATTGTTGGATGGATACAAGATAAAGTAAATCTTCCAGAAATGCATTTACCAGGATATCAATATTGTGGCCCAAATACAAAATTAGAAAAAAGATTAAAAAGAGGTGATCCTGGAATAAATAGAGTTGATAAAGCATGTAAAAAACATGATATTGAATACAATAAAACAAAAGATACAAAAC
The DNA here is from genome assembly GCA_951213105.1 of Amaurobius ferox. NCBI lineage: Eukaryota > Metazoa > Arthropoda > Arachnida > Araneae > Amaurobiidae > Amaurobius > Amaurobius ferox. The sequence goes on from OX578147.1 coordinate 54,594,704, forward strand.
AGAGACATGTTGCTGATCAAAAATTAATAGATAATTTAAATGCTATACAAGATCCAACATTTCAAGAAAGATTAGCTAGAGGAATTATTAAACCTATTATTAAAGTTAAAAAAACTTTTGGATTAGGTCTTTCTATATATTGTGTCAAGTGTAAAGATAAAACCCCAACTAAAAATTATCATAAAACTACTTCTAAAAATAATAAACCAGTTGGTAAAGGTATCTGTACTATTTGTGGAAGTAAAAAGAATACTTTTTTAGGGAGTTAAAAGAGACATATTATAATCCAGAAACAGGTTATTGTGGAATTAATGAATTGAAAAGAAAAACAGGGTTACCTAATGTTGAAGAATTTTTACATGAACAAGATGTATATACTAGATATAAACCTGTCATTCGTAAATTTAAAAGAAGAAGAGTTTATGTTCCAAACAGTAATAATCAATTTGACGCTGATTTGTTATTTATAAAAAATTATAGTAAATATAATGATGGAACTAATTATTTGTTAACGGTTATAGATGCTTTTAATAAATATGCTTGGGCTTTTCCTATAAAAAGAAAAACATCTGAAGAAGTAGTACAAGGTTTTAAACAAGTTTTTAAAGAAAGAATACCAAAATTCATTTTGACAGATGAAGGTACTGAATTTACAGGAAAACAGACACAAAAATTATTTAAAGATAATAATATACATTGGTTTACAACTAAAAATAAAGAAATAAAATCTGCAATAGCTGAGAGATTTAATAGAAGTATAAGAGAAAAAATTATAAAATATATGCATGCTAACAATACTAAAAGATATATTGATGTATTACCCAAATTACTTAAAAATTATAACAATTCATATCATAGATCAATAAAAATGACACCTGTTGAGGCTAGAGAAAATGAATCTCAAGTTTATAAAAATTTATATACTAAAAAGATCATGAAAAAACCTAAATTTAAGATAGGGGATAGTGTTAGAATATCTACAATTAAGAAAACATTCAGGAAAGTAGATGATTCTACATTCACTGAAGAGATTTTTATAGTTTCTGAAGTATTGAAAACATATCCAATTACTTATCGATTAAAAGATTTAAACAGTAAAGAAATTGAAGGAACTTTTTATGAAAATGAAATGGTAAAATATAATAAAAAAGATGATGTATATAAAATTGAAAAAATCATAAAAAAGAAAGGAAATAAGTATTTTGTAAAATGGCTAGGATATCCGGATGAATTTAATAGTTGGACATCTGAATTAGTTTAAATATAAATGAAGATGAAATTAATCTATGATTCAGAAGAAGAAGAATATTTTTATGTTATCGATTACGAAAGTTTAAAACAAAGATATAATAGTAGAGTTTGTTATTTTAATCGATTAAGAAGGAGATATAATATTTCTCAAGAAGTTGAGGATATGTTTTTAAAATTTTTAGATTTTATGTATTATGAGAAATCAATTAACTATTACTATTTTATGAAAAAGATTTGTGATATTTTAAATATTGAATATAATATAAAGGTTCAAAGTATTAAAAAGAAATACGAAAAAATATGGAATGATTTCTTACAAAGTATTACAAAAAATGTTTCTTAATAAATGGAGCTTACAAAAAAGTGTATACACTGTTTGACTATGAAATCAGTAAATGAGTTTTACATATATCATAGAAATGAAAAAATTTATTTCCAAAGTCATTGCAAATGTTGTGATTCCATAATCAAATATAAAAAATTTAAATGTGAATGTGGTATGCAATATACCTATACACATAAAAAGAGACATTTAAAAAGTATTTATCACAGTAAGCATGGAAAAAGTATTGTAAAAAATGTTTCCTAATAAATGGAGCTCAACTTAAAGTCAAAGACTATTGGTGAACTTAGAAAAGTAGTAAAATTATTGAATATTAAACAACCTAAAGACTGTAAGAAGAATGATTTAATTAGATTATTAATTAAATATATAAAAGAAACTGGAGAATATAAATATGTTTTAGTAGATTTATTAAATTTAGATATATCAAAATACTTGGAAAAAAAGAAGAAAATATTTATTAGAAAACCTCAAAAACGTAATAAAATTAAAAAGGTTTTTGATTCTTTTAATTTGAAATTTGATAAAAAGGAATTTAAACCAAAAGAAGAAAAAAAGATTAAAACAGAAGTGAATCTTAAAAAATTATTTACAGTTATTAATGAGGATATATTTGGTTTGAAGTCAAAGACTATTGGTGAACTTAGAAAAGTAGTAAAATTATTGAATATTAAACAACCTAAAGGCTGTAAGAAGGTTGATTTAATTAAATTATTAACTAAATATATCAGAAAAACAGGTGAATATAAACCTGTTTTAGTAGATTTATTAAATTTAGATTTGTCAGCATACTTGGAAAAAAAGAAAAAAATATTTATTGATAAACCTAAAAAACGTAAAAAAATTAAAAAGATTTTTGATTCTTTTAGTTTAAGATTTGATAAAAATGATTTTAAATCTGTCTTTCCTGAAGAAAATGTATTTACAGTAGAAGAAAATCTTGAAAAATTATTTACAGAAGATAGAAAATGTCGTATATGTGGTAAATATTATGAAGATGAAGAAGAACATATAAAGAAAGACTTAATGATTAAAAGATCAAAACAAAAAAGAAAATGTATTATTTGCGGTATATATTATAAACATTTAGATAATCACATATCAAGTCGAAAACATAAAAAAGCATTAGATGAAGGTAATGTAGAAATTAAGGAATATGAAACTGCTTATAAATCTAGATTAAGATCATACAGAATTAATAATTATAATAATATTAAAATCCCTCTAGAATTTTTCGAAGAGAAAAGAAAGGTTGTAATAGAAAAAATAAAGCATATTATGAAAGAATTTAATGGAATAAAGGTAAATTTTAAATTGTTTTGTTTGTATAAATTGAATGAAGAAATTCAAGAATTTACATTCAAAACTGAGAATCAAATTATATTAAAATCTAATGATTTACATACTTTTTATGATTATGTTATTGACAACTTAATAAATGAATCTGATGATTTTATATCAAAAGGATCTGGTTGGAGTCTTGAAGAAATTAAATTTTTAGAATTGAGAATAAATAAGTATCAACCCTTGAGAGGATCAAGTTATATTGATTTACCTGAAAAAATTAAATCTAAACAAGCCATAATAAATGTAAAAAATAAAGATAATAAATGTTTTATGTGGTCAATATTATCAGCAATTCATCCTGTAAAAAAAGATCCTCAAAGAGTGTCAAAATATGAACAATATAAAGATGAATTAAATTTTAAAGGTATTGATTTTCCTGTTTCATTAGACAATATTAAGAAATTTGAAAAACTAAATAATATATCTGTAAATGTTTATAGTTATGATGGTTCAATTTATCCACTTAGAATAACTAACAATAAATTAGAAAAACATGTAAACTTGTTTTATATGAAAGATCATTATTGTTGGATTAAAAATATGAATAGTTTGATCAGATCACAAATTACTAATCATCGTATATTTTTATGTGATAGATGTTTAAATTATTTTTATTCTGAGGAAAGATTAAAGATACATGTGGAATACTGTAAAGATGCTGTCACAATTAATATGCCTAAAAAAGATGAAGTTCTTCAATTTAAAAATCATGAAAGAAAAATGAGAGTACCATATACTATATATGCTGATTTTGAATCTCTCTTACCTAAAATTGATACATGTGAGCAAGATCAAACTAAATCATATACTGTGAAATATCAAAAACATGTAGCAGATGCATTTTGTTATTATATCAAATATGAAAAGGAATACTTTAAACCTCCTGTTGTTTATAGAGGACCAGATACAATCAAAAAGTTTGTATCTATGTTAAAAGAGGATACTCTTAAAATTGAAAAAATGATAGAAGACAAAACTAAAAAATATGAAAGTATCAAATCAATGATAGAGTTCGATGAAAATCATTATAAAAGAACTAATATTTGTCATATATGTGAAAATCAAATCTTAAATGATGAAAAAGTAATTGATCATTGTCATATAACTGGAAAATATAGAGTTCCAGCTCATAATGTTTGTAATTTAAATTATCAAATTCCAAAATTTATTCCAGTAAAAATTCATAATTTAACAGGTTATGATTCTCATTTGTTTATAAAAGAACTTGGATTTGATCAATCAAAAATAGATGTTATACCTAATACTGAAGAAAAATATATATCTTTCAGCAAAAAAATAGGAGGTATGAAATTGAGATTTATTGATTCATTTAAATTTATGTCTTGCAGTTTAGATAATTTATCAAAAAACTTGAGACCAGAGAATGAAATAAATAGATATCCTCCAAAAATACGGAAAATGAAATATATTAAATACTTAAAATCAAAATTTAGAGAGGCATCATTACATTTTCCTGATGATAAATTAGATCTCATTACAAGAAAAGGTGTATATCCTTATGATTATATGGATTCTAGAGATAAATACAAAGAAACAGAATTACCTTCAAAGATAAATTTTATAATAAATTGAATGAATGTAATATAACTGATGAAGAATATAAACATGCTCAACGTGTTTGGAAAGAATTTAATATAAAAAATTTAGGTGAATATACAGATTTATATGTTAAAACAGATGTATTAATTTTAACAGATGTATTTGAAAATTTTAGAGATGTTTGTTTAAAAACTTATAAATTAGATCCAGATTGGTATTTTACTGCTCCTGGTTTATCTTGGGATGCTATGTTAAAAATAACAAATGTTAAATTAGATTTATTAAATGATTATGATATGATTCTCATGATAGAAAAAGGTTTAAGAGGAGGTGTTTCACAATGTTGTAATAGATATGGAAAAGCTAATAATAAATATATGAAAAATTATGATAATAGTAAAGAATCCAATTATTTAATGTATTTAGATGCTAATAATTTATATGGATGGGCTATGAGTCAATATTTACCATATGGAGAATTTAAATGGTGTAATGATTATGAAAAAAATTACGTTAAACGTGAATTATATAATAATAAAATAAAAGATGAGATTGGATATATATTTGAAATTAGTTTAAGATATCCAAAAGAGTTACATGATTATCATTCAGATTTACCATTGTGTCCTGAAAATAGAATTCCCGAAAATTCGAAACAAGGTAAGTTATTAACAACTTTATACGATAAAGAGAAATATGTAGTTCATTATAGAAGTTTAAAACAATATTTGAATATGGGTTTAAAGGCTGTAAGAGTACATAGAGTATTGCAATTTAAACAATCGAATTGGTTGAAAAAATATATAGATTTAAACACTGAAATGAGAAAGAAAGCTGCAAATGATTTTGAGAAAGATTTTTATAAATTAATGAATAATTCCATATTTGGAAAAACTATGGAATATATAAGAAAACGAATCGATGTAAGATTATGTTGTAATTATGATCAAGTTAAAAAATTAATTGCTAAACCTAATTTCAAATGTAGAACTATTTTTGATGAAAATTTGGTAGCTGTTCACATGAAAAAAACAAAACTATATTTTAATAAACCGATTTATGTTGGAATGAGTATATTAGATTTATCTAAACATTTAATGTATGATTTTCATTATAATGTTATGAAACCGAGATATAAAGATAATATTAAGTTATTATATATGGATACAGATAGTTTTATATATGATATTAAAACAGATGACTTTTATGAAGATATGAAGTCTATGATTGATTATTTCGATACATCTGATTATCAAGTAAATAATCTGTATAATATACCTAGATGTAATAAAAAAGTATTAGGTAAAATGAAAGATGAAAATAACGGTGTGATTATGGAAGAATTTGTAGGTTTAAGAAGTAAAATGTATTCAATAAGATTAGAAAAACAGAGTGTTGAAGATAATAATAATGAAGACCATAAAATTTTTGAGATTAAGAAGTCTAAAGGTACTAAGACTAGTACCGTTAAAAACAGAATATCATTTGAGGATTATAAAGACTGTTTATTAAATAAAAAAGATCAATATAGAACACAGAATTTAATTAGAAGTAAGAAACATGAATTGTATTCAATTCAAGTGAACAAGATAGCTTTATCAGCAAAAGATGATAAAAGATTTATATTAGAAGATGGTATGAATACTAGAGCTTTAGGACATTATAAAAATGTTTACTAATAAATGGATGAGTGCTTAGGTGATATTCGAGCTTTAAATTTTACAAATTCTGAAGAAATTTACTATATGACTTATCTTTGTAATGAATTGTATGATATAAAATATGATAAAAAACTATTATCAGAAAGTTTTCAAAGGTTGACTGAATTAATTGAAAAAGAAGAAAATGAAGATATTAAGTTGAAAGGATTAGGAGTTTTATATGTTATTTCAAAGAATTTATTCTATTGGTCATGAATTTATAAAAAATGTTTACTAATAAATGGAAGAGTTCAATAGACTGAGAGGTTATCCCAAGACGTTTAAATTAAATGATTTATATCCTGGGGAATATGATCTGATATCATTGAAAAAAATTAAAACTAAATATGGAAATACAGTAATCGCAAAGTTATATGTGGAAGCTGAAGAAATGGATTATTATCTAGCAAATAAACACGGTATACTTTCTGATAAATCAATAAATGTAATCAATAAAGGTAGATATATATTTAAGTATTCAGGTATGATTAATGATAAATATGAATATGAATTAGAGAAAGCTTAAATTTTAAATTTTTAATCTGATTATTTAACATCTTTAAAACTATCTATAGATATTAAAAGTTATATTCCTTTTTTTTTATCACGCTTTTATATTCTTCTTAAATAAATGAATAGAAGAAAAAGTGAAAAAATACTAGGATTTTTAAAGGTTTTATTGAAACCTAAGAATATATTAAATGAAGTATTTTCTATGAAAAAGAAAGGAGGTGGTTTAAAAATTCTTCCTAAATAAATGATTTATGATTTAAGTGATACTCGTTATTATTATAATGATCACATTAAAAGTTATGAATTAAGAGAAATTCATCCAAAAGAACATAGTTCAGATGAGAATGCCACCTATGTTTTTCATATTAATGATACTAAAGCAAAAATTTTATATTCTAGAGGATATCTTGAACAAAAATTAAAAATTACAAAAAATGATAAATCATCCATTGGAAACGAAAATGTGAGTCTAGTAAATGGTGGAGGTTTTATCAAAACTTTAAAAGTACATATAGGAGATACCGAAATTGAATCAAATACACAGTCAAATTTTTCAATCATGAATCATGTTTTAAGATTAATTCATTATACTCCTGATTATGTAACATCACAAGCTCAAAATGAATTTTTTTATCTAGATACATCTGATTCAGCTGACCGTAATGAGTTCAAATATGATGGTACTTTAGAAGTACTACTAAAATAACTGAATTTTTTAATAATTTGAAAATGAATAAAGATTATAACGAAGGATTCGTAAAGAGATGGGAACTAACGAAAGATAGCAATGTCATTAAAATATGGACACCTTTAAAAGATATAATCGATTTCTTTAGAGAATATGAAAAGATAATTTCAGGTTTTGAAGTGAAAATAGAAATTCAAAGAAATGAAAATAAAAATATGATATATACTAATATAAGAAACGAAAATTATAAGGTAGTAGTTGAAGGTTTAACCTTACATTTACCTTATATAGAATTAAAAAATTCTGCAGAAAGTTTGTTTCTGGAATCATATCTATCTAATAAAGATATAGAGGTAAATTGGGATCGATATAGATTTAAGATGGTAGGCCCTTATAGAAGCAACAGTGGATCTGTGACAGCAACTACAGCGTCAGATGAAGTTTTAAGTGTCTATGTTATTCCTCAATATGTTGAAAGAGATAATAATTATGAAAAAAATAATATGATATTTGATCATATAGATATGGCAGAATGCTGGTTGATGATTAATAATAAACAAGTTCCTCTTATGCGTTATAAAACAAATTTTGCCAATAAAGATTATATTCGAGTGTATGAAGCTCTTTTACATGAAGGACTTTACGATAATAATACAGAAACAGGACCTTTGATAAATAAGGAGAATTTTGGTAAACTGTATCCTATTTTTCCTTTTGACTCATCAAATCATGAAAACTATACCGATTTAAATAATTTAGATATTGAATTTAATTGGATAACGAATAGTCAAAAGGAATATAAGTTTTATTTTATTTTTAAAGAAAGAAAGAGATGTTTTATAAATTTAAAAAATAAAACTATAACAATGGTTAAGAGTTTAAAATCTTAAAATTAAATAAATGAGTGCTTATTATCCACCTTATGATGATCAAATGAAAGAAGGACCTATTGGACCTCCTGGTATAGGTTTTAAATTAATGAATGACGGAAATTATGATATGGAAAATAGAATTTTAAAAAATTGTGAAAATCCTATAGATGATTTAGATTTAACCACTAAAAGTCTTGTTTTGAATAAAATAGAGAATAATCATCATGAATTGAGAGATCATATAGAAACTAAATATGATGAGAGTTTTTTATCCTTTACTGTAGAAACAGGCAAGAGAATAAAAGAATTAAATGATACAACTTTACATTCTTTAGAAGGAAAAGTTTTTGAAGCAAAAGGAAAAAGAATAGGAAATGTTGCAGATCCTAAAGATGAAAAAAATGTTGTGAATAAAAGATATTTTGAAAAAAATTCGTTAATATTACAGAATGAAAAATTTGATGCAAAAAATAAAATAATTACAAATGTTTCTGAACCTGAAAATGATAACGATGCTGTCAATAAAATATATTTAGATAATAGAGATATCTGGGTTACTATAATAGATGATTTTCATACAGATGGGGATTATAAAAAAGTAAATTTCAACATGATGAGCTCAAAATTACTGGATCAAGAGATGCGATTATCTACCGATATGTATATGAAAATTTCCATATATATAGATATATATGATACAATAGAAAGTAAATATGATAAAAGTCTACTGATATCTCTAGAAATCAATGGTAAGGAGATTTTAAATGTTAATAGAGATGTAGTAACCTGTTTTGTTTATGGTAAACGTGATGATATCATCACATTAAAGATAAAATGTGATGGTAACGCTTTAAAACCTTATATGCATATTGAAAAAATTTCTTTCTAATAAATGGATATCGATTGGAATGAATTTTCCAGAAAAAATTTATCTGAAGATGTAATTAGAAATCTGAAAGATTATGTAAATTGGGATTTAGTTTTACAATATTCAACACTGTCTGAATCTTTTATTGAAGAATTTGCTCAACCTGATGATTGGTGTAAAATTTCTAGATATCAAAAATTATCAGAAGATTTTATAGAAAAATGTAAAGATAAAGTAGATTGGGTAAACATATCTCAATATCAAACTTTAAGTAACGAATTTATCGTAAAATTTTCTGATAATTTAGATTTATATAAAGTATCAATATTTCAAAATCTTACAGAAGATACCATGAGAGAATGAAAAGATGATTTAAATTGGTTGTATATAACTAGATATCAAACATTTAGTGAAAATTTTATAGAAGAATTTATGCATAAATTAGATTTTTGTTATTTGATTAAATATAAATTTGAGCTATTACCTGATCACTTTTTTAATGTTCATTGGAAAAAAATACAAGCAATACAGATGAGTGAATTAAATAAAAAGTTTGGTCATCATGAAATAGAACCTTACCAAGAGAAAATTTTTAAAGAGATATATGAAGTTAAATCAGTCTTGAGAGAGAGTGTTTATCTTTTGAGACAATTAACTAGCAAAGATCATAAATAAATATTTAATAAAAATGTTTCTATATAAATGGATGTTACATATAATAATGGTATGGAAAAAAAACTATGTCTTTCTTAAATATAGAGAATCCTACTGAAGTGAAATCTATTTTTATATTATATTGTGATACATCTCTTGAAGGAATAGAAAATTTAACTAATTTAAAAGAATTATATTGTGAGGGATATAAATTAACATCTCTTGATGAAATAAAAAATTTAATAAATTTAGAAACATTAGATTGTAAAGATAATAGATTAAAATCTCTTGATGGAATAGAAAATTTAACGAATTTAAAAGTATTAAAATGTAGAGGAAATAAATTAACATCTCTTGAAGGAATAGAAATTTTAACGAATTTAGAAACATTAAATTGTAATAATAATAGATAAACTTCACTTGAAGGTATAGAAAACTTAACTAATTTAGAAATATTATCTTGTAGTGAAAACGATATTACATCTCTTGAAGGAATAAAAAATTTAACTAATTTAAAAGAATTATATTGTGTAGATAATAGATTAACTTCACTTGAAGGTATAGAAAACTTAACTAATTTAGAAATACTATCTTGTAGTGAAAACGATATTACATCTCTTAAAGGTATAAAAAATTTAACTAATTTAAATAAATTATATTGTAGAGAAAACGATATTACATCTTTAACTGAATTAATATATTTACCTAGAATAAATGAAATATGGTATGATGAAGATAAAATACCCATGATGTTAAGAAGATTTAGAAATAATGTAGGATTTCCATATCGATGGTCTTAAAAAATATTTACTAATAAATGGAAGAGTTCAATAGTCTGAGTGGTTATCGTCAAACATATGTATTAGATGATTTATATCCTGGAAAATATGATCTGATATCATTGAAAAAAATTAAAAATATGATTGCAGGTACAGCAATCGTAAAGTTAATTGTAGAAGTTGAAGAAAAAGAGTATTACCTTTCGAATAAACATGGACAACTTTCTAATAGATCGATAAATAAAATCAATAAAGGAAGATATATATTTTTATATTTAGGTGATAATAAATACATATTAGAGAAAGCTTAATATATTTTAGAGTAGAGTTAAAAAATAATTCTAAATAAATGGATCTTTATAAGATTAAAAAATCTCTAGAAAAGAAAGGAATTAGTGTAATAGCAAGATTTATAGAATCAAACGGTGATACTGGAACAGCATTTTTAAGTAATTATAATGATAAAGATCTTAAAAAATTTAGTAAGAATATTAAGTCATATTATAATTTTGGTGGAGAGAAAAAATTTAGTAAAGATTGTATACAACTTACTTTTATTGAAAAAAAGTAATTATATTTTATGTGATTTTCCAAGTGTATATTATATCAGGCAGTAATTCTTTTTAATATATATTAAACTATAGTACTTTGTGTATATATTGAACTTTCTTTTTTTATTTATATTATTTATAAAACTCTATTTTATATCTGTTCATAAATATCTCTATAAAAACACGTCCGTAAATTACGGACGCGTTTCAAAGTAGATATATATTTATATATTCTGGTATGATTGGTGGCATATATGAGAGAGTTATTTATTCTATGATTTTCTAACCTATCGTGTTAAATCACTTTATTTTCTGACTTTTATCTTTAATTATGTTGAAATTAATTTTTTTTCAGGACCCATGTTTTAAAAAATCTTTAGATCAAACTTTTATGGGGGGACTAACGGTCCCCCTATTTATTTTAAAGCACTCAGGAATAGAAAACTATCAAGATTTTATGATAAAACACGTTCGTAATTTACGGACAGAAGGATTTTTTGACGCCATTTAAAATGACATTATATTTTTTTAATATTATTCAAATTTATAGTATCTTTTTAGAGGATTCATTTGGAAGTTTTCACGCATTTATTTAATTTCATCCTTTTTTTTTCACCGTAATTTACCTATGTATGGGGGACTAACCGTCCCCTCATAACTCTCAAAATAAGGTAGCTCCAAAATGGAGCGGCCTATCTTTGATCATTTATCTAAAATTTGGTCTAAATGTAAAAAAGGCCTGCTATAAAAACATGTTTTTAATATTAAAATGAACCTTTTTTTATATATAAAAAAGATAAAATTAAGTTTTTAGTATTAAAAATATAAGGGGGAAGGATTTTTTTTTTTTTGACGCCATTTAAAATGGCATTATATTTTTTAATATCTTCATTATTCAAATTTATGGTATATCTCTTTTTTCACGCATTTATCTAAAAAAAAGTTAAAATTTGGTCTAAATGTAAAAAGGGCCTTATTTAGCTATAAAATTATGTTTTTAATATTAAAATGGATCGATACCTTTTTTTTATATATAAAAAAGATAAAAATAAGCTATAAAATATAGTTTTTAGTGTATAAAGTACATGTGCGCTCATACGTACATATATATATACTACTTACTAGAATGCTGCAGATGGCCTTGTACATTATTGGCATTGCATTGTATAGCTCCTTTTTTTAAAACTCAAATGTAACTCAATTTAAAAGAATACTTTTTGTTGATAATCCCCTATTTAAATTTATTTAGTTGATTCCTTTGGGGTGACATGTATTAAATATCAAAGTCATCTCTATGGGGCCTTCTTGTGACCTGACTGCATTCCCATTTTACAATAACATTATTATATTATTTGCAATTATTTTATTGTATTATTATATTATTTAAATTTCACCTTTCCATTTGTTTTTGAGATTCTCTCTTATTTAATTTGTTTTATCTATAACTTCCATATGACTTTATGAAATTTAAAAAATAATAATTTTTTTTTTAATTTTAAAATTTGTGACATATAATTTGTTTAATATATTTTTATTCATTTTAACTCCTTGCTTAACACGCTCAAAACTTTTAAATTTTATATAAAATTATTTTATTTTTTTTAAAACAAACTCAAGACTTGAATTTCTTGTCTGAAAACCCTTTATTTACATACTTGAAAATTTTTATTTATATTTTTAACATCTTATGCATTGAAATCCTTTTTATTTATTTATTTACCCTTTTTAAACGCGGATTTATTTACTCACCGTACCTACAAAATTTATCATATTTATGTATTTCATTTTATTTTAATCCTTATGACTTTGAATACCTGACATTTATAACCATGTATAACGCGCGACTGTTGACGCGATTGTTTATCATCCTATCGCACCATTATTATTTAGTTATTACTTTCTTTTGACATTTTAGTAAATGCGGCTAAACCCTTTATCGCAGTAATACATATTATCATTTATTTATTTACCACATATGACATTTATTGCATCCTAATTCATTTTTATTTACTATGAACTTCCTCAACACCTAATTCAGAATATATTTTCACAATTTTCTTGTTATATTTAAAAATACCTAATCACCATTTTATATGACATTACCAACAGAGAATATATATATTTATTTATGTGGATTACCGTTTGTTTACACACACTTTTCCGTTGCAATCGTATCTCATCGATAACTTTTAATGTTTTTATTTACATTCCCCACTGACATCTAAATTATTTATTGTTTTACAAAATGTAGTTATTTATTCATTCCGTATTTATTTTTATTCATTTGACATGCATTTCACATTTATTTATTATCGTACAATTTTCCTCATCAATATTTACATTTTATTTTGATATCATATTTATTTACATTTCATTTTCATATTCATATTTATTTATACACACAAGATTAACGTAACCTTTCCTAACGTTGTAAATGAACAACAAAAATGCTTTATTTCGCACTCAATATTATTCAATTATTTTTTTATTTCAACCTTTCTTTACACCTTCTGTAAATGTATTCATTTATTCATTTAAACAATATTTTAACTAAATTTATTTCGTTTATCCTGTCACTTTAGGATTAATTTAGTTATTTAAATTCCTTATACAATTTATATATTCCTGAAACATTAATTTACTTCAACAAAATTTTAACTAAATTTATTTCATTTATCCTGTCACTTTAGGAATAATCTAGTTATTTAAATTGCTTGTACAATTTATATTACGTCATATGAAAAATTTTTTTGATCAGGCCAAATTTTTCAGCACTTAACTTAGATGAGAAAAGGCACCTTTTTGGCACTATCGCTAAAGAATTTATGAACTTTCATTTTTTCGGCCCTCCCTAATGTACATGCCTGTGTAGCTCACAAATTAATTCACCAAATTCAGAAATTTTAGTAGATAAGTTACTTGTGGTCAACTAAAATTCCTCCAATGTATCAATTACATGCTCATTTTATACGTATTTTTGTTGACAAAAACAGTCAGGGACTAACTTTCTCGAGATATTTTAAGTATTTCGCATATCTTCAACACCGATTTTGAAAATAAGCTCAGTCGCCAAATAAAAACGAAAATTGAATTTAAGCAACAGAGTCGGTGTACCTTCAAGTCATTATCCGTGTTGCTTTACGCAATAAAAATTAATTGAATGAATTATAAAATAAATAAAGTAAAAATAATTTGAATCTGCAGAGATAGTCAAGTACATAAGATGTTTTCACCTCTTTTACGTTCTGAATCTCCAAGTGGTATAATAATCATAGAACAGAAAGATGAAAGGAAGACATTTTACAGATTCTTTGGGCTTTTGTACTTACAATGTTATACATTTTAAATTACAGCTGAAAAATTCTGTGTAACTTACGATATAAGTACCGAAATTACATATGTTAAATTAAGCTTGTTCTTAAGGCACCTGAGAATCACTAGAGTATACAAAATGTTAAGAACGTCATATAATTGGGCGGTATGAAGTTATGTATATAATTTGCTCCAATCCGAATACCTGCTAACTTTATACACTTAAAATCTTACATGCGAATCGCGTCTCCCGATAAATAATACTATTTACTATACGATTCATCTAGAAAATTTCTATACCGCCCCCTGACATGTCACGATTACTTTTCTCCCCCTACATTCCGATAAGATAAAAAAATCTGCCCCACGGTCAATGGAACTCTGGACTCCATCTGATAAATGTTACAATAATTATATCTTCAAAGCGACAGCGATTATCGAAGAAATTAAATGCAAATTTTAGATATATTTAATTATCCATACCTGGTGACATTTCCGAAAAATCTCCAAGTTGGTGATATCATGCCAAATCTATATCCAATATTTTCAAATTTGTTGTCAAACAGGATATGCAGAAATTCAATTAGAGAGAAAAACTACTTTAACAAGTTAATAAGTAAAAAAATATTTCCTTCAAAATTAATAATTTTAATTATGACAAACATTAAGTAAAATTAAAAAATAATAAGTTCCTTAAAAATTATTAAATTTAAAAATATTTTCTTCCATAGACTGCATAAGGATTGTTAAGAAATGTATTGAAATTCATTATTGATTTTTTAAAATAATAAAATTGTATTCTCTATGTGCTTATCATTACATACAAAATAATTTAAATACAACACAATTATGTTTGCAATTTTATGAAATAAATATTGGAATATCCCCTTCCGGCATTGTTGCGCTGCACAAAAAAGTTGAGAATATTCAATATCATAAAATTTGTTTTATATCCACAGATTGAAAATAAATAAGAAAAAGCTATTTTTCCATTTTGTTTATACACTTTTTTTTCTTGATATTCATTAATTGAGAGGACATAAACATTAATGAAAATATGCATTTGTATGATTACAGGGAGATTCTGATACAACTTTTTATGCAAATTTTTTCCTGCAGAAAAGATAAAATATTTCAGTTTTAAGTAAAACATATCTCGGATTTTGTTTCTTATTGCTTATTACTTTTAAGTATATTAATTAATACTGAAATATTTAAAAAGTTAATTAAGAGTATATCTTAATGACATGGGTGTTCACTAGAAGAAAAAAAAAGAAAACTTATTTCAAGAATATCATTTTAATGACTATATGATTAGAAAAAAAAAATGATCACTGGAAATGTTTTCTAAATTAATATTTTTACGAAAATTTGACAGACGTATTTACACTGTTTACTTTTATACTATTGTATAAAAAGCCTGTTGTATAAAGTATGCCCTCTTTAACCGTTTTTCTCAAAAGAGTTCAAAATATTAAAATATCAAAATTTGATTCACTGTATTTCAAAAACTGAAAACTCGATTTGAAATCCAATCATATATACTCTTATAGGACTTTTAAAATGCAAAAAATTGCGTTCTTCTTTAGAACTGGCGTTTTTAGTTGGTTTTCGAAATATAAGAGTGACGATTTAAAAAAAATGGAAAATTTTAAATATTCTTCAATTGTCAAATCGATTCCCCATCAACAATAAATACTGTGTAAAAAATAAGTTAGCAATCCAGAAACTCGATTACCTACTGAACAGTTTTATTTCTTGCTATTCATATCCATCTTTTTTGATTTTGAAAATATTTCGAGTTATATATAAGCGAAGTGAATCAAAAACTCGATAAGATAAAAATATTTTTGTCTTTTTTTTTTAAATAAAAATTCGAAATATTAAAATATTGAAATTATTTTTATGTAGTTATAAACGGTATCCTACTCATATTTCCAACAAAACGAGCAAAAATTATTTTTACTTCCGTCTATTGTAGATTTGTAGGTATAAGGAGATATAAGGGTTTCAGCTAGAAATACCTTAACCATAGATGTTATTAACATCAAAACGTATATATATCTATGAATAACTTAACAAAATAATTATGGATGAGGAAATATGTTTAACAATATGTTTCGATGCATATTTATGCACCAAATATTGATTGAAAAGCAAAGTACTTTATTAATATTCGGTTAAAGTGCGTTTTCCTAGGATATGCATTCCATCGGACTAGAATCGTAAAAATGATTAAATCTATGTATTTTAAAATAAATGAGTCTATGAAAACATTAACTAGACTGTGGATCAACTAAACTTCATCATACCATAATACGATTTTAAAAAGCTTGTGGATTTGTTTTTTTCAAAAATTTCAAGAAATTTTTTGAAAAATCGGTATCGTTGATCCAAATGATTACAACTTTAGAGTGTTATCCTTCACTTTAAAGGACTTCAATAAATCTTTCGAGTGATAACATACATGAAAATGCAACCCCGGAGATAAACTCCCCCCCCCCCCCACACTCACACTCGAGGGAGCAAATGACATCACGAACACAAAAATTATTTCGCGGCTATTTTTCATAACAATGATAACAATGATTGAATTATTCTATTACGTCTTGTGATCATTGAGCCTTAAAAAACCATTTTATGCATTATCATATCACATTTTTCCCTGTGTTGCCATGTTAAATTTAACTGGCGTGTTCCTCAACTCGGTTTTCTCAAACCAGAATTTATTTTTCAAATGTTACAAGAAGGATTTTGAAAAATCTAAGTGATTACAACTATAGTATGTTACCATTCACTTTAAAGGGCTTAAAAAAATATTTGGATTGATACTATACTTATCAATGTAACGCCAGGAGAGTACATTTTACATGACTCATGATCTTTAAGCCCCAAATAAACCCTTTTATGCAGGATTATATAAAAATTCGTCTTATGCTGCAATGCTAAATAAATATAAAAGTTAGAATAAAATTCAACGTTCTCCCTCGAATTAAACAAAAGTCTATTTAGTTCTAGATTTTTTTATAATAAAGCCGTCTATAATGTTTCGAGCAAATTCATTTATATTTGGGGTTACTTTTGTGTATACAAGAAATCGACCACAGACATCAGACAGACAGACGGCCATTACTCCAAAAATCGTCAAAATATGTTCAGCAGATCTTAAGACATAGATTGGCTTCAAAATTTCGAAATAGACAGTTTTTCGGGAAAACCAATATGTATTTTCCCTATACTACGTATAAGAGAGTAAACATATAAAATTTCGAATAAATTTCGAAATTTTCGCTTGAATTAAAAAAAAATCCGTCTAGTTCTACATTTTTTTTATAACAAAGTGATATAGAGTTTCATAAAAATACATACTATTTGTGACTGCTATAGGGTACACAAGAAATCGACCACAGACAGACAGACAGACATAAAGACACACAAACAGACGGACATCACTCCAAAAATAGTCAAAATCTCAGATTCGAAAATTTTCACGAAATCAATACGTTCTCTATAATACTGTATTACATAGTATTAGAAAGAAATATTAACATGACTACAATTCCACGATCTATTGCTGTTACTTCGCATATTTCGAATGTCACAAAATAAAGCCATCAAGTGCTCAGAATTATATAAAAGTAAAAAATTATTTTTATTTCTCTTCGCATATATAAAAATAACATTGATAGCATTCTTCAACTATTTTATACAGAAAACGTATATTTTCTTCTCAATTTTTTTTTAATTCTAGATTTTGACGAAAAAACAAATTTTAGTACCTCCTGATCATATTTTGACTCTTTCAAAAATGTGTGTGTGAATGTGTGGTGTCTGCACACGATAACTCTAAAACCGAATTCAAGTGCGTCCATGAAATTAAGGGTTTATATGCATCATGATAAAAGTTAGAACTGATAGAGTTTTTAGCTATTCTCATATTTAGAAATCACATTATTTAATTTTATAATTTCCATAGTATTATTTACCATATAAAATGATAATTACGGATACAATGGCAATAGTATATAGTATATGGGGCATTTTAACGTTTTAAAAAAAATGCATAAAGTATTATTTTAATTAGACATGTTTTGTTCAAATGATCTTTGGTTTTCATTGCACCAAAATTCGTGATTTTAGACCAAGATAACTACTTTTAGAATTATAATATTCAGAACCAGAACACGACATCAAACAAATCTGATGTGGGCAGCACACGACTTTCCTTATATAATGACATGGATTTACTACTTTTACAGCAAAAAAATAGCTTATTCTTATAGTAGATACTTATATATTATTTTCAAGATATTGAATTTTCGTCAATTAGTCGTCATTTTCATTGATTTAGCGTCATTTTTAACCATTCGGAGAGATTTTCGTTAATTTGGCAACATTTAAAAAGTCTCCAAGTTGGCAATATTCCGCCAAATTCGTCGCCAAAATCTAGCCAAGCGTTATGAAAAGATAAGTAAATTATTCTTATAGCAGATAAAAGACTATTGGCGTTCAAATACAAAAGTATTACGCAAAGTATCTTTTCTCATGAATGGAACGAGCTAGATCCGCGCAAATGATGTCACCAAATTTATCGCATGGTATTACATATGAAAGTGAACATGTTTCTCAACAGTTAATATATATATATTTTTTAATTTATGGGATTTTTTGATAAATTTATTTGAAAAAAGTTCAATATCTCGAGAACGGTTCATGCTAGCGTTCTAAAGTTTATGTGAATCGTTTTATAAGGAAAAATTACATGAAGAATGTCTATTTGCGCAACTACATTAAAGATTTTGATTTTTTGATGATTTTTCAAAATTTCACTCGATAATTTATGGGTTTCTGAACATTCGACTGCATTAAAAACAATAGGCTTCCAGTATTCATGGGCTGTAATTTTTGTACCAAATTTCATTCGAATCGTTCGATTCGTTCGAGAGATATCATCTCCACAGACTCACTGACACACACACACACACACGCACACACACACACATACATACACACACGCACACGCACACATACTTCCACACACATACACACACGCAGACATCACCTCAAAAATGCTTGATTCGTGATGAGGGATGCTTGAAACTGCTCTCCCGTCGAAAACTCGAATTCGAATTTTCGACTCCATCACAATCCTCTCCTTATACATTATGTATATAAGGAAAGTAATATTGCAAGCATTTTAAAGGCGTTATAATTAGATACTTATTACCATAGATAATTTACATGTTTTTATGGCTTATTAATTTAAATTTGAAGCAAATGCCCTATTACTTTTAGATTTACTATATTGTGATCCATTAGTATAAAGCATGAAATTGCTATTTTGTTAAATGCCTTGCAAACTTTTATATCCGAAGTCTCAGCGAAGAGATTGGAAATAACTTTAAAGTCCTAGATTACCAACTTTAGAAATTTGTCACGTACAGATTTGAAGCGAAGTGCAATGTGCTAAATTGAGAATAGCCTTTAAAGTATTAGAAAAAGCTTTAGCCTCTTCAAAAAATTCGGAAGGTGTTAAGATCAGATTTTAATGTTAAACTTGAGCCAGTAATTATTTTTAAGAACTTCTATACCATACGTATTTTATCAATCTGTTAAAAATTAATTAAATATTTATGCCAAGAAGATATAACGTATATATCTTAATACGTTCATTGTCACTCACTCGATTACTGTTTTTCCATCTTGGTGACTAAATATTTAGCAACTAAATATACTGTTGCAAATATAAAGGGTGTTCCATAATTCACTCAAGATTTGAATTTTGCGCCATTTGTGTGATAAAGTGTTGGCATTGAAAAAAAAAAGATAGTGTGACAGCTGGCAGTCTAGGGTTACTAAAAATGGAGGCCTACACGAAAGAACAATGCGTTTTCATTGCTATATAATTGCTAATATTCTATATTGCTAATATTCTAAAGATAGTCAGTCTATCGTGACATCATAATCCAGTTTTTTGTGTCTAAATTGCAACATATGGATGTGGACGACATGTGGTTTCAACAAGAGGGTGCCACACGCCATACAGCGCGAGAAACAATTCAATTACTGCATGAGTCATTTCTTGGTCGTGTAATTCCCCGTTTTGGTGATCGAAAATTGCCGCCCAGATCATGCGATTTTACGCCGTTGGACTTTTTTCTTTGGGTTTTTTTGAAGTCTAAGGTTTATGCCAACAAGCCTATGACCACCCACGGCCTGAAGGAGGAAATTGAGCGCTGTATCAACGAAATCCAGCCACATTTATGCAAAACGGTCATGGAAAATTTCAGCAAAAGACTGCGTATGTGCCAGCAAAACAGTGGAGGCCATTTACCCCATATGCTATTCATACATAGCCCTATACTGTACACTTTATGAATCAATGAAAAATTTACAAATTTTAATTATAAACCTGTGTTTTCTATCAACATTACTTCCTGCGTGAATTTTGGGACACCCTATACTATTTATTCCCTTTCTTCTGGAGTCTATTGTTTCTATCAAAGACCAGACGAGAAAAACAGGTTTTCTTTCCTATGGCGTCGTTATAGGGTTACCACTTGCAGAACTTCGAAGACGTGTTGCCAGATTTGGCGATTTATCGCCAATTCGGAGACATTTGACGAATTTACGAAGGTTCGAGAAGCTCCCCAAAATAACGATTATTCTAAGTTATATCAGAGATTTCCCGAAGGTTTTATGGAAGGTCCATAAATAGGAGTCATAACTGAGTCGAAGAACAATTAACGTGATACGAGCTACATTCAAATGTGATTTCGGTCAATGTGTTGAGAATAATATCAGTTATTTGTGATATTAGTGGAGCATTTTAGTACTATTTTACTATATATTGATCCTGTGTTTGTAAATAAACGTGTTAGTTATCCAGAAATTGAGACATTCTTGTATCTTACGTGACACCTATGATTACGAGGAAACGACGTAATATATCAACATATTATAATTGCACTGCATCCCAAAAAAATGAACTTATAAAAAATTGCACACAGGAATTTCTCATAATAATAAATGTAAATGAAAACATGAAACTGAATATTAAAATCAGCATGCTGTTGTGTGTTGATAAAGAAATGTGTATTGCCAAACTAGATACATTAACTAGTTATTACAAAATTAATACTTCACTTCAAAAGCAACTGCGAGATATAATAACGTAGACTATTACACCTCCCACAGACATTTGCACCTCAATTCCATATTTAAACAATCCTCTAATGGCAGAAATATATTTTTAATTTAAATTCTTAACAGTTTAAAACGCGTTAACCGCAATTGCGATTAAATTCCCCAACCACAGAGGTAGAGTCGGTTATATTGAGTATTTTCAAATATTTAATGGTAATAATATATTTCTAGGAGAGTTTGAATCTTATTAAGTGAAATTTATATCGACTTCCAAATTACTCGACACCGAAATAAAATATTTTGTTTTATTTCAATATTCATAGCTTAATTGTTTATAAGCTGCATTGACGCTTTTGTATAAATTAGCATAACATAAAACGGATATCTCAGACATATTCGTGGTAAAATGTTAAATTGTGATTTATCCGAATATTATTTCTAAAAGAATAGGCTAGATTCGTAACTCAATTATGTAAACTACATGCTCGACCTGTATATGTGAATGATACACATTTTTGTTAATTGGGAACTGATAATATTTTTCAATTTATTTATTTATTTTATTTTATTTTTTTTAATTTTTTGCTTCAGAAGTTTGATAACGAAAGTTAAGTATAAGACATTTATGACTTCAAACAAAAAGTACCAAAAATGACAAACAATTAACGTAGTCATACCGTCACCAGTGGTTGACGTTTAGTCCAAATAAATTTATGTGGTGGCAATAAATAATTCCCACACATCGTAAGATAACGTGGTCCTTACGACCTCAAGCAGTTACGTCCCGTGTATCTCCGACCAGTAACAACTTCCTGGCACCAGCCAGTAGGTCCAAAGAGGAGAAATGAAGGGGGAAACAGTGGAGCAACCAAATTTTCTTACAATAAATCTTAAGAGAATTGGGAATGTTCTAATGAAAAGTTGGTAAGCCGAAGTGGCTGTCCGAGAGTAAAAATTTGATGATGAGGTGAAAGAGAAGTCTTTAAATAAAACTCGATAAAGACACCTATACGAAGGCAAGTCCCAAAGATGACCCTGGCCAAGGTGATACCTCAAAGGATATTACAATACGCACCGCATCCATAGCAGGTACTCCTTTTATTTTTATGAGTAATTCGCATTTGTTAAGAAAAAGTTTATTGTAAGTTACACTTCGTCATCCTGGCCTCCAACGTAAATTGAAAATGAATAATAATTGTAAAATTATTAATTGGAAAAGTTAATGAAAAGTATATTTGTATAATAAATAAGTACGTAAGGAAAATCAAAGACGTCTTCAATCGGTAGTATATAATATAATGATCGTTTTGGATGCATGTTTTGTTATTGGTGGACGCCGGAGTGCAGAAAAGATGGGTTATATGTTGGAAGCATAATATTGTGCGCACTAGATTACGATTGAAAATTAAGTTAATTTAACAAATGAAAGAAATACTAAAATAATAGCTCTCAGCAATTAATTAATTAGAATTACTTAATTTAATCTAAATATTTAAAACACCTTTTTCATCACAAATCCATCAACATTTCCTCATGAGTTGCATTATGAAGATAGATCTGAAAGTAGCAAAAAAGCCCGGATTTTAATGGAATCGAGTATATTCGCGTAAAGATAAGAGCTTGCAATTTCGTATTAGTAGCTCAACAGTAAAGCGTCGACTGGTCAGTTCGTAGATCTAGAGTTCGATTCCGCGTTTGGGCAGTAAGATTCTTTACATTCTCGCCCGATTAAATCAACCCTGTAGGTTAGTGCAGAGGTGTCAAAGGTCTGAAGACCCCAGACCATGCGACTCGCATAGTGGATTTAGTGTAGCTAGCTACACGGCCGGAAATGTCGAAGGTCTGGAAGTGATCCTAGTACGACTAGAACGGATTCAGTGGGTTATGGTATATGGAGTTCCGATTTCAACTCAAGAGGTCAACGACCACGCAGAATGCTAAACTGAGTATAAATAGTTGTATCAGGAGGCTAACCTGAGGTAAAAACAGCAAGAGAGGGCCAGTCATATTATCAGTTGTGAGCCAATTTGGCATTATAAAGTGAAGAATGCAAAGTCCACTTCAAAGATAAGAGCTTGCAAAGTCGTCTCAGTAGCTCAACGTTAGAACGTCGTCTGGCCGGTTCGGAGATTCAGAGTTCGATTCCTGATTAGGGCAGCAAGGTTCTTTACGGTATTTTATGCACGCTTAACGTATTTAATGTTGGGTTGAAAAATTACAAATACTGAAATTACCTCAAATTGGATTCCTGAAACATTTACCATATACGTATAATTCAAATCTCAGTTTTACCATTTTCAAATTACAGTAGTTTCCACGCCATTTATAACGTGCCTTTCATATTATGAATAAATCATAAGTTATTTAGTGAACTAACGTAAGTAAAACGCATCTTTAAGCAGAGATATTTCACCCCTACATAGAAATGTACTTTATTTAATGTTAAAGTGTAGTTACAGGTAAACTGTAGTTGTAAAATAATTGCCAGATGTAACTTGAATGATTTGATAAGCCACAAAAGAATATTTTTAGTGGAATGTGTTTCAAGATGTGCTTAATTATGCTAAAGCTTCTACCAAAGTCATAATACGTAACCACTTGGGTGAAAACTCATTTGAATTTAGGTGATTAGAAAACGTTTTGTACTTATGTTTCTTTAAATTGTATGAGAAGTACGAAACTTTTAGAACTGTAAGATTTTATTAGGTCATTTAAATTTAAATACGGATTTTATCTTCTTTACCTAACTTGGCTAATTCAAAACGGTATTTTTCTTCTGCTTTTAATGTTGAGTAAAATCTTAATGAGAACTTAGCATAACTTAATTGCATTAAATATTTAAATGTTTCCTATTGCTTTCCTTATATACATAATGTATAAGGAAAGTATTGTGACGGGGTCGAAAATTAGAATTCGAGTTTTTGACGGTAGAGCACGTTTCAAGCATCCCTGATCACGAATCAGACATTTTTGAGGTGAGGTATGTGTGTGTGTGTGTGTGTCAGTGAGTCTGTGGAGACGATATCGCACGAAAGAATGGAATGGATAATTTGGTACAAAAATCACAATCCGTGAATACTGGAAACCTATTGTTTTTAGACGTAATCGAATGTTCAGAATACCCCTAAGTTTTTGAATGAAATTTTGAAAAAATCATCAAAAAGTCAAAACCTTCATTAAAGTTACGCAAATAGACATTTCTTACGTAATTTTTCCTTACAAAACGATTGACGTAAACTTGATAATGCTAGCAAGAACCGTTCTCGAGATATTGCACATTTTAAATAAATTTATCAAAAAACCCCAAAAATAAAAAAAATATATATTAACTGTTGAACAACATGTTCACTTTTCATATGTGATATCCTGCGATAAATTTGGTGACATCATTCTCGTGGGTCTAGCTCGTTCCATTCATGAGAAAAGATACTTTGTGTAATACTTTTGTATTTGAACGCCAATAGTCATTTATCTACTATAAGAATAACTTATTTCTCCGTCCATAAAGCTTGACGAGATTTTGGTGATGAATTTGACGGAATGTCGC
Source organism: Amaurobius ferox (assembly GCA_951213105.1). NCBI lineage: Eukaryota > Metazoa > Arthropoda > Arachnida > Araneae > Amaurobiidae > Amaurobius > Amaurobius ferox. Next base: position 54,619,835 of record OX578147.1, read on the forward strand.
CAACTTGGCGACATTTTGAAATGTTGCCAAATTAACGAAAATCTTGCCAAATGGATAAAAATGACGACTAATTGTCGAAAATTTAACATCTTGGAATGAATTTAAGTATCTACTATAAGAAAAGCCTATTTTTTTACTGCAAAAGAAGTAAATTCATTGTATTATATAAGGAAAGTCATGTGTTGCCCACATCCAATTTTTTTCAATAGTGAGATAATCCAAGTTGAAAGTGATTGTGAGAGAACCAGAAGGTTCCCCGTTTTTTCCTAATTTTAGCGGATTGAATTTTAAAGTCATATATCTATCCATTCGACAGACGTTATGATACATTGATTTTGGTGTCACCTATATATCTGATATTGGTATATTCTAGAAATTACCTGCGGTTATTTACTTGCAGATTGGGCCTTATGAATCTTAAATATTCGTATCTAATTTCCGTTTATTTAAGTCGCCTACAGAGTGACTCACAAAAAGTGAATAGTGGAAGATTTTTTGAACCGTTGTTTGTAAATATATCCAATGAATATATCCGATAGTTGGTTGTAGATATATCCAATACCCATAGTTCCAATTTCAAACATTTAAATTAGGTAGGAAAAGTTAAGAAAAAAGTAATGTAATGCTGTTTTATATTTTAGTAAAAATCTATGAAAATTAACTTTTTATATAGTGCCACTATCGAAAATAAATCGAATTAAAAAAATGTGACCCATACCGTATTAAGTAAAACTGAAAGAAATTTCGGTGTAATACGATCCAATTTGACATAGTTATCATTGGAAAATAAGGGTAGATTTTCATTGCGAAATAGGAGATATCCACAACTCAACTTCAGTTGCAAATAGTTCCAGGAATTTTACCACTCCTTCAAATTGATGTTATGCAAGTATTTTAGTAAAGCTATTATGTCACCATCACGCCGATTGACAGTTCCTGTTTAAGCATCCAAATAACTCTGACACCTAACTGGAGTTTCATTTACAGTTCTATTCCGTAATGCCGAATTTTGTGAGCTGATCATCTTGTCTATTCGAGCCTGCCATCTACTGTACCGAAAACAATAGTCCTTACAGATTCGTCTATAAGATATCTTATTCTGGTGGAAATTGTGCAGTGTCAAATATTTTCTAGAAACTTATTACATCATGTAAAAACAGTGGTTTTAAATGATCCCAGTTGCTTTCGAAAATTAGAGGGAATGCTTATTACTTTCCTTATACACATAATGTATAAGGGGAGTATTGTGACGGGGTCGAAAATTCGAATTCGAGTTTTTAACGGGAGAGCACGTTTCAAGCAAACCTGATCACGAATCAAACATTTTTGAGGTGATGGTTTTTTTTGTGTGTGTGTCAGTGAAACTGTGGAGACGATGTCTCACGAACGAATGGGGCGATTCGAATGAAATTTGGTACAAAAATCCCAATCTATGAATACTGGAAGCCTATTACTTTTAAACGCAATAAAATGTTCAGAAACCCCCAAAATTTTCGAGTGAAATTTAAAAAAAAACATCAAAAAACCAAAACCTTTAATAAAGTTACGCAAATAGACATTTATTAAGTAATTTTTCCTTAGAAAACGATTGACATAAACTTTAGAATGCTAAGATGAACCGTTCTCGCATTTTGCACATTTTTCAAATAAATTTATCAAAAAATCCCATAAATTATAAAATACATATTAACTGTTGTGAAATATGTTCACTTTTCATATGTAAGATCATGCGATAAATTGGGTGACACTATTCTCGTGGATCTAGCTCATTCCATTCATGAGAAAAGGTTCTTTGAATAATACGTTTGTGTTTGAACACTAATAGTCATTTATCTGCTATAAGAATAACTTATTTCTCCATCCATAACTCTTGGCGGGATTTTGGCGAAGAATATGGCGGAATATCGCCAACTTGGCTACTTTTTAAATATTGCCAAATTAACAAAAATCTTGTCAAATGGATAAAAAATATGCTAAATCAATGAAAATGACGACTAATTGACAAAAACTCAATATCTTGGAATGAATATAAATATCTACTACAAGAATAAACTTTTTTTTGCTGTAAAAGTAGTAAATTCATTGCATTATATTGACCGGCAAAATCACAATAATCTGTCTTATTTACCTAGTATATGTATTAGAATATATTTCAGTGTATATGATATAGACACAGAATAGAGCTTTTATAATCAACACGGTTAATTGTCTGGACCAATTAGTAATATGAAATGTATTGATTGAATAATAATGATAAAAATTTGAATTTGAAAATTCAGTATAAGTAATTTCAAAATTCGTTTGGCCTATATGCATTATTTTTTTAATTATGTATATAAGAATCATCACTTCTAATTTAGCGATTTTTTATGCATAATTTTTAAATACATTAATAAAATATTAAATCACAATGCCAAAATTATTTATGTATAATTCAATGATATTACTCACATGCCGACCCATCACTCATAACAAAACGATATGATTTGGGTTTGTTTTTGATCTGTGCACATAAGATTTAAATATTTCTCACACACTGTGTTTTATATATTTTTCACTGCTTTATTTGGTAACGCCAGAATTTGTTTGAAACTTCTTGAGGGATAACTTTCGGTTCCTGGATTATAGCACATAAAACAGTTTTGTAAAAATACATTCCAAATATCTGATATGAGAGCAAATTTGTCACTTTTCGGTCTGTCTGACATTGTGATCTTAATGTCAAAACGAATGTCTCACATGATTTCCAGAAATGTATTCCAGCTCATGGTTTCATAAAAATATTGTAACTCTGTTTTTGACAAAATATTAAGAACATAGGTCCCTAATGCGGCTAAAGCTCCTCAAATGTAAAGTACTGCAATAAAAGCGCACAATTCATCAAGATATATCCTCCATGTTTTATTATTCGGTTTAGTCCTTTCATCAGCTTCTTTGAGTTTCTTAATGATATTCGAAATTTTATTATTAATGAAAAGTCTCCAGGCATTTATAGGACTATCATCAGAAATACTTCGTTTTCAGTAAGAAGTAATTATTGTTATTTTCCTTATATACATAAAGTACAAGGAAAGTATTGTGACGGGGTCGAAAATTCGAATTCGTGTGTTCGAAGGGAGAACACGTTTCAAGCATCCCTGATCACAAATCAAGCATTTTTAAGTGATGTTTGTGTATGTGTGTGTGTGTGTGTGTGTGTGTGTGTGTGTGTGTGTGTGTGTCAGTGAGCCTGTGGAGACGATAACTTACGAACGAATGGACCGATTCGAACGAAATTTGGTGCAAAAATCACAATCCTTAAACACTGGAAGCCTTTTGTTTTTATACGCAATCGAATGTTCAGAACCCGCCTAAATTTTCGCGTGAAATTTTGAAAAAATCGCCAAAAATTTCAAACCGCTTATAAAGTTAAGTAAATATACATTTCTTATGTAATATTTCCTTAGAAAATGATAGACATAAACTTCAGAACGCTAGCATGAACAGTTTTTGAGATATTGCGCAGTTTTCAAACAAATTTATCAAAAAATCCCATAAATTAAAAAAAATATTAACTGTTGAGAAACATGTTCACTTTTCATATATAATATCATGTAATAAATTTGGTGACATCATTCTCTCTCGTGGATCGAGCTCATTCCATTCATGAGAAAAGATACATTGAGTAATACTTTTTTTTGTATTTGGACGCCAATAGTCATTTATTTGCTATAAGCATAACTTATTTCTTCGTCCATAACGCTTGGCGAGATTTTGGCGACACATTTCGCGAATGTCGCCAATTTGACGACTTTTTAAATGTTGCCAAATTCTCGCCAAATGGATAAAAGTGACGCTAAATCAAAGAAATTGACGACTAATCGTTGAAAATTCAATATCTAGAAAAAAATATAAATATCTACTATAAGAAAAACCTATTTTTTACTGTAAAAGTAGTAAATTCATTGCATTATATAAGGAAAGTCATGTGTTGCACATATCAGATTTTTTTCCTTCAGAATATGTCGAGCAGGTCATCGGCCAGATGGAAATTAAGCCAGCGACTCTATCTGTCATTTTTCGCCTCTTCCTCATCACTTTTATCTTTCTTTATTCTGTGTTCTTTCTTTTAGAAGCCTCTCACGAGTTCTCGGTCTTCCTCGACTTGCTAAGCTTTGGTTTAATTTGCTAAATTTCCGTGCTGTAGATTTAGTTGAAAACCACACTGCTCACTACATCAAAAGGGAAAAAATAAAACATACATGTAATTTAACTCAGTGCAATGCGATATCAATAGAAATTTCGCTTATAAATATATTTAAAATACAATTTTAATCCGGGTTTTGAGCTTATTTGAGATGTAATTTGATGCCATGGCAGTACGACATTAATAGAACTTCGCTTATAAATATATAAAAATATAGTAAAATACGACTTTAATCCAAATTTTGAGCAGAGATATCATTTGATGCCATAGTAGTATGTTGACAATAGAGGATTATCTTATTGCCATCACACCACCATGGCTTAAAATGCGACTACATGGCTTAAATGGCTTAAAATACGATTTAAATCCAAATTGTGTGTATATTTTTTCCAAATTAGATATTCAAGTCGCGTTTTTGTTAAATTTAGACCTTAAAATATTAAATATCGGATTAACATATTTTTATTTCATACTAATGAAACTTTAGTTTCTTGACTAATATGACATATTAATTTATTAAAATTTTATGCCAACTTTTTTAATAATAAGTAAAATACTTTATATTTATTAAAATGCAAAAGCCATTTTAAAACAATTAACAAAAACAATTTTTTTTTGTTGAGTGTTTTGAATAAAAGATATCTTATAACATTCATTCAGTAAATTAACACTTAATATCCATTATGAAAATTCCCTTTTGTAAAATAATTGAAAAGTCATGGATATTTGTAATTATAATAGCAATTTAACTGTTGTGGTTTAGAAAATTCTTTTGTTTAATGCTTAAGAAAGATCTAGTTTGGGAGGGCTTTGGGTTGGGGGGAAAAGTCAAGTATTTCAATAATGGACTTTTTTCTTCGCAACGGAAAAATAATTTCTTAATTTAGGTAGCTGTATTTTATACAGTAAAGAAATTTTAATTTTACCGATAAAAACTTAATTTGTTCCAAACATTTTTATCAAAATTTTGTATTTTGAAATGTGAAACTGAAAAAGAAGTTATCGAATTTTTCTAAGAAAAATGTGTCCTGATTGTGAGTCAAATATTTTCATCAAATGTGAGATGTTAATAATAATAGTGTCTAATAACAGTAATGAATGTAATCGTTTTCATATTTGTGAATACGATTTTTCATAAATATATCATGAAATTACTATAAATGTTGAAGGAATATACTCACATCACCTTGGGACTAGAGTGATATCCTCACCAGTGTGCAATTGATGAGTCTTAACTTATGTACAGTTGGATTAATTTTTATATTAAAATTAAAAATCATATTTTATAGTTGTTAAGCACGCGGAATATGTACGCGGCCCGTAAATCCTTCTGGTTGGTTGGCGGTAAGTGAATGAAGGCACGGTCTCTCTGGATGAATCTCCCAATGAGTTCCGGTCTAAATTGGGTGAAACTTCCCGGCCATCCAAACAGGCACCTTACACTTCCGAGTAGATCAGATGGCCTGGGCTGAAGAAGAAGAAGAAGCAACACGGTGATAACTTACATATTTAGTTAGATCATAGGCCTTCGTAACAGAAAAAACCCCAGAAAGAACCATAGTGGGCCAGGATAGCTTAGTGGATAAGGCGGGAGGATTACACACGGCATACTCGAATTCGGCTATCGACGCCTCCACAAACTATTCCCATATTTACGAAGAGTATGTGCAATATGAATCTGTAGGGCTAGAAGTCTATACGAAAGACAAAGGGTTAGGAGAAGGATGGTACCCTCCCTGAAACTACCAATCGAATGGGATTTCCGTTTAAACTGTGTCGCACTTGTCCAGCTATCCAAACATGTACTTTAAACCTTCGGATAGTCGGGGTAGGGAAAAGGAAGAACAGCATACATGTTTATACAATTTCTCTCAAATTTCTGACTGGAACAATCTGAAAAAAAAAATAAATAAATAAAATAAAAAATATAATTCTTATAAACATTAAAGTTTAACAACAACATGAAAATATTGATACTTTAATCAAAATATTGATGCTTTCAATCAACATGTGGCTGTATTTAATCAACATTTTATACTATTAAACTAACGAAGTATTAACATAAATACTATTTTAATCTTCCCTAAAGCACGCTGTTGTAAAATATGCAACATAGTTTTTTCTTTAAACGTAAATTCAGGCCGCAGAGAGAGAGTCTCCTATTGTGACATCTCTTTCATATAAACCTCGCTAATAATCTCTGAGTTAGCAATCTCACCAGTATCTCAATCTGCTCAATGAATTGAAACTGTGGCGTAAAACATATAGATATTTGAAAGTATTCCAATATTTAAGAGCGCGGCAGCGTTCCATGCTAAGTAATGAAAATGAAGCGGCCCTTTTACACGAGTAATGGGTGAGGAGTGCCAACTGTATATTTACTTCACTCTACAAGATGGTATTTTCAGTCCCTATATCTCGACAGCAATTACAGCTAGAGGAGTAATTTTTTCATATATGTTCTCAAAGGAAGGTCTAGAGACGATAATAAAAAGAAATCCAAATCAGTAAAATAAAATTAGAGGAAAATACTGCTAAAACCTGCCTTTTTAACACTTTACAACAAAGTTGAAAAGTGTTTATGACTTTGTTCATTCTGTCTGTCTGTCTGTCTGTCCGTTAGCACGATAACTGTCGTAAAAATGACTTCATCAAAATGAAATTTTAGTATGTTGTTCAGACGGTCTATAGGACCTATGGGAATATAAATGAATAATATCACCCAATTAGTTTTGGATTGAACCCGGGTTGAAAAAATGGGAATACATTGAGCCCTATGGGACCTAATTTTTCAAGCATTTTTTAAGCGGATTTAAAATTCACAAATTGCTTCGAAAATTTTAGGCAATATTCAAATTGTTCCATAAAATATATAAAAAAAAATTCAGCGAAATATATTCAGTATTTTTTTAAATAAAAATTAAAATAATAATAACACCTCTTATATGAAGCGATCACGTGTCCATGATATGAAACGATCACATGACCCACTTCAAAATGATATATGGCATCCATCTTGTCTCAAAATCGTGATTTTTAAAGTTCTTTCTAATTCATATTGAGTGTTGTATCCATCCTAAAACTACTTTATTTTGGCCTAAATTCTGTGCATCTACATACTTTAACAACGCAATGACAATATATTTCAGTTTAAATGCTCATACAAATTTGATTATTTCTACTATTAAGCCTATTTTTCACCTATGTAAAATGTAAACAGCAAAATATGTAGAATGAGTTGTATTAGAATCGCTGTAATTCTTTAACACAAAATCATTTAGTCCATGGAGTCTGCATGGCTGATATGAATGAAAAATTCATTGATTTTAGAAAGAGAAGGACGATAATTTTCGATGAAGTTTTACGCATAGAGTTTTACTTACTTCTAGCTCCATGGTCTTAATTTTTAAATAAAATAAATTATTATAGTATTGTGATGAATGACATGAATGGGGGAATTATTTATGAATGAAATGTTGCTTTTATAGAGAGAGCCAGGCGTGTTATTTTTTCTATGACGTCATTTGAATGGATTTCAGTTGTTTTCGATGAAGTTTTCAAATATAATAAATTATCGTAGTATTATGATAATTCTAAAATTATTACAGAGGAATGTATCACATTTTAGAGATGTTTAAACCAGGCAATTTATATTTTAATGCCGTCATTTGAATGAAGTTAATTTTTTTCGATGAAGGTTTAAGGTTTCAAATATAATAAATTAATGTAGTATTGTGATAAGTTTTAAAATATTACCGAGGAATGTATTGCATTTTAGACATGTTTAAATAAAATTGCATTGAAGTTGGAAAGTGTTTCATAATCAATGCTTTAAGCATGATTGATCTTTCTTGTTAATCATAACTTTACTCGCTATTATTGTTCTTGTTAATGTTGTCGTCACGTTTTCTGTTGACGGGCCTACAGACCAAACCAGTGAACCAATTTTATTGATGACTTTCTTATCATTTTCCTTATGGTCCAAGGTAGAATCCAATCTAAAAGACATTTTAATTGGAGTTTTTTGTATGAATTAAGTAAGGAATTTTAATTTTTTTTAGGAATTTCGTACGTCGTTTGGCGACAGAAAGTTAATAACTCAACAAAGAAATTCAACAATCTTAATATTTATTTCACAAAAAGAAATATAGTTTTATACTTATTCCACAAGAATAAAAGAGGCTCAATATACCTTGGCTCTTTGCTCGAATTTTGGTTTTCTCTGTACGGTAAATATTTTAGTGTAGCCGCGCTGCACTTATGGAAATTTATGCACACTTCATTAATTACGAAGCAGGGCGTCTAGGTATATGGAAACCTTTCATTTTCTCGTTCGGCATTTTGCTTATTCTAGTTTTACATGGAAAGCGTTGATGATACCTGATTCCCACACCTGGAGGGAACCGTACTTGGCGCCAGAATATGTAATTTCATCTTTTTTGGAGGGGGGGGGGTGATGTGTTTTATTGCTTGACGGGGTTTTTTCACAATGCAATTGTTTCTGTTTAAAGGTTTATTTATTCAAATTGTTTAAGTATTTGTATTGTGTTAGCATTGTTATACTGATTATTATGTTTTGTAGCATTTTTGTTCGGTATGCATACCAAATAGATAACATAAATGAAAGTAAGTAAGCTAAATTTAAAAATTACCAAGAAAACTATGTAAAAATGTATTAAATTAAGCATAAATAGAATAATATTAATATATGGTCTATAATGCTGTAAGGGTTAACAGAATTGCAACTTGTATTCGCATGATACGAGTGGTTAAAGAAACTCTTAATTAATACATATACAATTGCAAGTCTAAAATATTTAGAACAATTGTATTAAATCTGAATTTCGACCAACTTCTATCTCATTATAAGATATTTAAAATTACTAAAGTTAGCCGGTTTATGGTGTAAAGGTCATATAGTATCTTAGTTGTCTTTTGTTATTCCTTTGTTGAAGTTCACAGTTAAAAAAAAACAGAAAATTTCTTTTAATTTTCACTCCGTGCAATTGTAAATATTTTCTAACCAGAATTAGAACCAACCACGATGATTAGACTGAACCTAATACATGAAATCAGGAGCACCAACTGAAACACGTAACACTTTCTTCGTAACACAGAACCAATCAACATAGTTAATGCTCTCGACGAAAGCATCTCTGAAAATTAATTTGCGAAGCTCGTGAAACCGAAACTGTGAAACCGGCAAGATATCGGTTGTAAAGTATAGATTACAATCTATATGTTAAATACAAAGTTTTGTTTCATTCGCTTCATTCTATGGATCAGTAGAATTTTGCATTTCTTTAAAAAACTTCTATGGCCTGTAATGGTGTTGCATAGGAATTTATTGCCAGCTTTTGAATCATAGCAAATCAGTACGTTAAGTTGATAAAGCGTGACAGAGCAAAGTCGTTACTGATTTTTACGGAAGGACCGCTTGAAGATCATTTAAGAAGATCATGAAAACCGAAATTGTGAACTCGGCAAGATATAAATGGGAAGAACTTGATTGCAATCCGTAGGTTAAATACAAATATTCTTAGCAATCTCTTTTTTCTAAGGATCGCTAGAATTTTATATTTCGTTAAAATATTTTGATTGTGTGTAATAGTGTTGAATAGTAATTCAATGCTTGATTTTGAATCATATATAGTCTGTATGTTGAGTTGCCGAAAACGGACTACATCAGAGTCGTTAACTGCTTTTGACGACAGGACCACTTGAAGACAATTTAGGAAGCTCGTGAAATCGAAACTGTGAACTTGGCAAGAAATAAATTACACGATATAGATAACAATCCTTATGTTAAATACAATGATTTCTAATGTACTATTTCTTTAAAGAGTTACTAGAATTTTATATGCCATTCAAATACTTATATTGTGTGTAATTACGTTAAATATTAATTTATTGCCTGGTTTAGAATCGTAGAAAAGAGCAACTATTTGGACGGCCGGGAAGACATATAGTGTGTAATAGTGTTTAATCGGAATTTAATGCATTATTTTGAATCATATCAAGTTCGTATGCTGAGTTCATAAAAAATGGCAAGATCAGAGTCGTTAACTGCTCTTGACGACAGGACAAATATTGAAGATAATTTAAGAATTTCGTGAAACTGAAACTGTGAACTCGACAAGATATAAATTACAAGGTATAGATTACAATGCACATGTTAAATGCAATGATTTCTAACGTTTTCCTTTCGTAAAGAATCACAATTTTATATTTCATTGAAATACTTATATTGTGTGTAATAGCATTAAATAGAAATTTAGTGTCTAGTTTAGAATCGAAGCAAATCCGTACATCAAGTTGACAAAACGTGCCAGAGCAGAGTTGTTACTGCTCTTGACAGAAGGACCTCTTGAACCTAATTTGAGAAGCTCGTAAAACCGAAACTGTGAACTCGACAAGAAATAAATTGCAAGATATAGATAACAATCCATATGTTAAATACAATGATTTCTAATGTACTATTTCTTTAAAGAGTCACTAGAATTTAATATGCCATTCAAATACTTATATTGTGTGTAATTACGTTAAATATTAATTTATTGCCTGGTTTAGAATCGTAGAAAATCCGTACATCAAGTTGACAAAACGTGCCAGAGCAGAGCCGTTACTGCTCTTGACAGAAGGACCTCTTGAACCTAATTTGAGAAGCTCGTGAAACTGAAATTGTGAACTAGGCAATATATAAATTGCAAGATATATATTGCAATCCGTAGGTTAAATATAAATATTCGTAACATTATTATCTTTCATCTAAGGATCGCTTTAATTTATATTTCTTTAAAATATTTATATAGTGTGTAATAGTGTTTAGTAGGAATTTAATTCATTATTTAGAATCATATCAAGTTCGCATGTTGAGTTGTTAAAAAATGGCAAGATCAGAGTCGTTAACTGCTCTTGACGACAGGACAAATTGAAGATAATTTAAGAATTTCGTGAAACTGAAACTGTGAACTCGACAAGATATAAATTTCAAGGTATAGATTACAATACATATGTTAATACAATGATTTCTAACGTTTTCCTTCCGTAAAGAATCCCAATTTTATATTTCATTGAAATACTTATATTGTGTGTAATTACGTTAAATAGGAATTTATTGCCAGGTTTAGAATCGTAGCAATTTCGTACATCAAGTTGACAAAACGTGCCAGAGCAGAGTTGTTACTGCTCTTGACAGAAGGACCTCTTGAACATAATTTGAGAAGCTCGTGAAACCGAAACTGTGAACTCGACTTTATATATATATAGTATGTTAATATATACATACGGCAATATATATAATCCGTATGGCGTAAATTCAAAATTATATAGCTTTCTCATTCTTCTAGGGATCACTGGAAATGTATATCTCTGTAAAATACTTATATGGTGTGTAATAGTATTTAATAGGAATTTACTGCTTGATTTTGAATCATAGCATGTCCGTACGTTAAGTTGTCAAATAGTGCCACGTAGCGTATTCGAATACAGAGATTTATAATAATTATTTACGTACCAGTGCAAATTGCTGGTATTAAAGCAGTTCGATGCTTTATATCTGTATTTATATATGCACTTATATCTGTAAAAATTGTAATTTTACAGATATAAGTGCTTCATGGATAAGCTGCAAATCACCACAATGAATTATGTGTTTCTCAAATATCCTTGCCACGTTTTACTTTTGGTACTAAATATGCGTTAAAAATGAAAATTTAAAGTTTAATTCTATCACTTTCTCAATTAAAGCTTTGATTTCTTAAGAATTTATTCAAATATTTTACGATATGTAAAATGCAATTTTAATAAAAATGTAAACACATTTTCGTTTTATTAGAAAAACACATTATCATTTATAAAATATATAAATTTGTCCAAGAAATACATACTTCATATTTTATAGTAAAAGTTTTCTATTACTAAATGATTGAGATATGACTATATTCAAATATGTTAATAATTAAAAGATGTTTACAATATTTTTACTTTCCTTATATACATATTGTATAAGGAAAGTATTGTGACGGGGTCGAAAATTCGAATTCGAGTTTTCGACGGGAGAGCACGTTTCAAGCATCCCTGATCACGAATCAAACATTTTTGAAGTGATGTCTGTGTGTGTGTGTGTGTGTGTGTGTGTCAGTGAGTCTGTGGAGACGATAACTGACAAACGAATGGACCGATTCGAACCAAATTTGGTACAAAAATCACAATCCGCAAACACTGGAAGCTTATTGTTTTTATACGCAATCGAATGTTCAGAACCCCCCTAAATTTTCGAATGAAATTTTGAAAAAATCGTCTAAAAATCAAAACCACTATTAAAGTTACCCAAATAGACATTTCTTATGTAATTTTTCATTAGAAAACGATTGGTATAAATTTTAGAAGGCTAACGTAGAACCGTTCTCGAGATATTGTTCATTTAAAAAAAAAATAATCAAAAAGGCATAAAATAAAAACAAATATTTCTTATTGAGAAACATGTTCATTTTTCATATAATACCATGCGATAAATTGAGTGACATCATTCTCGTGTATCTAGCTCGTTCCATTCATCAAAAAAGATAGTTTGAATAATAATTTTGTATTTGAACGCCAATAGTCATTTATCTGCTGTAAGAATAACTTATTTCTTAGTGCATAACGCTTGGCGAGATTTTGGCGACGAACTTGGCGGAATATCGTCAACTTGGTGGCTTTTTTGAAATGTTGCCAAATTAACGAAAATCTCGCCAAATGGATAAAAATGACTCTAAATCAATGAAAATGACTACTAATTATCGAAAATTTAATTTCTTGGAAATAATATTAGTATCTACTATAAGAAAAACCTATCTATTTTTTTTACTGTAAAAGTAGTAAATTCATTACATTATATAAGGAAAGTCACGTGTTGCCCACATCATATTTTTTAGGTAGTTTCATATATCTCAATAACGTTTCTTTTTCCTCCAGCAATGGAAACTGGCTTCTTATATTTAATATCTGCCTTTTTTTTTGCTGAAGTACATATTTAGCAATAACATTATCTCTACATACAGTATTGTGGCAATTAATTGAGAAATGCAGTTTTTTTTATAAAAATCAGTTTTATTCAAATTTTCTATGGATACATTTAAAACTAATAAGTGATATGACCTCCCCGAGACATTATAACATCACAGACACGTTTCGGCATGGAATGTACTAGACTAGCACATGTAGTTTTAATTTCAACGTCTCTGAACCGTATGTCAATAACGGCCGAAATTAGCTTGTCCATCGTCATACAGTCAAATTTGTGAAGCCGTTTTTTGACAATAGTTCACAAATTTTCTATGGGATTCAAGTCTGGTGAATTCCCGGGCCAATCCAGTACGGTAATATTTTTTTTAGCAGAGATTTTTGATTCGCTTCGAAGTGTGACATGGCGGCAGTCTTGTTGGAAAACGCAATCTCCGTTCGGCCACAGTTTAGCCATGGTTGGAAACACTTTTCGGGTCAATATGACTTCGTAACTGGCAATTTTCATCATTCTCTCTACGGGAACAAGAGATTCTGTCCCAAAAACGCTGAAACAACCCCAAAACATCCTTTTGGGCGGATGCTTGATTGATGTGGTGCTGATTGAGAGGTTCTCATTGGCTCCTTCTCACGAACATGGATCTAAATCCCTGAACCACAAAATGTGTTTCGTCAGAAAAGAGAACCTTCTCTCGGTCCTTCTCAGTCCATGTTTTGTATTTCCGCTCCCATTCCAACCTTTTTTTCATCATGCGAAGGGTCAGAAGCTGCTTTTGTACGGTCGACGTGCTCTCCGTCCGCGTTCTAACAGCCTGTATCGCACTGTTGAAGGTGCAATATCAACACCAGCTGCCGCCATGGACTTGGACAGGTCAAAACTGGTTAATCGAGGATTTTTAACACTCATTCGATGTACAGTTTTGTCGTCACGACCCGAAGTTGATCTTTTTTGCTGCATCTTCCAGAACCGTTGGTTCCAGCATTTCCTGTTTCCTGAAACGGCTTCCAGATCCTCCCGACACTTGCTGTACTCACTCCACATATTTTACCTATTTCCTCGAACGTCTTAGAAGTGTGTTCTCTAAGCGCAATCACTTTAGCACGTGTTTCCGCGCTGATATCCATGCCGCTAATGACCACCCCCAACAACTGAGAAACTACCACTGCGGAACACCTGCCACCTGGCGGAGGAATTTGAACACTTTCTACTTGCCAGGTGCATACGATCACCTGCTACTCTGATAATAACTGCAATTTGAACTCTGAGCTAATTTGGAGTGCTTCTTCCTAAGCTTACGTGTAATAAAACACAAAAAAATGACATTTCTCAATTAATTGCCACAGTACTGTATAATCTGGAAAAAATCTTGAAACGTACTTTAAAAATATTGACAACCTTTGCTTTAAGTTTATATCTGAAATTAAAATCTTAAAAAAATATATTTTTTAATCGAAGTACTAATGATAATTAACATATTTTCTTAATTAGATGGTTTTTGTGCTTTGGTTAAAGTTTTCCAAAGTTTTATTATAAAGAAATGACAAATAAATCTTCCTTTTCGAAAAAAATTTTTTTTTTGCAATAATGGTTATATAATTAATGCTCTCAGATGTACAGCAGTTGTTCATGATTTAAACAATATTCGAATTGTATTCAAAATATAAGTAATTATCCTTCACTCCATAGAATCTTAGTCACAACCTCTATACAGTCAGATATAATCCGTGTATGCACTTCCAGTATGAGCTTTGTGTTGGCGTGTTGCGTTGGCATGGTGCGTTGGCATGTTGTGTTGGCATGCTGCGTCCGCGCATTTATTGCACACATTAGATGGTTAGGGGTGTTGCAAGTGTTAAAGTGCATCACCACCAGAATCGTCTGAAAAACAAGGAAGGGATAATAATCAGAAATATGGTAATTGCTAATCAATTCAAGATACTATTTTACAGAAAACTTATAACACTGTAAAAACGTTATGTATAAAAAATCTAAATATTAGCTTTAACATTTAGGAGATTATAAAATCTTTAAATTTAACCCACATTATATCTCAATATTGTCTGGAAAATCGCTCTTCAAAATTATCATTTCAGTAGACAGACAATGAAAATAAGGCATTCGTCTACTTTGTTTCCGAAGAATAAATGACAAAAAATATACTTTTATAATTTAATGCTATCTTCTAAAATGCCAGTGTGATTGAGAAGATTTGCGAACGCAGTACTTACAGTGATAAAATAATTTTACATAAATATCAAAATGATATATTTAAACTCCAGAAAGCTTGAATTAAGTCCTATGACAGCAAATGTCAATCCAACACCGAAGACTTACCTGAGTTCCCTAAACAGTCCAAGACCAAATCTGGCGATCTAGAGAAAGCAATCGAATTCAATTAACAATTCATAGAAATCCACCTAGACTTTGAAGCGAGGAATCATCCCAAACAGATTCTAGAAGATTTCACTAAAGTATTACCAAACATTAAGTCCGATATAGACAAAATTCATGTTCTGTATGCAAATCTCAGTGAAATTGCTGGGCAGAAATGAATTCGTGTCTCCTGATTGGCCGACATCAATGTTCTCTGAATCCCAACATCTTGTAAAAACGTAGCATTTCACTGATCCAAGGCTAGTGCTCCACGGAGCACAGCTAGATCTCGCCAAATCAATGCACCTCCATTACTTGTAGAGGAATTGTACCTCTTTTTCCAAATTCTGCGACTCGACAGATCATCACATTCTGGATGCAAGAGAATCATCTGTTTTTTTTTATTTTCTCTTCTGTAATTTATCATTTATTACTATTAACCAACCTCCCCTTAGATTGTAGTATTAAATGCTGTTCTAGAGACTCAGTTAATTGGAAAATCCTTGAATCTTTGAGAAAGCTTCAATTTTGTATTTCAACATACTGTTTCTGTTTCCGACCACTAAAATGCATATTCAAATTTCCCTAATTAAAAAAAAATCTAGTCGCATGAGCGAGAGCTCTGACATGCCTGCATCAATTTTCGTCGCTATATGTAGCTTGGAATATTCTTTTCGCGTAGCACAGACAGACATTCACGCAGACAGACATATTCTTCTGTTAAGAAAGACTTGAACAACTTATCAAAGCATAAATGGTATGAAAATGCAGCATTAAGATGTTTCGAGGCTAGAATGGCACCAAACCCGAAATGAAAAGATAGCGTGTATTAACAATTTCCAGCATAGTTGAAAAGTGTTTACGACTTTGTTCATTCTGTCCGTCTGTCTGTCTGTATGTCTATTCGCATGTTAACTGCTGTAAAACTGACTTTATCAAAATGCAACTTTATCAAATTATCCCATAAAATACATAAAAAAAAATCAACAAAATATGTTCGGTAGTTTTTTAAATAAAAATTCAAATAATAATCACACCCACATTATATGAAGAGATCAAGTGACCCACTTCAAAATAAAATATGGCATCCATATTTTTTTTCTCAATATAAAATCGTGATTTTTAAAGTTATTTTATGTTTATATGTAGTGTTACATCCGTCCTGAAAACGCTTTCTTTTTGCGTATTTTTTGTGCCTTTATATCCTGTATCAACGCAATTACAATATTTTTTAGCTTAAATGATCATCAAACTTTGATTATTTCTACCTCACAGTCTTGTTTTACTGGATGCAGGATGTAAATAAGTGGTTATAAAATGAGTTGTATAAGAATTGCTGATTTTTTTCAAGCAAAATTATTTAGCTCTGGAGTCTAAAATAAAAGTGAAAATAATAAGATATTCATTGCTTTTGCATACAGAGCCAGATGATTTATGTTTCGATGACGTCATTTGAATAAATTTCATATTTTTCAATGAAGTTTGAAGTTTTCAAATATAATAAATTATTGTAGTACTGTGATAATTTAAAATATATCAGAGCTGAATACATCGCATTTTAGAGATGTTTAAATAAAATTGCATTTCAGTTGGAAATTGTTTCATAATCAATGGTTTATGCATGATTGATCTTTCTTGTTTTATTTCTACATGAATATGTTGCTCAAGTTTTCCTTCACCTTTGGTCAAAATGTTCATTACTTTCCTTATATACATAAAGTATAAGGAAAGCATTGTGACGTCGAAAATTCGAAAGGGTGGTCGAAAATTCGAATTCGTGTTTTCGACGGGAGACCACGTTTCAAGCATCCCTGATCACGAATCAAACATTTTTGTGATGTCTGTGTGTGTGTGGGAAAGTATGTGTGTGTGTGTGTGGGGGGGGAAAGTATGTGTGTGTGGGTGTGTATGTGTCAGTTAGTCTGTGGAAACGATATCTCACGAACGAATGGAGCGATTTGAATGGAATTTGGTACAAAAATCACAGTACGGGAATACTGGAAGGCTATTGTTTTTAAACGTAATCGAATGTTCAGGATCCCCTAAATTTTCGGGAGAAATTTTGAAAAATCCTCAAAAAATCAAAACCTTTAATAAAGTTACGCAAACAGACATGTCTTATGTAATTTTTCCTTACAAAACGATTGACATAAACTTGATAATGCTAGCAAAAACCGTTCTCGAGATATTGCATATTTTTCAAATAAATTTATCAAAATATCCCATAAATTAAAAAATCATATTAACTGTGGAGAAACCTGTGTTCACTTTTCATATGTAATATCATGCGATAAAAGTGGTGACAACATTCTCGCGGATCTAGATCGTTCCATTCATGAGAAAAGATACTTTGAGTAATACATTTGTATTTGAACGCCAATAGTCATTTATCTACTATAAGAATAACTTATTTATCCGTCCATAACGCTTGGCGAGATTTTGGCGTCGAATTTGGCTGAATGTCGCCAACTTGGCAACTTTTTGAAATGTTGCTAAATTAACGAAAATCTCGCCAAATGGATAAACATGACGCCAAATAAATGAAAATGGCGACTATTTGTCGAAAATTCAATATCTTGGAAAGAATATAAGTATCTACTATAAGAAAAACCTACTTTTTACTGTAAAAGTAGTAAATTCGTTGCATTATTATAAGGAAAGTCATGTGTTACCCACATCAGATTTTTTTATTAATATAAATACTCAATACATGTTCGACTCAGTGAAGATTAATTCAACTCACATGATGTCAAATGAATGAACATATAAAAAGTTCTATATTTTTGCCTTTCTAGGATGTCCTGTTCATGTGACACAAAAATACTGACAAACGGAACAAAAGACTGACCAACTCGAATGCAAGAAGACTTTAGGTATTCAAGACGAGTAAACCCCATAAACGCGGATTCAAGTTTATTATCAGCAATAAATTTAGAACTAAAAGTTGCATGCTCTTAAACAGACGTTGAAAAATGAAATTTGATATTCCCATACGTAGTATTGTGAAAGTATTGCTTTTACCAAAATTTTCGATTTCGAGATTTTGATTCCAGTATATGTTTTAAGAACTCCTGATCACGGTTCCATTATTTTTGCACGTCTGTCTGTCTGATGCATGTGGTCGATTTCTTATGTACACTATAGTAGCCACAAATATTATTGGAGTTTCACAAAATTTTGTATTCGGCTTTGTTTTCAAATTATCTAGAACTAGATAGAATGTTTTTAAATTCGAGCGATAAGTTTTATTTAAAAAAATTTCTTCGTGAACTTTTATTCAAATTTTATTCGAAATATCATATTTTTTAACATGGCAGCATGGTACAAAATTGGACATATTCATGCACAAAAGGGTTTATTTATGGCTCATTGATCATAAGACTTAATAGTCTCAATCATTGTTGCGAAAAATAGCCGCGACGCAATTTTTTTGTTCCTGAATTCATTAGCGTCCCCATAGGGGGCAAGTTACTCCTTATGAGGATGTACATTGCCAAATATAGTATCAATCAAATTTCTTTCAAGTCTTTAAAGTGAAGGATAACACGCTATATTTGTAATCATTCGAACCCACAATACAAATTTTTCAAACTTTTTCTTGCAAAATATGAAAACAAAAATGAGAAAGTCAGTTATGAGAAAGTCGAGTTGAGCTGCACACCAGTTAACTATCCTTACTTTCAATCAATAATAAGATTAAAACCTCTATGAATTTGCAGAGTCGGTTTTAACGATAAGAGCTTGCAATGTCGTCCCAGTAGCTCAACGGTAGCGCATCGTCTGGCCAGTTCGGAGGTCCAGGGTTAGATTCCCGATTGGGGCAGCGAGGTTTTTTTACACCTTTGCCCGACCGGTCGTCCATATAGTTGCTCAAGTCCTCTGGATGAGTCGGACGGCCTGGGTCTTCCACACCTTTGCCCGAATAAATCAACCCAGTAAGTTAGTGCAAAGATGTCGGAGGTCTGAAGACCCCAGACCGTGCGACTCACATAGTAGATTTAGAGTAGCTAGCTGCACGGCCGGGAAAGGATACCTCCTGCACTCAGGAGGCACCCAAGGTCAACCATCCCGCCAAACATGTATTTAGATCTAAACATATATTTAGATCAAAAAGGATAGCAATTGACGAAAAATAATGTGATTAAACAGACAGTTTTACATTGTATTTGAACTTGGCAAGTAGATCCATTTTTCAAAAATGGGAAAAAGGTTATTGCGAATATAGATAAAATGATCATTGAAAAATAAAATTTAGAGTGAGGTATAATATTATAATGAAAAATAGATTAAAATTAACGGAAATAATAAAATTTTAAAAGTAAAATTTATAAAATATATGAAAAGAAAATATAGAAAAAGGGAAAAAAATAGGCACTTGAAAAACAGAAACAGAAATTTAGAATGAAATTTAGAAAAGAAAAATTAGAAAAAATACAAATAAAAAGGGTTAAAAGAAAAAGAAAGAACCGAGAAAATAAGAACAGTTAACATAGCCTTTTTTTAAAGAAAATATGGAAGGAACACAATAAGTTCATATAAGTTAATAAGAATGAAATAAAGGGATTCATTGATCAAAATTAATTGAGGGCTGAATCTACTTATAAGCTTAGGTCAATTTATTAGAAATTTCCATGGCAACAAGAATACAGTATTTAACTGTATCTACTGAAGAGGGATTTGGACGAACATTTGAGAACCAAATTGGTTTATTAGAGGGCGAGGGTTTACAGAGAGAAAGCTTTTTACAAAAATACAATCGAAAATGCAATGGTAAATGATGTCGGAGATCTGAAAATGACCCAAATACGGCTAGTATGGATTTAGTGGACTCTGGAAGATTGAGCGCCGATTTCAAGTTGAGAGGATAACGACCACGCAGGATACCAACCTGGTTAAAATTAGTAGTAGCAGAAGGCTAACCTGGGATAAAAATAGCAAGAGGTGGTCAGTCAGATTGTGTCAGTGTCCCACCAATCTGACATTAGAGGGTGGAGAATGCAGAGTCCACTTGGACAATAGGAGCTTGCAATGTCGTCCAAATAGCTCAACGGTAGAGCGTGATCTAGCCAGTTATGAGATCCAGGGTTCGATTCCGGTTGGGGCAACACGGTTCTTTACAAATTAACTTAAAAATGGTTTGAAATATGCTTATTACTCTACTTGAAAGTGACAATAAGGATACTGACAGTAAAGAAACTGATGATACAATTATGGGATAAATACAAATACCTAAAGACAATATATAAGTAGCACACATCTTTAGTTTATTTATACATGTTGAAATATAATACTTAATTACTATATCGTAAAAAAATCATAAAAGGAAAACATGAACAAATTATTTATATCAATTTATATTGCACTAAAAAATCGCATTAATAAAAATCCGCAAATATCGCATTATTAAAACTACATTCATATCTCACTATTAAAATAATTAAAAGTAGAAACTTATTTAAAATTTCAATTAACTTCCATAATTTTTAAGAACAATATTTATTAGGTAATCGTTCAGAGCCTTCTATTAAAGAACATTTTTTTTTCTTCTGAAAAAGTTCCGAAGTGTACAAAACAGCTCTAAAAGTCATTAAATCTTTTTTGTCATAAAATACTTTTATGAGACCACTTTGTGGAAGTGGTTAAAAAAGGTATCACGAGAAAGATTAATTGCGACCGAGATCAATTTATAAGAAAGTTTAGGTGAACAAATAAACGAGTTTAGAGCTCTATATTTAGAAAGAAAAATCTATCATAGAGTGGATTTTTTTATCAGTAATTAGAAAAAAGTCTAAAATATTTTTCTTTATTATTATAAAATGAAGATTGCATTTTGAAAACGTATAATGCAGAAGTAATATGTTTTACAAATTTTACATTTTGTTATCATGTTCTATTCCAGCTAATGCAAAAAGTTAGCTCCTGACCAGTGGTTCTTCTTCTTCTTCTCCTTCTTCGACCCAGACAATTCTTCCTACCCGAAGGCGTAAAGTATAAGTTTGGACGGCCGGGAAGTACCACCCAAGTCAGACCGAAACCCAGTTTGGGCAGCACCTACAGGGACAGTACCCTTCTTCCCAGCCCACCACCCTCTCGGATGTACTTTCGGATCCATATATTTGACATTCTCTTACTCAGTGTGAACATGAGGACATTTTGGGGCAGATACAGGAACCGAACTCGGATCACACTAGTGCAGTTCTTGCGCGCTAACCACTGGGCTGTCCCACCTCTTCCATAGTCAATATTGTAAGTTCATAAAATATTTGCCTTCTATAGTATCGGCGGCTCTGTAGAGTCTGAAAATACTTTTAGACATTCCACTTTTTTGTCGGTCCTGGGAGAGAATTGGTTTCCATTATGTCCTTCTCTGTAACTGATTCTAAAGTGGGTAAGTATAATGCCTTCACCGTCACCAGTTGGGCATCTGGATGATCTAAAAACACTTTTAGTACCCTCTCTATTTCCCCTGAGGAAACTTAAAAATCAGCCTTCATCATCTTTTCAGTCTTTAGCTCATTGGGTGGGCTTCTGCAGGATCTCTGAGTTCCAAATACTTTCATTTCCCTTGATCGAAATCAAATATCCGGCTCCGTTGTGTTGCTCCGCTGTCCCATGATCGATACTTTAAACGTGTAGAGATTCAGACTTCTAGTTGATTCGTCGACTTTGGAAGCGTCTTGAAAGAATTTCCCCCAAAACCCATTTTCTTTGATCTCGTTGTGTAATCTAAAATTCAGCTCATTTAGGTTCCATCCCGCACTAGATAACACAAGTTTGGTGTTTCAACCTTCTAGATAACCAAGGGGATTCCAGATGATCTTTAAAGACAAGACTTAACTAACTTATATTTAGATAGCAGAGAAATGCTTTGGAGCAGTGTTTGACGTTGCTGTAATAAAAGGTAAACGCAGATTTTACATATGTTTCAGTGCCGCCAACGGTCCTATCGTTCTGAAAACACCGGTTCTCGTTAGATTACCGAAGTCAAGCAGCATCGGACGCGGTTAGTACTTGGGTGGGTGACCACCTGGGACCACCGTGTGCTGTTGGCACATTTTGGTTGCGGTAGCCCGGTGGTTTGCGCGCTGGATTTGCATTCTGCCACAACTGCC
The DNA here is from genome assembly GCA_951213105.1 of Amaurobius ferox. Lineage (NCBI taxonomy): Eukaryota > Metazoa > Arthropoda > Arachnida > Araneae > Amaurobiidae > Amaurobius > Amaurobius ferox. Next base: position 54,642,513 of record OX578147.1, read on the forward strand.
GCCGTGTTCATGCGGAGTATGATCACGTTAAACGTGTGGGTCCGTAAGTCCTTCCGAGAGGTTGGTGGTAGGGGAAGGAGGGTACGGTCCCTGTGGATGCCTACCCCACTTGGTTCCGGTCTAAATTGGGTGGCACTTCCCGGCCGTCCAAACAGTTACCTTACACCTTTCTGGTAGGTCGGACGGTCTGGGTCTCAACAACAACATGTTTGAGGGCATGCTTTGCACATCAGTAAAATGCATTTCAGTCTAATTTTCTAATCAACTGTACATGTGATCTGCTCTATCTGTGATAATGTTTCTAAAAGTACCTTCTGCAATCAAGGGTTTTTTTTTGTGTGTGTGAAGAATTTACAAAAAGTAAACGCTCAAAAATGCTGCAATAAAAACTAAAAATTAGAGAATATACTTCGTTAAAACTGCATACAGATATATAAGGCAGAAATGTTTCGAAGGCAGAAAGCAACATTCTTCTTTGAGTAAAACATACAGCACAACCTCACTTCTTCAAGTAATTTTGGCAACTGCAGTAGAATCGCTTAAAAGGATAATTTTGACTTCACTTGTCAACTTCCTTCTTTTTACGGTTTTGCCTTCCTTTCCTAGATATCAGTAGTTATTTATTTCGCACTTCTATTTGGCGAAGTTAGCTCCTTTAGTAGCATTTAATATTGATCAAATAATTGACCGATATTGTATATTCTGGCATTACATTGGAAATATTTCAGGCCAGAAATTATTAAAGCCAGAAATAGATCTCACACGTGTTTTAGTGACACTGTTTTATGCCAATTTTTTATTGTATCTCAAGCGTCAAGCAATACTTCCAGTCTGAATGACGCCAGTGTTTACGGCATGTGAACTCAAAGATCAGAAAATCATAAATTTAGGGGTATCAAGACAGAAGAGGGGTCGAACTCTTGAGAAAATGTGAAGCTACGACATTGGACGGAAAGGTTATTCTATGAAGAAAGTTCTTGTTGCGTCACCCTGAATGCTGCAAATCAGAGAAAAGGGGGAGTGACAATCACGAGGCAAAAGGGCCACAACTTGTGAATAAGAACGACAATACTAGTTGGACATTATGACTTAGAGATTTCGAGTTTGGCGATATATACTCGTGCGACATGATGATATAACGAGGATGATACTCAATTAAAGATATATAAGTATGACTTGGCGAATGCAGATATGACTACGAAAACTAAATACGAGTACATAAGTACTACATACGAGAACATAAGTACGAGTGTTTGAGTCAGCAGTGCAATATGATCGACGAATTTACGTGTCGATGCATTAAACCAAGAGTTAATGCTAGTAATAAGGACGACATCAAGTACGTGCTGCTAACAAAGTCCATGACAGACTTGAAGGAATGTGTTCCTCAAATATGATGTCTGGACCTAACAACATTTTAGGCATTTTCATACTGGTCTCACATAATCCATCCGTCGGAATAATTAATGAGAAAAATAATTGTTGTATTTAAATAATTAAGTATTTTATGTTGTTAATAAATGTTTTATTGTTAAAGTAAAATGGTGTGATCCATTTAGTATTATAATAAATAATTATTCTTTTACAGAACTCTTGCAAAATAAAATAATTGGAGGGTTAATAGCGGCACACATGCAAAGTACAATAATGATAAGTCCACTATATACGAGTTTATGTTAAAGGTATGTTAAAGGTATAGATATAATGTTGATGATAATTAAACTAAAAGTTAAAATTTAAGTACTCTTTATGTTTCTTTTTGTTTCAACACACACACACACACACACACACACACACACACACACACATATATATATATATATATATATATATATATATATATATATATATATATATATATATATATACATATATAATATATATATATATATATATATATATATATATATATATATATATATATGTATATATATAATATATATATATATGTATACATATATATACACACACACACATATATATATATATAAATGTCCGACCAACTGGAAGGTGTAAGGTAATTTTTTGACGACGGAAGAAGCCATCCAAATTAGACAAAAACCTAGTGGAAATACTACCGTTCATTCATAATATGTTGCCTTTCGGTTTTCTGCCTCAGTGGTATTTCGCTTTCATTTCTTCCAGCAATATTAACAACTACTCACCTTCAGACACATACGCTATTCTACCTCAATTATCAAACTTAATTGAATAAGTAAAATTGTGCTTCTCGTTTGTCATTGAAACAACTATTTTTCAGGTTCAGCTGTAGATAGAGCTTAGATAAAGACTAATATAGATTCAGCCTCAAATTTTGAGGAGCTAGAGTGATTCACTAGGTTCTCAATGCAATAGAAATATATAAAGTTGTATGATTTTCATAAGAGAAATAAAACGTTTGTAAATGTCACTTGTTTTAGTTTAGGAAACACAAAATTTAAATATACAATAAACCTCTTAACAAGACATTTTTCACAGTGGTAAACACAGAATTTTAATCATGAATAAATTTACGGGAGTTTCTAATCCCACCTGTAACTGAGAGTTTTATGCTTTGGCTTCAAATCCATAGAGGTCGTAAATAAATTTCGAAAAAGGGTGGCACATTTTTTAACGCATATATAACAGAGCCGATTTAACATCTCCTATAAATTTAAGGTATTGATAAGAGAAACACTTTTATGCAAAGAAATATATTCGAAACTAAGAAATTTATGAAGGCGTCTTCATTTTTGAGGAGTCTTTATATAAACGAGTCTTCATTTTTGAGGAGTCTTTATATAAACGAATCTTCATTTTTGAGGAGTCTTTATATAAACGAGTCATCATTTTTGAGGAATCTTTATATAAACGAATCTTCGTTTTTGAGGAGTCTTTCTATAAACGAGTCTTCATTTTTGGGGAGTCTTTATATAAACGAGTCTTCATTTTTGAGGAGTCTTTATATAAACAAGTCTTCATTTTTGAGGAGTCTTTATATAAACGAGTCTTCATTCTTGAGGAGTCTTTATATAAACGAGTCTTCATTTTTGAGGAGTCTTTATATAAATGAGACTTCATTTTTGAGGAATCTTTATATAAACGAATCTTCGTTTTTGAGGAGTCTTTATATAAACGAGTCTTCATTTTTGAGGAGTCTTTATATAAACAAGTCTTCATTTTTGAGGAGTCTTTATATAAACGAGTCTTCATTTTTGAGGAGTCTTTATATAAACGAGTCTTCATTTGAAAACCCTTTAATTTGGAGACTCTTTCATTTGAAGACTCCTTCATTTCTCATAAGAAGGAGTCTTCATTTTTAACTGAGCATGTGACTGGTCATCATCTTGGCTGTGCTATTAAGCATTTTAAACACATTTACACACTTACTTTGTACAATCATAGGCATTTCCGTAAAACCAGAAGGGACATTTCCATAACTGGAAGTGGACGTCGTTAGTGAACCCCCTTGAACTCTTTTGGAATTCAACGCTTCCATTTATATCAGTCACTATCTAAGTTCTATCAATAGCCGATCCTAAGCAATAGATACTGCAAAGAAAACTTCCAGAAAAAACTTAGTTAGTGAAACTATCAGTGGGAATCTTTAGCGAACGCATTTACCTCCTTCAGAATTTGATCCTTAATCCATATTAGTTGAGAGCTAAGCTTTATCTATGGCAGATCCTGAGAACAATATACTTCCAAAATATTTAGTATAAACAATATAATGAAACGAAATACTTAACTCCTTAAAATACATTTCAAAATTTAAATGATAGTTTTATTTCATTTTATTAAAAACGTTATGAGACTATTTTTCTTGAATCTGAAAATATTTATAGTTTTCATCGATAAATGTTTATATTACAGTATATATATATATATATATATATATATGTAAAAATTTGAAGTCCAATTCAATTTCTTTTTAAATTCTCTAGCATATTTTTCTTTTCAATCAATGTAATCAAAAAGCTGAGTTCAAAACAAACAAATCGCCATTTCGTTTTCAAATTCGTAGAATGTCTTTTAGAATAGACTAGAAATTTCGCCGAATTAAAAAAAAATAATCAAGTTTTGAAATTCTTAAAGTGAAGCATTTTCAGGTAAAGTTACTGAATCTCTAAATAAGTATAATTTATTTTATATAATCGATGTGAATGAGTTCTTATATGCATATGTGATATCTTAAATCATTGTCTGACTGTCCTAAAACATGTGATGATTCTTATTACATGAATATTTTTATTCGCATATATTTATCATTAATAGAAACTGTTTTTAATGTTTAGTTATGCACTGTAATTATTGTATTACAATATCTATATTCTACCATTACCGATAGTTACAGACATGCATTTGGTAATAATGCTAATGTTTTTCATTATCCTAATGTGGAATTTAATATAATTTCATGATAGAAAAAATTATATTACTAGAATATGACCCTTTGAAAATTGAATGGTGTAAGATATTGGATGTGCCCGTCTTGGATTTCCATATAATAGACTTAATTTCCAAACCTCTGCAAGCCCTTTCATTTGCATTAGTCTGTTTACAACAATGGTGATATGAATAGCCATTTTTGTAAAATACTTAAAGACTCTTGTTGCATATTTTCGGCCTTGTTGCATATTTTCTTGTTGCTTATTTTGTTGCATATTTTTCTTGTTGCATATTTTGGTTGTGCCAACAGGTAGAAAAGTAGTGTCCTCTTTTTCCGCATCCTATACAGTATATCATTTCATTTTGTGATTTTTCCTGTCTTCCCCGTTGATTAACATTAAATTTTCTGCCCATATTTTCGTTGCGATCAATTGTATTTATTTCTGAACGGTCACCTTGTTCCTCCATAATTTTCTCCAAATGTTCAGCAAATTCTACTGCTTTGTCAAAATTATTAATATTTATTTTCTTGATTTCAAATGCAAGATCTTCTCTTAAAATTTCTAAAAATTTTGAAAGCATTAAATTGTTTTTAATTTCAAACATTTCATTAGTTGAGTTATTTCCTACAAATTCATTTGTTGCATTAGAAATATTTAACGCTAGCTCCGCTACTTTCATCCCTAGCTTCATCTTTATTTTATTTAAATTTATTTGCTTTTGCAGCATAGTAACCGGTGCCTTAAATTGTTTTATCAAAATTAGTTTAACTTCTCCCATATTGTTTGCATTCTGTAATTTCCATTTTTGTCAAAAATTCTAAAGCCTTCTCCTTTAATCTCGTTTTTACAATTATTACTTTATTCTCTTCTGATCATTCGGCCATTTCTGCAATATTATGAAATTGCGTTAAAAAGAATTCAATGTCCTCATTTTCTTTTCCATTAAAAAAGGCAATACATTAATCAAATTAAAGTTATCCATTCTTACTCTCTGATTTTTACTTCTTTCTATTTGTGACCTATCGGGAGAAATTTGACGTCTCGAATTTCGGTTATTCCTTTGAAGCATTTAACACAAAATTATCCCTTCCAAAATTTTCTAACTTAATCTAAATAACATGAATACATTTCAAAAATACTGGACATAAAACACTTCATGCAATAAAAATATTCTTAACATTATAATGAATTTTTCACACACTCTTTTCAATTAGAATATTTTCAACTCTTTTCATTTTCAAAGTGATTGTGCATATTTATTTTTTACCAATGCAAAAATTTAGTCAACATATGCTTTTCCAAAATTTACATTCATTTCTTTATTTAAATTATTTTTATTCACCTTATAATTATTTATTACAATTTTCATTTAAATTTATGACTTACACAATAGAGTCACGGTAACCAAAATGTGGGACGACTAAAATAGAAAATGGGAACTTAAAGTTAACATTATAATTAACATTATAATTGATTATTAAGCATTATTAAGCATGGCCGTTAATCTCATACAGTGGAATTAACATTTAAATCGTACATTGCTCGCTGTTGTGCCGCAATTAACCCTCCAATTATTTTTACCTTTTGTGTAAGTCCTGAAAAGAATTATTAATTAATATTAAAAGATTAGACTATTTAAACTTAAACAATATAATTTATTAACAACATGAATTTACCAATAACACTAAATTTCATCAATATCAATTTTCAATTTTTATCAAATTTCATTTACTTATTTTAGCAAGGGGAGATATGCGATAAAAAATATTAGTTTTACCGTTGTTGTCTAGGACTTGTTATTATGAGCACATACCTTCAATTTTAGTCTTGGGCTCATCATCTCGCTTGCATCAGTCTTATACTGCCATAACTCTGTGGTGTGTGGCTCCTCCTCGTACTTTTAATGCACTCTACCATTTTATCTACCTCCATTAATTTGGAATATCAACGGAACCTTTACAAAACTGTTAGTTTTTCATTTTTCTCTACTCGTGCTCTAACTGCAGCTCCTAAGTCATGTTTGCTAGATCTTATCCACTTCGCTCCTTTCGTAAATCTGTTTTTAGACTGGTGGTTCCTTCGGCGGGGGGGAGAGAGGGGTAGCTCCGCCCTTCTTCCCCTTGGCGTTCATTGGTTCTTCTGAACCCAATGACATCACTTCATAGCCCCTCTCAGCCCCTGTGGCCTGGCACACCTAAATTTATAGCATTTGACCTAAAAGTTCAAGTTGTTGTAAAGTTCGGCGCCAGTCAGACTCAAGCTTTCTTTTCCTTAAAGCACAAGATAAATAATCAAATAAAAATGTCTCATGTGAGAACAATTTCTGGTCTCACACTGACATAAATCAAAATGTGTTTAATTATAACTTTGACTTTTCGTGTATTTCTCCTGCGCAACTCCTTTTCGGAAAGAAATTAATATATATATTTGTCCCTGGAGTATGATTAATCTCTATAAAAGGGCTAAAACCCGTGTTCTCGAGAAATAAGACCTATTACCGTATTTTTAGAGATAACAGATAATTGATTAACAATATAGTCCAACAATGTGACCACAAATACTTAAGAGAAGATAATCATACTCATAATGTGGGTACTGGAGTACATAAATTGACCAGTCAACATGATGACCGTCTAGTCCACGGACAAGTCCTAGACCCCTACAGCCACAGTATTAGGCGTTTGACAAGCGATTAGTTATATCTGCCATCAGGCAAACCATTCCACGTCAATGTTTCTACCTGCCTTGCGGAAGTAGCTTGGAACATGCGTGGTCTATTGTTTTTCTCACCACTGACCTCAGTCAATCATAGACCGTACTTAGATTGAGCAGCCTAGAGCTGGCAATTTACCAGAGACCTGGAAGACCTTCAGAATATTGTCAAATCGTCTTCAATAACGAATTCGATTTTAGCTTAGGTTCTAATGATGGGCAAAAATTCATATGGAGTCGAAAAGATCAATGGGCGAATCCAGTCAACTGTATCGAGCGGCAAGCAGCACTAACACAGTGCAAGGGATGTCGTAAAAAGTTGTTTTCCCAGATACAAATTTGAAAATTTTCAAAAAAACAATGTTTTATCGATGCCGAAATATGATAAAGTTAAAAATACCAAAAGCAAGTTAATAGGTTTTCAATGTATGTATCGGATACAAAAATTCTCAACTGGGCAGCATATGACATTCCTGGCACTTTCATTTCATCTTTCATAATGTATTAAATTGAGTTTAATTTCCCAAAATGGTACAGATGTTTATTTGATATTACATCCAATTTGCAGGTATAATACATCTTATATGGGAACTTAACACATTTTAAAATACACCATGCTCCTCAAAATTTTAAACAACTTCAATACTTTGAAAACGGTTCACTCTACAGTCATGGGATTCATTTTATGAGTTTCGTCTTCAAAAATTAGGTTTAATTAATACAATTCAGGATATTTAGTCTTTTATTTCAGATATTAATGATTTTCTTTAAAATGTGTGATTATGTTTCTTTTCAAGTGATAGATACCGAATTATAATCAGCGCCAATGCATCCTCTAAGTGACTGTCATACCAAATTTTTTGATATTTGGTTAAATATATTTTGATCTGTACAGTAGTTACTGTTTGAGTAAATACATACATTGCACACAGAAAGGCAGACAAACCCACATACACACACGCAGTCTGCACTCCAAAATATATGCAATCATGTTGCTGACTGTCCGAAACTAGCAGATCTATCAAAACAACAAGTTCTGATTTTGGATTCGAATCCAATATACATGACCCTTATACATGGTCCTTATACATGACCATGCATCATATGAAAATAAAAATTATCTGTATAACCCGTGACTTTTACTATGCTACAAAATTTAAATATTTTTTATTTAAGAGTTAAATGGTATATAGTCAATCTTATCCATCTTGTTATCCGGATAATATATTTTTTTTTATATATTTAGATTACATTATTAATATTTTTGATCTTTGTTTAGAATATAATGCAACTATCGTTTAGAATGCAACTATCGTTACTTCTGAAAAAAAAATCCACCCTTTAGGCAGCAAGGACAGATTTCATTCTGGTTTAATAAGAAGTTCTCTTAATTTCCTTTTATTATTACTTTACAAAAAGAAAAATTTAAACAATTGCTTTATGTAAAAGGAGCATTGCTTTGAATAACGTAGGATGTGGCCAAAACTGATTTTTTTTTAATTATTATTGATGAGAAAATACTTTTTTTATCGTCTTTTAAATAAATCCAAAGAAATAAATAATTCCAGCAACTTAAAAATTTCTATATATATATATATATATACATATATATATATATAATGTGTGGGTGGGTGTTGGTGGGTGTGGGTGTGCGTGTGTGGGTGTGCGCAAAGGGCACTTACTTAGGGCTCGGGAAACACCGGGTAATTCTTTCTAGATATTGCTATAAAAACAAACTGTCTATAAAGAACGAAACTATTTTTATAATTTTAATTTCATTTGTGTGTTACAACGTCATCGTTCGAATTTTTAGCAAAGTAATAATATAGTTATAAATATATAATGTATATAGTTATAAATATTGTTATAAATATTATAACAATATTTATGATTATAGTTATAAATATTGTTATGAATATTATAACAATATTTATGATTATAGTTATAAATAGTGTTTATATCCTAATAGTTGTAAATATTGTTTATATCTAATGATATTTTCTGTTATAAATTACACAAAAGTATGTAGTAACTGAAGTGTAATGACATACATTCATTAATTACTATCGCTATCGGAGCAAGTAGACCTATATGGCGCCTTACTTAAATTGTTGACTATTTAGAATTAATGTATCCCATAAAATGTTTGTGTATATAAAAATGGCTATTTCGCTGTTTGTGTTTTCATTAAACTCCATAGGTTTGTCTAAAATCGCATAACTCTGACAAAAAACGAAATATGTCTTACACAGCTCTTGTGCTTCGAATTTAATACATATATTTAAAAATGTATTTGTAGAGCTCTTATTTATCACGCCATTCCGCATAACTCGGGGCACATCCACTCACTCGTAGAAAAATCTTGCAAATCAGCCTTCTTCAGTAGAAGCTTCTGTTCCTCTTAAGACTCCCCCCCATTCCTATAAAATACAAAACCTGCATATATAGGACGTTACCCTGCAGGTTAATGCAATGGTTTTAAAAGCTGCTGAGATTAGATATTTTTTTAGAGGCGTTACGATTGCTGGTATTAGTATTCAATTCAAAATATTATGAAGAACAGTATGCTATAATATATAGAAAAATACAAAAATATAAGGATATCGCTCAGATCTTAAAGTGTCCTATGATCTGAAATATGAAAGAGGAAAATATCGGGCGCATTTCAACTTACTGGAACCATTGTCTTTACTTTCCGGAACCATTATCTTTACTTACTGGAACCATTATTTTTATATCTAAAGATAATGGTTCAAGTTGATCATTGGACGGAGTGTTAGCTGGACATTCAGAAATTCGTCGTTCGAATTCCGTTTGGAACATAAGTTATTTTCCTATATTTAAAGTTCTCAATTTATTATATTTAAGAGGGTGTATAATTTCATAATGTTTGAATCCATATAATAACCAAATAAAACATTGTATTAATTTTTAATTTTAGTTTTTAACAACCTTTCCTTACATACTTACTACTTCTAGTATATCCTTTACAGGACACACGCAAACACAATTCCTTAAAAAATCCGCATTCAAATTAATCCGACTAAAATTATTTTCTTAGCTACGCAATATAGGGTTTGAATTCTTAAAATCTTTCATCTCAAAGATCTTTTTTAATCCAACATAAAACACGTCTGAATAACGGTAAATTGGAAAACATAACTCCCTTTCAAAATTTCCCGAGGTATTTACGCAAAGATATTCTCCTTTACAACATTTCTTAAGAAATGCTTTATACCATGAATAGGAAGGTTAGGAAAATTTACCGCATTTAAGTTACTATGATGAAAGAAAGTATGCAACTAAATGAAAGAGTAGGCTTAGAGGAAAATATATTATTTTGAGGTTAAATGCTTCATCTAAAACAGTATTATTCGCAGTAGTATTACTTTCCTTATATACATAATGTATAAGGAAAGTATTGCGACGGAGTTGAAAATTCGAATTCGAATTTTCGACGGGAGAGCACGTTTCAAGCATCCCTGATCACGAATCAAGCATTTTTGAAGTGATGTCTGTGTGTGTGTGTGTGTGTGTGTGTGTGTGTGTGTGTGTGTGTCAGTGAGTCTGTGGAGACAATAACTGACGAACGAATGGACCGATTCGAACAAAATTTGGTACAAAACTCACAATCCTTAAACACTGGAAGTCTATTGTTTTTATACGCAATCGAATGATCAGAACCCCCCTAAGTTTTCGAGTGAAATTTTGAAAAAATCGTCAAAAAATCAAAACACCTAATACAGTTAAGCAAATAGACATTTCTTATGTAATTTTTTATTAGAAAACGATTAACATAAATTTTAGAACGCTAACATGAACCGTTCTCGAGATATTTCACATTTTTCAAAAAAAAAACTATCAAAAAGTCATATAAAATAAAAAATATATATATTTCCTATTGAGAAACATGTTCACTTTTCATATGTAATACTATGCGATAAATTGGGTGACATCATTCTCGTGGATCTAGCTCGTTCCATTCATGAAAAAAGATACTTTGAATAATACTTTTGTATTTGAACGCCAATAGTCATTTATATACTGTAAGAATAACTTTTTTCTCCGTCCATAACGCTTGGCGCGATTTTGGCGACGAATTTGGCGAAATGTCGCCAAATTGGCGATATTTTTAATTGTTGCCAAATTAGCACAAATCTCGCCAAATTGATAAAAATGACGCTAAATAAATGAAAATGACGACTAATTGAGGAAAATTCAATATCTTGGAAAAAATATAAGTATCTACTATAAGAATAACATTTTTTTAAACTGTAAAAGTAGTAAATTCATTGCATTATATATGGAAAGTCATGTGTTGTCCACATTAGATTTTTTTTTGTTTTGTATATAAACACTAAACACAATATGCTTTTAAAGCGATTTTTAAAACAGCACAATTATTTTAATTTTCATTACTTGTGACTATAATAACATTTCAAAAACACTTACACTGAACACAAAGTTCTTTGTAACAGCATAATAAAAAGTATATTAAATGTTTCAACCGGTTTCAGTACAAATTAATTAGAGTATAACTCAATTTGATTTTCTCATAAAAGAATTCATATTTTTTTTTTCAAATTTTACTAGAAAAAATGTGACAAATGCGATTGAAACCATACTAGATAATGTACTCCACCCCCTTCCCCGTGGTGTAACTTAGCCCCAAAAAGGGACTAATGACGTCATGTGCAAAGAACTATATCGCGTCTATTTTTCACAGCAATGATTTAAACTATCGTAATCATTAAACCCCATAATAGTGTCGTAATCATTAAACCATAATAGTCTCGTAATCATTAAACCATAAATAAACCTTTTTATGCCTGATTATGTCAAATGTTGTCCTATGTTGTCATGTTAAAAAAAAATATATAATTTCGAATAAAATTCAATGATTTCGCTTGAATTAAAAAAATGCTATCTAGTTCTAGATTTTTTTGATAACAAATAGAATATAAGATTTCGTAAAAAAGCATCAATATTTGCAGCACAAGACATCGACCACAGACATCAGACAGACGGGCATCACGCAAAATAGTCAAAACGTGTTCAAGGGGTCTTAAAATATATATTGGCATCAACATTTTAAAATCGAATTTTTTTTTTAAAACAATACTTTCTCAATGCTACGTATGAGAAAGAAAAATGATATACATATTTGTCAGGATACACAAAATAGAGCAGATAGAAGAGCCCAAGTGAAAGAATACAATGAGCGGCAATTTTATTATTCTTTTCAGGTTAACAGCTTCATCTCAGACCTTGATATTTATTTACATAAGTTTTGATGTAAATAGCAATTGTGTTTGCGGTATATGTGGCGGAAATCGGAGTGTTACGAAAAATGTAAATAATTTCAATGCTGATATTTCCAAACCTGATGGATGAAAATATAAATAATTTTTCTTGTTTTGTCGAAAATAGGGTACGGATTATGAATATATAAAGATATTTTCAATATTTTAATATTTTAAAGTTTCTTTATTCGAAAACACCTAAAAGGTATCTGTCCAATCGAGTGTTTCATTTTTCATTTTCTTATTTTCACTCAAAATATCTTCGAAACTATGAAATATAGATATAAACAGTAAGCAACAAAATCTATATTAGGAGATTTAATTTCTAAATCTCAATTTTTTTGAAATTTTAAAATGGTTTACGAGTAATCGTCTTGTCAATTTGAAGATGGTTAAAAAATTTCTGTTTTTATGACTGTAATACAGTCAACTACTCTCCTATAACACGGTACTATCATAATGCTCCATATAACGCGGAGCAAAGTTTGCGATAGCCCTCTTATAACGAGGTACAAATAAAGCGAGGTTTCCTTAAAACGCGGTAGTCTTATAAAGCGGTTTTTCTATAAAACAACTTAATTAGCTTAATTAATCTCCCTATAGCACGAATATTACAATTTTACCGTTGAAATTAATGCGGATTCCCCTGTTTTTTCATCCACGTAAATCGCCATTTTTTAATTTCAGTTATAAGGGAAATTCCCTGCAAAAAATTCATACATTCACCTCAAATACATTGATAGACGTAAATATGGGTAACAATGGGTTGTAAATTTCAATTTAAATGAAGTGAAAAGGGAACTGGATTTGGGTAAACAATTAGAAAATTACTTTATTGAAAGTGATCCTTCAACTGTGCGAAGTGCAAAATTTAAAAGGGAATTACAAAATCGTTTAACTCCTTATAGATAGATTTCGGTAGAGTTACAAAATAATACTGCATTTAAAAACGAAAATGAAGATATAAAAGTGAAAAGGACATTAACAGAAAAAGAATTAGGCAACTAATGTTTGACAGCTGTGATGAATGTTAATAGGTTTTTTTGTTGGAAAAAGTTATTAAGTTTATACATATTTCACATTATTTTTTTCACTTTCCCTTCAATACATGCTAATGTATAGGGAAAGTATTGGATTTCGACGGTTCTACACGTTTTGTGACTTCTAGACTACGAAGAATCTATTTTTAGCGTGACGTGCGTGTGTGTGTTTGTGTGTTTGGGTGTTTGTCTGTCCGTGTGTCTGTGTGTACAATGTATGTATCAACTTTAACTCGGAAACTGTTGAACCAAATATTTAAAAATTTATAAAATTTAATAGATACGTCACTTGTGTGTAACCCTAGTGAAGTGTAGTTTTGTGTACGATTAGGGATAAATAACTCTAAATTTTCTGTAATATAACTCGTAAAATTTCTTTGTGTACACTCTAGATGAAAAACTATGAAATCAAATTTTACAAAATTTGGTAGATAGGTCACTTGTGGTATACACTGGTGCTGATTAGATTTTAGTACGATTCAGAAAAAAAGAACCTGACTTTTAGTGAAATGACCCACCTAAATCGCCAAGATCTAAAATTAAAAACTGCGTCTGCTCAAATATATCAATTAAATGCTTGCTTTATACGTAATGTTTAACGATCAAAATAATAAGATCAACCCCATTACACTAGGACAAGCCGTTCTTAAGACATTTTATTTTTTTCGCATTTTCGCTACAACACTTTCGAAAGTAAGCCCAGCTACCAAATGAAAATGAAAATTGAACTAAAAGTGCAAATTCAGTATAATTTTAAGTAATGATAGTTGTTATTTTGTGCAATTAAACTCAATGTCATGCATTACTGAAGAAATAAAGAGAACGCGAATGTGAGTCTACAGGGAAAATCATGTGCTGTTCATATCAGATTTTTAATTTCTTATATGAAGTCTTAATAAAAATAATTCGAAATATGTAAACATAAATACATTGCCTTTTGTATTTATAAACTTATATTTCATAACTTATATTCCACAGCACGGTGCTCTAAAAATGCAGATTTATATAATGCAGAACGAATTAGCCTGATTTATATATTCTGAGTTTCACTTAATGCGGCTTCCATATAACGCGGAACTAATTTTTCTGTTTTGTACCAATTCTGAGCTTTTTATAACGCGGTTTCTGTACAACAGTATATGTAGATTGCATATAACATGGTACGAGTTAATTTGACTTGCACTAATCTGAGTTTCTCATAACGCGGTACGCATTAATCGCGTTATAGGAGGGTTTACTGTACTTGTATCTAAAAACTGAAAGTGGAACAGAAACAAAACATCTGGTATGGTTAGAACATGACTTTCGCTGCTGACTCATATTCGCGTTTTATTTACATCTCCAATAATTCATTACATTGAGTTCCATTGCACAAAATAACATCCATAATTATTTAAAATTACACTGAATTTGCATATTTTATTCAATTTTCGTTGTCATTTGGTAGCTGGGCTTATTTTCTAAAGCGGTGTAGTGAACATGCGAAAAAAGTGAAATATTTTAAGAACGGCTAGATCTAGTGTAATGGAGTTGATCCTATTATTTTGATCTTTAAAGAATTACGTATAAAACAAACATTTAATTAATATATTTGAGCATACATAGTTTTTTATTTTATATTTTGACTATTTTTGCGGGCCATTTCGCAAGAAAAGGCAGGCCCTTTTTCCGAATCATACCGAAATATAATTTACCCCTGGATAACCCACAAGTGGCTTATCTACCAAATTTTGAAAAATTTGATGTATGCGTTTTTAAGCTAGAGTAGATAAAGGCAATTTTTGCGGGCCATTTCGCAAAAAAAGGCGGGATTTTTAATCCCGAATCATACCAAAAGATAATCTGCTCTAGGATCATACATCAGTGACCTACCTACAAAATTTTATGAAATTTGGTTCATAAGTTCTTGAGTTAGAGTGGATACATTGCACAGACAGACACACAGACAGATTTACACGCAGGCACACAAACATATGTCACGCTAAAAATAGTTTCGTTCGTATTATAGCGGTCTCAGAACGTATAGATCCATCGAAAACTCTACTTGAGATTTTCGACATGATTCCAATACTTTCTATACACATTACCATGTATTACATGGAAATTAAAATGTGTACCTCTTTGAAAGCCCTACAAGTGTATATTGTGGTGCACATTTAAAAGAATATATTCAGTTGGCTTTTATACTTATTCAATTATTCATAATTAACATGACCGAATATCGTACATCGTGAAACCTTAAAAACACATTGCTTTGTGCGCCTCTTTAACCCACCATATTTATCTTCAGTGCGAGTTCCTGTAATAGAATAATTATAAACATCACGCTACTCAATTACTTGTGGCATTTTTAACTTTAAAAATAACATTATTTATTAACAGCATTTGTTTAGTTATTAAATTGATTACAATAATTATCATATTATTGCGGAGGCGATCGGACATGTGAGAATGGACATGTGAGATTTGACATGTGAGAATGGACATGTGAGATTGGAGATGTGAGACCAGTAAGTTCTTATTACCAAGAGATTCTATGACCTGCTAAAATAATTAATGGGCACATACCTTCAATTTATTATGTGACCATTGACCACAACACTTGCATCAGTGTATATCGTACTGGCACTAACTCTAAGTATTATGCTCCTACTCGTACTGCATCTGCTCATTTCGTTGAAGTCTATATCAAGACATTTTTGTGGACTATTTGTGGAATCTCTGTGGAACACTCTCTTACGGAATCATCATGGCATTCTGACCTTGAATTTCTCCTCTGATCCCTGTGGATATGAATCTGTCGTTGAATTGCTTGGAATCTGTCGTAGAAGTCTTGCATATCCTGTTTTAGCGCCTTTCAGTATACGCCCCCTTTTCCTGAGGTCTGTAACGACCATTCGGCTACGATTGGCCGATCGTAGGGCATAGCACTCAGACATCATCCATTGGTCAACGTTTTTAGTCAATCTCGTGGTTACACTTTGACCTCTTAGGTTAATGGCCTACTTGATTTCTGAGGTCAAATTGTTGTAAAAACTGGCATCCTTACGTCTGCTGCCATTGTTCAACATTACAGCCTTAACAAATAAAGAGCATAAAACTGTCTCACAAATTCCTGGTCTTAATCTTGTCTCACATTCTTATATTTAATGAGCTGATTGGGTATGTGAGACCAGGTAAACTATTATTATAAAACTGATCATGATCTTTTATATATGTTAATAAGCACATACCTTCTTGAAGCCTTTAGACTTTTGTGAACCACCTTTCATGAATTTATGATGTATGACTTTAATATCGTCACACCACACTTAATGCATATTCTACCATGGCTGCACTGTTGAAAATTCTGATCCATGTTCGTATCTCGTCTGTTGGACCTACTCTATGCACATGTGAATGCATATGTTCGCATTTTGTCTGTGGCTCACTGTTCATCCGAGCTTCTTACATATCTCAACTATTCTGTTCATCTGTCTGTAATACTTAACGCATATCTTGCATCCCGTCTTATTCTGCACTCTATATACCTTCTGCCTGTTGCCGCCGCTTTTGCCTGATGTCTAGATACGCCTCTTTGGCGATCATTGGTTCACCTCAGGGCGATGCGAAATCACTTCCTCATTGGTTAAACATTTAACCAATCACATGGCCTCATCTTTAGCCCCTTCTTTTATGGCTTTCCTGAACTCTCTGATCAGGGCTGATGTAAATTGGCGTCTACCCGTCTGGGTCCTTTGTATCCTTGTTAGAACTCATAAATCCACATATAAACCTGTCTAAGCGTATCCTGGTCTTACACTAAGTATATACTTAATTGAAGAAAGCATGTTGTGGAATCAGTTATTCAATATTTCATCTCATCCAATAGTGTACAGGGTCCACTTTGACAACAAGACCTTGCAATGCCGTGCCAATAGCTCAACAGCAGAGCATCGGCTGGGCAGTTCGGAGATCCAAGGCTCGATTCCCGGTTGGAGTTTCAAGGCTCTTTTCAAGTGTTTACAATTTAAGTTAAATAACGTGTTTAAAAAGTTTTCCCGGTTTTATGAAATACATTTAGAGAGAATATTTTCACACAAACACTTACTAGGGAAGTGCAAGAAGTGTCAGTCGTAGATTTTGATAAAAGTGGTACTGTTGGAAAGGTCTTGGGATGTTGAGTACAAATTTCAATGGAACTACCCGCCAGAAATATGCATTTTAGGAGCTAGAGGCATATTCATGTTGCAGGAAACAAGTCAAATTGTACTCCAAAGCGAATTTGAGGCAGTGAGGGTTTCAATAGGGCAAACAATTCATTTAAATACCGTCAGTGATCTCAGTCAGTTTCTTGTACAAATAAGTGTCCATTCTGCATGTGTGCTGATCTCCGTCCATCAGATAGCAAGACCCCCCTAGGAAAACGCTGATTTTTTTATGGTCTGTTGTTAGATCCGCATCTTGGCGCACGGGTTACTCATTTAAACTCATTCACCCTTAATAATGCTGCTGATTGTAAAAGTGTATGAAGCATAGAGATTCATGGCACCAAGCATATTTTAAAAATGACTGATTGTCGCATTGACCACACGTCTTTCAAGATGCTCAAACCATACTTGTTTCACAGATCGAAAGGAGGGGATTTAGATTTGCAGGAGAGCTTTCTAGAAAGCATACCTCCGCATATCATTTAATACGGGTGCAGCCAGTTGGTTGTAAACCAAGTGATGCATTGTAACGATAGCTTCTCTTGTAGTTAAGTCATCTTAAGCACACAAACCCGCAAGAATGGATGAGTATTCAACCAGACGCTTTACAAAATGCTTCGAATCATGACACGTTTGAACATCCAGTGGCTGGAGGTACCTCATAGTGCTGGGAGAAAGAGACATGGGCTCGACATATTCTCCGAATGTACTAATCATGATTTTCGGATCTCTTTGCCCATTCCATTGATCAAGTATAAGGATTATCGGTTCATCATCTATGGTCTCCGTAAATATTTCAAAATACATTTTATTTAATTCTTTGGTACTATTTCCCGATTTTAAACACATTACAACAACATCGTAGTAGAACATTTCTTGTAGCCGTTTGTGCATATGAGGTCCAAACTGCCCTTTGCTTTCCTGGGTAATAATAAATACTGGTCCAGCCAAGTTCCCTGCAGCTCTGATAGTTAGCTGAATGATATAAGAGTTGGTGGTCTTTGACTTGCTGTTAACTGCAGCAGTAACATCCTTCACTCCTTGAAAATCAAGAGTTCGCTTTGCGACGTACTCATATACATACCGACTTTGGTCTGTATCGAGGATATTGGAAAGGGTACACCGTTTTTGTTCAATTTTGATTTCTAAATCCTGGCGAAAAGTGTTAATCACAGGAAGTAGATATACTTCAGGGAAAGCATCTTTCCTTGTTACAGTGTGAGTTACTTTAGGGTTTCTTATTTTATGTTTATCCTTGAAGCAGGAGATATACCTTCGGGATACTCTGAATGTATCTAGACCTACTTCCGTCGCCTTCTCCATTGCCCATATCTTGAGGTGACTGTGGCCCTCAAATTCCGGAGCCGATGTACAAATTGGGACCATATATGCCTGGGAATTGCTTCATGCTTACGGGGTGTGTTACCGCCTTTAGCTAAATATTGTCGCCATCGCTGTATCCCTTTATAGCTAGTTACTTTTCTAGAGTACACCATTGCATCTTTCAACTTCTCTATCTTCGTCTTATTATATGTCTCCACAGCGTTCTTCATTATTTCATGAAAAGTTTGCTCGCTTTCTCCACATCGTTTCTTTTCATGGGGTTTATCGTTGTAGCCAAGTTCCAATTCTAGTTCATTTTCTTCAAATTTAGCGGTTATTGCTATATCCATAGAACAGAAGAACTCATTTTCTATCCAGGCTTTAATAGTCTTGAATAGTTGCTGACTGATTTGTTTTCTAATTAATCAGTGGGCTCTCGAGCAACCAATGGTTCACCGAAATGGGAAAGCAACTGATCAGCCTGAAGACTCGCCGACGACATCTTCAGAACTGATCCCAACTTCGAATGTCACAAGGGTGCGTGCCACCTGCCCTGAACCAGCGCGCCAGGAATGCGAGCCATAGGTTCTGCTATAATTCGCCATGGTGAACACCTACAGGTCTTCCCCTGTTGGTGCTGTCCATGCCCTCTCGTAGAACTAGATGAGGAGTTAGTTTCTGATGTTAACGAGGATGCATAGGATCTGAAACAAAGCTGCAAAGGGCGACAATACTTATGCTCTGTACACCTTTACTACTACATTAAAGACTTCTCTTGCAACACAAACACTACACATCTATTGATAGGTATATATATTTTTTAAAATGTTATCACTACTGACAGACTGCATCCTTCTTATGCAATTCTGAATACCACACATTGCATAATTTTCCAAAACTAACTGCATAAAAGCAGCGTAACAGGCTTCATGCAATCCAAAAAGGGAGAAAGCAAGCTCTCATTCCTGCAGTTTAACTAGTATGACAAAATTTGCATATTGTACATTTCTAAACTGTGAATTTCTGTCGAGTAGTTAAAATGGCATTTTTACTCAACATCTCAAGACCTTTCCAATGTCACGACTTTTATCAAAATCTAAGACTGACACTTCTTGCACTTCCCTAGTTAGTTCAGTTGCAAGCAATATGCATATAAATGTTTTCAATAAAAAATGCTAAAATACTAAAATATCTCGAAAATGGCTAATCTATGTCGAAAACAGAGTGATGGAGCATGTTTTATTATTTACTTTGTACATAACTGCGTATAAAACAATAATTTAATCTCTACATTTAAGCATATTTAGTTTTCAATTTCATATTTTGGCGATTTTTGGTAACTATGTTGCACAAAAGGCAGGTTCTGCTTTTCTAAATCATACCAACATCGAATCAGCACCAGTGAAAACCCACAAAATCTTACCAAATTTTGTAAAATTTTGTCGAAAACATTTTGAGTTAGAGAGGATGAAATTATTGCACAGACACACAGACATAGGCACACACACAGACGTCAAGCTACAAGTAGTTTTTCCGTATTCTAGAGGTCTCGAAACTTATAAATCCTATGAATACTCGAGTTTCAATATTCGACACGATTTCAAAACTTTCCATGTACATCACTATGTATTGTAGGGAAAGTAAAACTGTGTCAATTTAATGTGAGTGAAAAATTAGCAGATAATTTATAAATTATCTTGTCATAACTTTAACTATAAAATGATGACATTTACAACAACATTCACTTTGACTTTAACTATTCAAATCCTCCACATATCAAGAAATCGGAAATTAATTTTACATGACATCCTATCCAAAAGTTCATTTCAATGGCGGGATAAGTTGCTGAGATTTGCGACATTTCGGAATCGGGGCTCGTATTATGTCGATGTGGATAAATTCTTATACAACTAGCGTCAGTAATATGACTAAGCCTTGATTTACATAAAGCGACATTTGAAAAGGACATTCGATATATGAAGGTTTGAGTTTTATAAGGTAGGTTATTAAAATTTTTGATGTCCTACTTGTGTATTGATCGAACTTGAGTCGCATTTTGAATTGCGTTCCAGGAAGTGTCAGTTATTTGAGAACAAAATATCCGATGTTATACGTCGATGAATTTTTATACACAGTGAAATATATTTATTTATAATAAACTAGGTGTAAAGAACGTTTAAACAAGAATGCAACGGGTTCTAGAAATCGGGTTTCAATTTCTTCATCTAATGAAATAACTAAATTAATTTTGCGGCTAAGCTCTAGAAATGGGATTTCAATATCTTCATCTAATGAAATAAGTAACTTAATTTTGTGACTAGGCTCTAGAAATCGGATTTCAATCTCTTCATTTAATGAAATAAGTAACTTTGTTTTGTGACAAATTCTAGAAATCGGGTTTCAAAATCTTAATCTAATGAAATAAGCAACTTTATTTTGTGACTAGGCTCTAGAAATCGGGTTTCAATTTTTTCATCTAATGAAATAAGTAACTTAATTTTGCGACTAGGCTATAGAAATCGGGTTTCAATCACTTCATATAATGAAATAAGTAACTCAATTTTGTGTTTTGTGACTAAGCTTTAGAAATCGCGCTTCAATCTCCCCATCTAATGAAATAAGTAATTTAATTTTGTGACTAGGCTTTAGAAATCGGGTTTCATTCTCTACATACAATGAAATAAGTAACTTAATTGTGTGACTAGGCTCTGGAAATCGGGTTTTAATCTCTTCTAATAATGAAATTAGTAACTTAATTGTGTGACTAGGCCCTAGACATCGGGCTTCAATATCTTCATATAATGAAATATAACTTAATTTTGTGGCAAAGCTCTAGAAATCGCATTTCAATCTCTTCATATAATGAGATAAGTAATTTAATTTTGTGACTAGGCTCTAGAATACAAGTTTCAATCTCTTCATATAATGAAAAAATTACTTAATTTGGTGACGCGTCAAAGACGAGGTTTGAAACAACAGTCAAATTCGCAAGAGCGGGGATTACACTTATAGGACATGAGTTCAATCCACTGCTCTTCTCAAACTGTCCTCGTGTTCACGAAGAGTACAGGAACGTTAAATGTGCAGGTCTGAAAGCCCATACATTTAAGTTGGCGGTAAGGAAGGTATGGTCGCTGTGGATCTCGCCCCTACTAAGTTTCTGTTGAAATTGAGTAGCACTGTTTCAGCCGTTCAAACAGATACCTTACACCTTCCAGTATGTCGGGCGATTTGGACCGACACGAAAAAACTAACTTCTTTAGTAGCATTTAATATTGGTACACTATTAGGTCAATATTGTACATTTTGGCATCACATTGGAAATATTTCCAATGTAATCCCAATATTGGGAAAATATTGGGATTACATTATTCTGTAATATTGGCTAAATATTTCCATTACAATATTACGCCGATATTGGTGTTACATTGGAAATATTTCCAAAGAAACGTCAATATTGTCCCAATATTTTGGCCAATATAGGGCCAATTCCGTCAAAATGGCCACTTTTCATATTGATCTACTATTTCCAACGTTGGCTGCCCATAATGGGCCAATATTAGATTGCTACTTGGATTCGCGTTGGACATAAACATTCGATCTTGCCTTAATCCGCGAAAGTCCGCGCAAAGGATTAATTAAATTATTTATTATCCAATGCTGTTCATAGCTCACCCAAAGAGTGTAGAGCAGTTACAAGATACGGTCGGGTGAAACACACACACACGCACAAAAAAAAATTCAGAAAATTACATAAACAAGACACACACAGATGTACAAATGTATAAGGCAATGAAACAGGATTATACAAGAAACGATGAAAGAAAAATTTTAAAAAGAAATTTAAAAAAAAATATATGAGAACTGAAATAATTTGAGCGCGAAGGATTGAAAAGAGCAAGAGGAGATGCAATGCAGTGGACGGCAGTGCAGTGGACGGAGTGGACTGACACGGCACATGTTCCTGAATGGCTGTCTCAGCGTGCACAAGGCACTGAAGAAAGTGGGTATAGAGAACGTGAGTCTAGATAAATCCTGGTTAAAATGTAATCCACGTTATTGCATCTCATGCATTTTATATATTCGTATCAATATTAAGATCCAAAGATATATTATAATAAATAAATAAAACTGAAAATATGTTTGTGTTTTTGTCTCATCATCATAGAATCGTTGCACTAAAGTTCATGAAATTTGGATTGGTAGCCTTGGTAACGTATTTGTTAAAAGTTAGGTGACCGTCTATCTTTCTGTCTCTCTCAGTTTTTCTGAATGTTCCATCACTCTCAGCGTAACCCAATATTTTTATGAGCTACCAAAACAAACGGACCACAAATGTTATGTGTCTCCGAACTAACATTTGTCTTTTACATTCTCTATAATTAGAGTTAGTATCCTATAACGTGATCCACCTGCTATGTTTGTATCTCTATCTCTAAATTTATTCCAATTTCACCTTTTAATCTACAGACTATAATGCAATTTTTTTCATTTACGTTTTTATCGTTTGCACATATTTGCAAGTATTTATTTAGAATGTGGACATTTTTATAGCGAATCTCTACCAGTCATCGTCTAATATCTACCAAATTTTGAGAAATAGATGTTTTTTTTTTTAAAGTAACTCAGTTACTCGTTATAAATTATAAACACTCCTTTCGCATAATTTGATTGGTAAAATGTTGATGTATGTTGTGACGTTAGTACAAGGTGTCTAGGTTGGTATTTAGCTTTTTAATTTTTTATTTCAATTTCTTATAATTATATTTTCGAAAAATTAACAAATTGGAGTTTACTTCGTCCATCAGACCACAAATGACGAAAATATCGACGATGAAAAGCTTGAAATAACATTTGAAATAACTCTACGAGCTTTTGGTCAATGCAAATGATACACGTTTACCGACGTATGGCACAGATGTCAATGCACATATGTAGCAGATCTAAAGATTAAAAATTTTACATTTTTCAACCAGTTTTGTTTCATAATACAGCTTAAAGGATTTCAAATAGCAGAAGAAAATTTATACATTGAGTTCTGTATTGATTTCGGCACATGCTTTTTTTTTTGTATTACGTTATCAACTCAACGGAACGAGGACGAGCTTATATGCCACACCCTCTGTATAAAGTACTGGAAAAATTACATTTCTCGCGAAGTTTTTAGCCAATCTACAAAATTCGAGACGAATGTCCGGAACTGGTCAGACGTTGTCGAGTTGTTGATATTTCACTAAATTCGCACCAAGTTTATCGAATACGTTACCAAGGTCCAGACCTTTAAATCCAGACCTTTAAATTTTAACAATGGTTTTCTGTTATATATTCGCAACAGCATTATTTCACTTTCGTTACATGCTTCCGTTTCTTGTAAGTCACATCTCTTTCAAGTGGTACTCATGTGAGACCAGATTTAACGTAGACAGTTTTATTTAATTATTTATGATGTCTAGTAGGCTGCACAATGACATCAGACTTCAAGATGCCAATGTATTGTAGTCCATGGCCTGAGAGGTGAGCAAAAGCCAGAAATAAGGGGGCTTCAAGTACAGGTTTGGTCGAGCCAGAGAAGTACTGGAGGCTAGAGGAAAAACCATGGGATTGGTTAATAGAGTAATCAATATGGAACATAGTTGTCGTATCGCCCTGAGATCAACCAATGAGAGCGGAAGACGCGTATCAAACCTCAGGCAAAAATAGGTGGCAACCGTGAGAAATCCAGATACACTTCAGTAACACTGCAACGATAGATGATATGAATACCAGTTCCAGGGATACAACAGAGATACAATAACTACAGATGCAGATATGAAACATTAACAGTTACAGTAAGAGATCAGATTCGGAGATGTGAAAAGAAAGGTAACAGATCAGATGAGATCGAAAACAGATTCAGTGTAAGACGGAGTACAGAAAAGACCACGTGCAATAGCAAGTTGTGCGAATGCCTATATGAAAGACAGTCGGCAGTGAGTCCACGTCTAAGGACAACCAGACGGTATGTGCAAGTCAGCTTAAGGCAGGTCATAACCATTTTGATAATAATAACTTACTGGTCTCACATGCCAAATTTCATCCTTAAGTATATGTTTTAAATTGTTGTAATTAATTTAATAATGAATCAAATGTTCTTAATAAATAATGTTATTTTAAAGTTAAAATGAGTGCAGTTATTTATGAGTAGTGATATGTTAATATATTCTATTCCAGGAAGTCGTACTAAAGATATACAGGGTGGCCATAATTAAAGTAGAGGTGTTTAGAGTCCGACAGTGAAAAAACTGTTGTACCAAACTCAACCAAATTTGCAGTAAATACTATTTAGATCATGGGGTTTTGATTTTTAAAAGAAAAAAAGTTCGGGTTTGTGAAACCGTGGACCAAACTGGCCCTGTAAGGTCCATTTTTGAAATGAAATAGGCATCAGAAGTGAAAAAATAAACATTTTACATGCATTTTGAAAAGGACATCCCATTGACGCTTTATACGTATTTAGAACATTTTATATTTACATCTGCATCTTACATTTACATATGTATGACATTAATTTTTATATTGGCATCATTTGCATGTGTGATTCAATATGTTTTCCTTGCATATGTTCCAAAAGTGCATTCTCTGTACTGCATTCTTTACTGCAGAATGCAGCAGATCTCCATTGATTTGTCTGATGGGCAATCTTATTCTGTTCTTCAAAGTGGCTAAATTATCCACATTCCCTTGGTATTCCAAGCGCTTTCCATGACCCCACGACCAAAAGTCACAAGGGGTCAGATCAGGCAAACGGACTGGCTACTTCATAGAAAACGCTCGACTAATTAATTATTCGATTTTTGGTAAAATTATGTCGTTGGACTTCCTGTATATCCAATCCTATATGAGGAGGTGCTCCATCATGCATGAATATCGTAGATTCAAGAAATCCACGTTGTTGAAGTTGCGGAATAACAAAGTTCAGCAGCATTGTTCGATACCTCTCAGCACTGACGGAACTTTCTGTAATTTCTATGCCAACTTTACTCCGAAAATGGACCTTACACGGCCACTTTGGCCCGGGATGGCAAAAATCCGAACTATATTGTTTCTTTTAAAAATCAATACCCCATGGTCTAAATAGTATTTACTGCAAATTTGGTTTAGTTTGGTTCAACACTTTGCTCACTATTGGTCTCTAAACATCTCTACTTTAATTAGGGTCACCCTGTATTGTGGGTTATTAGCGGCACAATGCAACTGTTATACAACTTGTGATCCATATTTAAGAGTTCCATTTAAGATATGCTTTGCATTTTTTTTTTATTTGTACAGCACAATTTCTAAATGTTTGAACACCGATAAACATTCCTTAAAACTAATTTGCTCCAACATTTCTAAATTTCGGAGTTCAATTGCACCTGACAAGACTCCGTAATGTGTATTAAGATGAAACGATTTGAGAGTGAGATTTGTAACATTTCGGAATTAGTACCCGTATTATTCTATAATGCATACGTCTACTCAATACGATTAGAATCAGTTATATGCTGCCACCAAGGTACTTGTGTCGTTGGATTGAAGAGGAATGATAATAGATGAAACTTGGTATTTCATAAGTATTTCTACTTTCTCTTACTAAGTTATATAGTATAGAGAAAATATAGTTTTCACAAAGAGTTTCGATTTCGAGTTTGTGAATACAACATATATATTAAGGTCTTCTGAACACGTTTTGACTATTTTTGGAGTGATGTCTGTCTGTCTATCTGCATGTATGTGATCGATTCCTTGTGCACTTTATAGCGGTCACAAATATTAATGGATTTTCACGAAACTTTATATCCAGCTTTGTTATCGAAAAATCTAGAACCAGATAGAATTTTTTAAACTAGAGCGATAACTTGGATATTTGGTCTAAATTTTGTATTTTTGTAGCATGGCAGCATAAGACAAAATTTAACGTAAACATGCATTGAATGGTTTATCTATAGCTCAATGATCATGAGATTTAATAGTTTCAATTATTATTGTGAAAAATAGCCGACAGACATTTTTTTTGTTCCTGACGTCATTAGCCCCCTTCGAGGGGAAAAGTTACCCCCACCCCCGGATGTATATTGCCAAGCACTGTATCAATCAAAAGATCTTTTAAATACTCCTATAAAGTGAAGGGTAACACGCTATAATTGCATTTATTTGGACTCAGAATAGCTATTTTTCAAAAATATTCTTGCAAAATTTTAAAACAAAGTGCTTCTGAATATGGATGATGGTATGAGAAAGTCGAGTTGTGCTACACTCCAGTTACTTTTTATAAAAATTCCTAATGACTTAGATTTTGTAATATTAGATTTCGGAGAGAGGGGTGTATTATTTCATTATCAGAGAATTGCCATGTACTTCAATTTCAATTTTACATTTGTATCTTGCATTTTAGAAGAAATAATGATTTCTCAAACTAAATGCAGAGTTGTACTCTATAAGCTGTTCTACTGCATTTTTACATATATTTAAATCGTAATATATTTGGGTAAAAGGTCTTACAATTTTCATGAAATGAGTCTAATATTATACTACCATTTTTGTACTTTTATTTAAATCAGGGGTGCTCAACAAGTTGACAGCGATCCACCAGTTGATCGCGCCGTGACTTTAAGTTGATCCTTACTTCTCCATCCAATACAAGAATTATACCAACACTATAAAATTGAAATTAGTTGATAAAATTGATAGTCGTATTCAGAAAAATTAGTTGTTAGCAGGTGCAGTAAAATAATATAGATACTTTGAACTATAATTCGAAAGCTTCCGATATCAATGAAAATACTCTCTGTGTTGTGTCTGAGCAATTGCTGTACCTATTTGAGCACCCGTGCCCAATTCTGCGCTTGGGTGCCGAATGTCACTGAACTTACAAGGTCATCTTATTCTTGAAGAGAATAAAAATATATTAATTTTTTTCAAATGTGTTTCTAAAATATATCAACATTGCAATTCAAATCTCCACAATGCAAATCAAGGTGAACTTGCAATGGACTGCATAAAGCTTAAATGATTTATATTTCAAATTAAAAGATTGTATTCGAAATACACCAAAGATGAATACCAAATCTTGGCAAATACAGCACACAAACTGAAATTTAGGCTCTACGTATTGAAAAGAATGCGTATTTTCTGATATGAATATATTAAAATCGGAGGTAAAAAAATTCTTGCGTGATGATCATATTTGTAAGACCAGGCGGCATCATATGTCGTTTTTGATGTTCACGACGAAACAAAGCGCAGACTTTTAGTCGCCGTTTTATGACAGTCTTGGTCTGGAAAATTATGACCCCACTAAATAAATCTCACACACATTGAAGGTGTGACTGGGGAAAATATATCCTAGCGCAAAGACTTAAACCAAGCTCCATTGGAAACTAAAATAACAAATAATGCGAAGATCCGACATCGCGCTGAGGAGCACCCAATAAGAGCTAGGAGGGTGTAACTGAACCCCAGGCTAAATGATGTGGTCGCAAGAAGAAAAAGTCAACAAATATATAAAATATAATTCAGAAGCGAGGAGAGAGAGATGGCGATGATTCGAGCTGTGCAGTTAAGAGAGATAGTCGTGTTTTCAAGCAATGTAGTGTTATTCATTTTGAGTAATGAAAATGTTATAGAAAAAGAAGAAGGTTAGCTCCAAATGTCAGCAAATGAGTCGGTAAAGATGAAGACCGTGCTGAGAAACAGACCCGAAATACAGAGGTATGTGCCAGGCTTCATGTATATTGGGTCAATTTTTGATCTTTGGAATAAGATTCGAAAGACCTGGTCTCACATGGTGCTTTTCTCCTCCTTAAGCGTTTGTTAAATTTGATGCAATTTTAATAAAAAAAAATCTGATGTGGGCAACACATGACTTTCCTTATATAATGCAATGAATTTACTACTTTTACAGTTAAAAAAATGTTATTCTTATAGTAGATACTTATATTCTTTCCAAGATATTGAATTTTTAGTTGTAATTTTGATTGATTTAGCGTCATTTTTAACCATTTGGCGAGATTTTTGTTAATTTGGCAACAATTAAAAAGTTGCCAAGTTGGCGACATCTCGCCAAATTCGTCGCCAAAATTTCGCCAAGCATTATGGACGAAGAAATAAGTTATTCTTACAGCAGATAAATAACTATTGGCGTTCAAATACAAAAGTATTACTCAAAGTATCTTTTTCATGCCTGGAACGAGCTAGATCCACGAGAATGATGTCACCCAATTTATTGCATGGTATTACATATGAAAAGTGAACATGTTTCTCAATAGGAAATATTTTTTGAAATTTTATATGACTTTTTGATAATGTTTTTAAAAAATGTGCAATATCTCGAGAACGGTTTATGTTAGCGTTCTAAAATTTATGTCAATCGTTTTCTAATGAAAAATTACATAAGAAATGTCTATTTGCGTAACTTTATTAGCGATTTTGATTTTTTGACGAATTTTTCAAATTTCACTCAAAAATTCAGGGGGGTTCTGAACATTCGATTGCGTATAAAAACGATAGACTTCCAGTGTTTACAGATTGTGATTTTTGTACCAAATTTCGTTCGAATCGGCCCATTCGTTCGTCAGTTATCGTCTCCAAAGTCTCACTGACACACACACACACACACACACACAGACATCACTTCAAAAATGTTTGATTCGTGATCAGGGATGCTTGAAACGTGCTCTCCCGTCGAAAACTCGAATTCGAATTTTCGACCCCGTCACAATACTTTCCTTATACATTATGTATATAAGGAAAGTAATAATAGAGGTGTGAGTAAATGATAATTTATTTTAAAAGTTAAAAATGTGGATTTTAATGTGTAGTATTTTGATTTATTGATTATGTTAAGGAACTCGTGCAAAGAGGTAATGGTGGATTATTGCGGGGTTCTTCAAATGTTTCTTCACAACAATACTGATACATTTTTGCTATTTCTGTTTTGTCAAATCTAGGCAATGTCAACGGCATTAATAATCTTATTTTATCTTATGTCGGTATTTATTGTTTTCATGAATCTGTTTATATATTATATATTATGTTTAATTATTATATATTTATATATTATAAATTGTACATATTTTCTTCACTGAAATGTTTATTAAACACTGTTGTTATTACTAATCCCGTTGGTCAAGGAACAAAATAGATCAAGTCCAAAAGAATATGGAACAAAAGAAAGATGTCTGTCACATTTCGTCTAAGAACTGCTTCGCCAAGGCACCGTTGCAATCAAAAATGTGAAGAAGAGTCAAGGGAATAGAAGAACATACACATGACGGGAAGGTCTTCACCCCATCAGCGTATTTCATAGGTTTAGTATGTCTACTTCCAAAGCCTGCCAAATCAATCAGAATCATTCTAGGGCCTTTGAACTGAACTAGGTAAAATTGTCAAACCAAGACGTTTATCTCGGTACCAAGTATGAACTGGAGGCGCATTCCAAGTTTTGTTAGTCTCTGATTTAAACAGGGAGTAGCAAAAAAAAAGTATATGTTGGAATATTCTGCTCGCAACCCTCTTTTACGTGTAAATCAACAATCTCGTTGCCATTCAAGCCAACATGAGATGGTATCCATTGAAAATCCAAGGAACCCGTATGCGCCATTTTGGTTCAACTGGGTGATAATATCTTAACTAGTTTTATCTGTAATGTTAGGCCAGAAACAAGGTACTGAATTCAGCTTTTACTATCTGCAATAATTCCGAGAAGCTCTGTGGATCTGTGTCGTCTGAAGTGGAAGATCGAAGCTTCTAGCAAAGGGAAAAGTTCGTTTCAGAGATACTTCAGGTCACCGGATGACAGGGTTCAGCGATATTTTTAAATTCGAAAGAGTTTGTTATTTATGAATGTTTAAAATTTAGGATAGGGCATTTTACACCATGTCTTCAAATCTATTTATCCCCGTGTCCACGTGAAGTATCATTATTTTAAATTGTCGATCCGAAAATCCACCCAAAATGTGGTGGGTTACAGGAGAGATGGTACGGTCCCTATGGTTGCCATTCTTACTAGATTTTAAATTTAGTGGCACTATATCGACCGCCCAAACAATTATCTTACACTTCCCGGTATGTCGAAAGGTCTGGATATAAAACAAAATCAATTAATCAAACGATTCTGGCTAAGTACCATAGCTTTTATTTTACAGGTTGTCTGCGAACGATATGTCATACTTTCAGTCTAGACACCGTACTAAAAAGCTTGCTATTTTCTAATTTCGACAATTTAAAAGATACATTTTCGTGTTTTGGAATATAGAATGATTTCCATATTATAAAGGCTTCTCTGAAAATTTGATTAAAGTCTCATGACACATCTCTGAGATAGCAGTTTTTTTATTTTATTTTACTTCTGGGGTGGAGGGATATTTTTCTGTTTCGTGATTTCGAGTGTTTCATGTATTTATGCTTATTTTAAGCAATTCAAATGCATAGCTTCTTAAATATCTGTTCTTTAACTTCTCGAATTTAGAAGATATAGCATAATCATCGAACTAGAAGTTCTTGCGCATGCGTGGCAAATTGCAGCCCACTAATTTAGGACGTATCAAAATTATCTCATTTAGGACGCGTTAAGTGATCTTATTTTGAGCGTATTACACACATACTTTGTATGATTGGCATGGTTCCTATAGAAAGAAACTAAAAGTGGGAATACTTTTTGTTCAAAACAGTCGATTCAAAAATTGAGTGGTGTTATGTGTATATATGTGTTTTAATCAGCGAGCGCTTATTTAACACCCAGATAATTCGTTCTAGCTAACACGGTGGCTGAGCGGTTAAGGCAAGCGTTTCTCTCTTGGCTGCCAGGTTGTGGGTTCAAGTCCCACCTGTGAGTATGGATGTTGTGTTGTTGGGCGTTGTGTGTTCCGCCCCTACTGGTGCACAGGGGAAACGTCATGGGAAACGGATAAATAGGTCATGATACTGCAGTTTGATTGGCGAATGATTATTGTATTAAATACTACTGCTAGAAATAAAAAAGTCTAATTCGTTCTAGTAAAAATATAAAGTACACATTTTTTAAACTTACTTTTGATATACTATGATCTACTTTAATTATATTAAAATATTCTATACTATATAAAACATTTTTCTTTTATAAAATTTAAAGTACATTATTTTACAACTTTTCTTTAAAATACAATGTCCACATTTCATAGCACATAACTTAAATGCAGAATTCACATTTCCCTGATAATAAGCACTAATGCGTATTGCAATACAATGACGGGCAGGCGAGATTTGTAACATTCAAGATTTACCCTTACATTATGCTGATATGTATACATCGCGCTAACAAGATTACCGTCATATACTGTTAATACATGACTTCAGCAGATCAGAGTTTAAAAGGAAAATACGGTACGAGTGGAATATATTATCCACAGTAGTTTAGATAGCATTTCGCAGTGGGACACCAATTCTTGCATTTAGCTGAATTGTTATTTTTTCTTGAAGTAATGCCAGCAAATTAACTGCAAACGAGTGTACATTTTAAAAGTAATTAAATTATGTGCAAAGGTGTCTTAATTTTAGAATGCAATATTTAAAAATTTAGTTTTTTTTTTTCATACAGCCGAATTCGCTTAGTGTAATAGCAATGAAAGATCCAATTTTGTTTGAAATTATCGGTATATAAAATATAGGTAGGTCCTCTAAACTTTTTAACGCTATTATAGTCCTCTAGTACAAAGTGGAAAATATTACTTTCTGTTACGATACACAAAGCTTTCCTAGCGAATAGTCAATCTTCTTGATGATATTGAAGTTTTCTAATATACCATTTAGTCAAATGTGCAGAGTTGAAATTGAAAATAAAGCTTGCAATTCCGTTCCAATATCTCAATCGGGAAGGTAACGACTGGCCAGTACGAAGATTTGTGGTTCAAGTCCCGACTGTGGCGGCAAGGGAATGTACATTGCCGCCTGGCCAAATTAGCTGCAGGTTAATGCATTTATGTCTGAAAGTGATTCTAGTGATTCTGAAAGTGATTGTTGTCTGAAAGTGATTCTAGTACGAATAGTTTGACTTCAGTAGACTCTGGCATGTTGGGGGCTGATTTAAAATTGTTAGGTCAATAACCACACAAAATGCTAACTACATGGATCAAAATAGTAGTTTCAAAAAATTAACCTCAGACATAGCAGGAGAAAATCAGTCAGATTTTGAAGTTGATCGTCAATCTGACATTAGAGGGAGGAAAATGCAAAGTCCACTTCTACGATAAGAGTTTGCTTACCTATCCCAGTAGCCCCATTGGGAGAAATCGCCTGCCCAGTACGAAGAACCGCGGTTTGAGTTTCGTCTGTTACAAAAAGATTTTTTACAAATGAAACACAAAATTTATGTAACTCTAATTAGCATCAATAACATTCAATTTAATTGAATAATATTTCAATTTATTACACTTGCTCTATAAATAATTTTATTTCAACAGTAATTATTAATATATATTAAATATAAACAGTTTTCAACCTATTTAAATTAGAAGTGAATTACATTTATTGTTTAATAAAGTATGCTAAAATATAAGCTTAAATTCATGTAAATTTTGTCCTTGCTAACATATCAAGATAATTGAATGCAATACTAGTATGAAAAGATATTTGATTATATGTATCAAATCCAATTACAATTCATGAATAACGAATAACAATGATGACTTAAATATTTATATTAATAAATTAGTTTTGCATGAATTTATATTTAAAGTGCCTGTCAAATTTTAGGAAATACACCCGATAAATATGTTTAAAAACTGCTTATTTATTTAGTTTATAATATTAATTTCGGAATATGTTACTTTTATTGCAAAGTAATATTTTTATCTAATAAATTTTTGTCGTGCATGATCACGCTTTCTTTCACTTATTGTTTCTTGAATACATTTCATTGTTGCTGAAAATTCACGAGTACCTAATTTATTATGAATAAAAATGTTTTGTGAAAATAAAGTTATTGGAGTAAGTAGAGTTAAAATGTCTTAATAGGAAATCCAAACCAACTCTTAAATGCTACTATAAGTGGTAAAAATTTTTATAGGGGAGAACTAAAATAAACATAATTCCTAAAAGATATGCACTAAATAAACTACTTATTAATGACACCTTTGATTTTTTTCACACAATTATTTATTTCAATACACATATACATTTGACTAACATTTACAATTATTAATTTCGTAATTATATGGTTTTCAAAACTTTTAGAGTTTATATCATTCTCAATTTAATTTCAATGCGATGGCTCTGACAAACTTCCATTCAATACATTCTCATCTACTGCATTTTACCTCCCCCTTGCATCATTATCTCAAAACAGTTTCACCTGTACCGCTGCTTCGTATACCGCTATGTTAAATAATAGTCCGCTAGAAAAAAAAAACCTCATGCTTACTTCTCTCGTTGGCATTATTACTAAAATAGTTCTGAGACAAAAAAAAGTATTATTCATTTCATAAGAACAGATTGAATATAAAAAATCTGATGTGGGCAGCACATGACTTTACCTGCAGACTTATACCACGCTCTCTTTATTTTAATTAAATTTATTTCACTTTTAATTCAAGTTTCGTTTCTATTCGGTAACCGGATTTACTTTCGAAGGTGGCATAGAGAAAATATTAAAAAATAAAATATCTCGAGAACGGCTAGTCCTAGTGTAATGGAGTTGATTTTTTTATTTTCTTCGTTAAACATGACGTATTAAACAAGCATTTAATGGATATATTTTAGCATACGTAGTTCTTTAGTTTAGATTTTGACGATTTTTGCGGGCCATATTGCAAAAAAAGAAGGTTATACTTTTCCGAATCATACCAAAATCTAATAAGCTCCAGGGTGACCCACAAGGGATTTTTCTACTGAATTTTGAAAATTAAGTCCATTATTGTTTCAGTTACAGTGGATACAAGCTTTTGTTGGTCATTTCGCAAAAATAGGCGGATTATTTTATCCCGAATCGTACCCAAAACTAATTAGCACAAGACTCGCCTACAAGTGACTTATCTACCAAATTTTGTGATATTCGGTCAATTCAGTTAGAGTGGATACAAAATCTACTCAGACAGACAGACAGACAAACACACAGACAGACACACTCACACATATTCACACAGACACACACACACACAGACGCCAGGGTAAAAATGGTTTTTTTCGTATTCTAGAGGTTTTGAAATGTGTAGATCCGTCGAAAACTCGAGGAGTTGCGATTTTTGACATGATTCCAATACTTTCCCTATACATTATCATGTACTGCAGGGAATGTAAAATAGGTCATTTATATAATTTTAATTTCATTTATTTGATACTACGTTATGTTTGGCTTTTTCATCAAAGATCGTGCATGTACAACCATTATTCATATCTAAAGACACTAATGATTACAAATTACCTAAATGTATATAGTATTGGAAGTATAACGACATTCATTCATTAATTATTGTCTCTATATAAGCAGGAAGAACTAAAAAGTATCATACTTAGAATTTGAACTACTTTGAGTTAATATTCCTCGTAAAAGTTTATGTATTGGCTTATTGTTCAAAAGTATACTAAGTCATATTTTTATTGGAGCATTCATTCCATTAAATATATTTTCTACTAAATGTTCAAATTACTTCCTGTGACCGTGTGCTGGCGTTATCCTTTATTTTCAACATAACAACATATTTCTTTCAATTTCCAAACAATTTATATTTGTGGATTAAACGAAATAAGATGAACCTGAAAACATTATTCTTCCTACAGATAAATACAAAGATAATTTCCTCTCAAAGCAACTCCTCATGTCAATATCTCAAAATATAAACTATTACTTTTTTATTGAAAATATGCCCCAAAAATGAATATGTGCAATATACCAGATAAAAAGCTGCATACCATGATTCATATCGATCTTTGAAAGATAAATGTGAAACTTGACAGGCTATAATATTAATACCAATATATGTTCAAGTTTTAAATAAATATAATAATATCATAGATTTATGAATCACTTCTTTCGTGTGTCAACGAATTCTAAAATATAACAATTAATTTTAGTGAATACAATCTAAAACCCATAATGCGGTATTTTGAACTGTTAGGATGAACCAGATTTGCTGATTAAAAATTTGGAATCCCATAAAAATACTAAACGGTCATAGGCACAATCAGATTCATATAAATACATTTATTTACAGTTATACACATAAATTTGCAACTAATACAAATTATACCTTATCGAGTAGTTTTGTTTTTAATCTAGACCTTCAGACCTACCAAAATGAGTTTAAAACCCAGACCGTCCTAGGGCATGAGCAGATGTTTGGACGTCCGGCTACCGAAAGGTGTAAGGTATATATTTGGATGGTTGGGAAAATGCCATCCAATTTAGACTGGAATAAAATGGGAATAACATCCACATGGACGTCGAGCTTCCCCTATCAAAACACTTCTCCGATGAACTTTTGTTAGAACTAGTTAGACAAATTTTGTTAAAATAGTCTAATGTCCAAATAAGTGCAGTAGAAGATTAATTAGAAGCCACTAAAGTGCTCCGACAGAAACCTAAAATCATAAATCGTATGTAACATATCGATTTTGCATCTATGTCAAATTATCTAGTGAATCCATTTGAGAACACTTACGTAAATCATTGGTGATCTGTCCATTGACGAGAATTATTTCATTACATCGCATCATATATTAAAGCTGCACTAAGTCGGAGAGATTCTTAGTTGATCTCTCTGTACTCGGCGTTAGCCATCGAATGATTTTTCAAATAAGAATCTTGCTTTCAGCAGTACTTTTTGAGTGGTAAGATCTCACCGCTCCTCTCTATGTATTCGTTTCCAGTTAGAGGCTATCAGCGCCGTTCATCGGCTGGGCTACTTACATTCTAATCCATGCTGGTGGCATTGATTCAGGGGGTTCTCGTCCCAGGCATGACTGGCAATTATTTGTTACATTACTCTGAGCATATAATGTCACGGGAACAGCAAACGCGTGCCCATTTTGTTGTCGGATTCTCAGGAGAAACAAAACTTATTAACTGCAAATGCTATTCAGCACACCGACGTCACTAAATTTCTTTGAACGTCACTATGGAAGTTTAAAATTTCTGCGCAAGTTGCTTACGTCTGGATATTACCACAGCAAAATTAACAAGATATTTTTAATTATAATAATGCGAAAATTTGCTGTGTTTTGGCAACGAATCTCAAAGTCCTCCCCGGTCCGTGACGTCAGAAATGACTAAATACTAAGATCGTCGACGTCAAGCTGACAACTTTTTGATTGTTTGCCTGATTGCCTGACTGAGTGCCGAACCTTATATTCATGAATCAGGGCATTGATAGCCTCTAGAGACTTTTGGGTGACACAATTTGTACATCACCATACTTTCAGTTTAATAGTAAATTTAGCATTTTACCATCATCAAAATATCTAACGTTTTTTGGATTTTGGTCCCAGCTTGTCTACGTCTTTTGTCAGCTGAAGCCTTGGTGATTGCTTAATACTTGACAAATTTATCGTATGGTCTATAGGGTGGAATGTCAATTCTTTGCCCACAGGTATTATTTTATCATCATATGTTAGCATCCTTAAAATGCCTGAAGTTTTTTTTTTTATTGGATTTTAGCCCCAGCTTGTCTACGCCTTTCTTCAGCTGAAACCTTGGTAATTGCTTAATACTTGACAAATTTACAATATGGCCTATAGGCTAGAATGTCAGTTATTTTCCCACAGGTATTTTTTGTTATTTTACTTACAGGAATTTAAGTTCATTTATTATGAAATGCAATAAAACACGATTTATACCGGTACAACGAAATTTAAATTACAATAAATGTAATATCATATGGCACATCACTACATAAATAAAAAATATTCTGTAATTTTATTTATCGATTAATCATATTTAAATAGTAACATTCTGGAGATTGTAAACTTGAAATACATGCGATGACTATGCTTTGGATTTGGACTTACACACCCATTTATAATCCCGATTTAACTAAATCTGTATTTCAAAATAACCTTACAAATTCTGGAAAGGTGACATGACACATGGAACAGTTTCAAATCGATGCAGGTAAAATTCCGATGCGCTTATTGAATTTGTATGAAATATGTCAATGGAATGCCGAATTTAAATATATGCTTAAATTTCTGTGTTTCAAATTATAAACAAACATTACGGATGCTGAATGATAGTAACTTATGAAGGGGAATGATGTATTCAATTTGAATTCAGGCATCATGCATTTCGTAGCAATTACATAATTTCTAATTCAAATGGAATTTTTGAAATCTATATAAACTAGTTTTGGTGATTTTTGCCTAAAAGAGCCAAACTGGTTTTTCATTAATAACGTACCCTAACAGCATTTTTTTTTCACAGTGACGTAAGATTTACGTCATACTGTGACTTTGGGACGTCACAGGACGTCGCAGTACGTCTCGGAAATGTCATATTGAGGTTAGAGCGAAGCCATTTTGGTCATTTCCATGGTCGTTTGTGACGTCGCATATTAACTTGTTTGTGACGTCACATTGTAGTTATCATTGTAATGTCGTTACATTGTTACGTGTTAATTAAATTGTGGAAACGTCACAGAATATAGTCACAATGAAGTTACAAAGTTACTAATACGTAGCGTCGTATAGAAGTCAAAAATATGATGCCACATTGTGACCCAGGTGTCACGTGACTACAACGGCGCTGTGACACGTGTGACGATCTTTGCTGTTAGGGATTGTAAAATTAAACTCCGAGGAAAATCACATATTTCATACACATTTCGCTATCTTCTAAAGAAGTATGCGGTTGAATTTTACATTTAGCGGTTTTCGGGATGACAACATGTAAAACTATATCGAATTGCCCAAATAACTTATATTTCAGATAACTCTAAATTGGCAATTATCGATACTGATAGCCTCCTCAATAAGCAAGAGTATCCATATATTAAAATACTTGAATAACTTATTTTCTTTCATGAATGAAAAGATCTTGATCCAGGAGAATTATGTTAACAAATTTATCGCATAATATTATATATGAAAAAGAGAACATATTTCACAAATGTTATTATTTTTTTAATTTTATGTGATTTTTTGTTAAATTTATTTTAAAATTATGCAATATCTCAAGAATGGCTATACTAGCGCTCTAATATCCATGTCAATCCTTTTCTAATAAAATATTACATAACAAATAATTATTTGCGTAACGTTATTGAAGGTTTTGATTTTTGATGATTTTTTCAATATTTCAATAGACAATTTTGGGGTCTTCCGAACATTCAATTGCGTTTAAAAACAATTGACTTCCAGTATTTACTGATTCTAAGTTGTGTACCAAATTTCGGTTGAATCTCTTCATTCGTTCGTGAGATATCGTCTGCACAGCCTCACTGACACACACATACACACACACACAGTCACGTATACACAGACATCACTCCCAAAACGTTCAAATAGTATTCAGGGATGCTTGAAACGTACTCTCCGCCGAAAACTCGAATTTGAAATTTCGAACCCGTCACAATTATATCTTTATACATCATACTATGCATATAAGGAATGTAATAGTTTAAAATATGAAAATATAGAAATCAGAATCACATTTTAAAAAAAATTCAAAATATTAAAACATCGAAATTATGACCACTATATTTCAAATACTAAGAACCTATCTAAAATCCAATTACATATCCTCAATGGACTAAAAATCATTCGCTTACTGTTTATATCTGGGTAAAATATCGAAATTTGAACTACCTTATGGAGGATGTAAATACCAAAAGATGTAGAATGAGTTGTATAAGAATTTCATCATTTCTTTAGCGCAAAATTATTTAGCCTATAGAGTCTGCAAGATAGCTGATATGAATGAAACAATCATTGATTTTACAGAGAAGCAAACGATTTTTTGATGAAGTTATGAGCATAGCGTTAAATTACTTGTATCTCCATGGTTTTAAGTTTTAAATAAAATTATTTGTTATATCATTGTGAAGAATGAAATGAAAGGAAAAATGCTTATGAATGAAATGCTGCTTTTATAGAGAGAGTTGCTTTTATAGAATGCTACTTTTATAGAGAGAGCCAGGCGTGTTATATTTCGATGATGTCATTTGAATAAATTGCATTTGTTTTCGATTAAATTTTCAAATATAATTAATTATTGTAGTAGTATGATATTTTTTACAATATTGCCGAGGAATGCATTGCATTTTATAGATATTTAAACCAGGCGATTTATATTTCAATGTCGTCAATGAACTAAACCGTATATTCTCAATAAACTAAAAATCATTCGCTTACTGTTTATTGCTAAGTAAAATATCGAAATTTGAACCACCTTTTTAACACGGTGAGTTTTATTTAATTCACACTGCGTTTGTTCAAGGAGTTGCATGAGTTAAATATTGCTCCAATCTTTGATTGGAATCTATGCCCTGTAAGTTCAATATACTGCACACATGATTTTACGTGGTCAACACCACACAGTCGGTTTGGACGTTTAAAACCCCTTAATTACCCTACACCTCAATTATTAATTGTTCTTTACGCTTGCTATTAATACTTTAATAGGTCAAGCATTTCAGAAATGAGGTTCAAATAAAGAAAATATATATTTAGTATTTTTACATTACTCCAATTATATAAACATTCCAGAACAATGCACTTATTAATTTCTTTATTAAAATACTCGTTCAAAAATCCATTATTAAGTACTATGCTCTTAGCATAATCTAATTGTTTATTCAAATTTAAATTATCTTGATTAAAACCCTCAGGAATCTCAAAACTATTTATATTCTAAAGGAAACGCATCCTTACTAGAAATAGAGTTTGGAACCATCTAACTATGTAAAAATTATTCAAGTTCTCTCCGTATACTGTTGAGGAAAATATCTGGAACGATTATTTTAATAAAGAAATTAATAAGTGCATTGTTCTTTAATGTTTATATAATTGGAGTAATGTAAAGTTGCTAAATATGTAGTTTTCGTTATTTGAAACTGTTGTCCTAATTTCTGAAATGCTTGACCTATTAAAGTATCAATGGCAGCCGTAAAGAACAATTATTAATTGCGGGGTAGGGTAATTAAGGGATTTTAAACGTCCAAACCGACTGTGTGGTGTTGACCAAGTAAAATCAAGTGTGAAGTATATTGAACTTTCAAGACATAGATTCCAATCAAAAATTGGAGCTATATTTAACTCATGCAACTACTTGAACAAACACAGAGTGAATTAAATAAAAGTAGTATAGCATACCACTGCCTAGGGGCTTTTTGTTCTCTATATCGCTTCTGATAAACTCGGTTCTCACTCTAAAAAATCAAGCCTCTCATTTTAACTCTTTTAAAACTGAATCTTCGATCTCTCTCTTGGCACTCTTATTGGTAACTCTTCCATTTGAGTGTCCCTGAGTTAGGATAGAGTTGTATGTACACTTTTTACGGTTTGGGCCGTATCCTTGATATAGGCGAGATCCCAAAATGGATATGATTGTGAAACCGCTTTCTGCCGCTCCCAAAAAATATATAGTATCAGAGCGATCATCTGAGGCTTCGTTAGGTTCAAAGCATCGCAGTGCTGTGAAATTTAAAAACCTGTCTCAGGTAAAAAATGGTTCCGTGACACTCATGCAGGTATTCTCGAAAATAATATCATAAAATGTTCATTTATTTTTACCTGTGGCCATTTCCATAATTTCTAACCGTAATTTTGGACTAAATAATGTTACCTTGGAATGAATTGTCAAAGTAGCACTTTCCATGTAATATAAATTTACGCACTACGTAGCCCCCCGTACTAATTACTGAAGTTGCCCCAGAAACTGCTTAGTTGTGTGCATTGAAATGAAGACATGATTATTTTCAGAATTCCATTTTCTCGTCGCTCATATCAACATATTTATTGTATAGATTATGTAACAGGTTCGGTATGTAAAAAGTTTGACGGGATACTGCTCTTCCTGACGAAGCTGCTAGTTCAGAATCAAGATCATTTACAATGGTTGACCTGTAGCGTCGTGCTTGCAGACCCTGAAACCGGCCGTCCTGAGCGGTTGTGGTCCTTGGACGCCAACTTACTGGTCGTCCCGAAAATGTTTCTTCACTTTGACACCGTTCCACGGGCGGTTTATGACGGAATGATTGACATTTAGAGACTAGGCTACTACCGACTGTCGCTGTTCCTCTTCGAGATGCTATATTACCTACCATCATCTGGCGTTACTCAGATGTATTATATACTCATTTTTCAGAACTTGGCTTATTTGATTTTTCTCCTGGAATTTTTAACCCGGAGGCTCTGCAGTGGAATACACCTCAGTAGAGTAAATAATCCCATGCTAGATAGTATCCCGTGGTACAACCCGATACACCCGAAAGCACACAAGCGGCCAAGGGCGGTGGCGGAGCGTCGCCCTAAGGATGCCTTCCTCCGCCCTAAACGGAGTCGTTTTATCTACCATTGTTTTATGTCTGCTCTATCCCTCTTTTACACTTTGAACTCTAGCTAACTCCGCGCCCCTCCCTGACATTTGGGAATTCGCGTTTCGACGCACATTTTTACTTTTTTTGTTATGTACGTTACCCCCCCCCCCGTTCTCAAGCTCAAGGTCCTGCGCCCTAGGGGCGTTCTTCCCCTCTTACCTTTTCTCTCTCACTAGGTGCCTACTTGGGCCCCAGATATTTTCCCCTTTCCTGTAAGACTTGGGGAAGGGCGCGACTTCGGTCAT
This sequence comes from Amaurobius ferox, assembly GCA_951213105.1. Taxonomy (NCBI): domain Eukaryota; kingdom Metazoa; phylum Arthropoda; class Arachnida; order Araneae; family Amaurobiidae; genus Amaurobius; species Amaurobius ferox. The sequence goes on from OX578147.1 coordinate 54,685,218, forward strand.
CGCCCCCCTCCAAGCAAACCTTAGATATAAATTCCTTAATATATGTGTTTCTATTTTCTTTCTTCTCTTTCCTTTCCGCTCGGAGTTTAAAGGGGGGAAATTCTTTCCCTCCTGGGCACTCTGTATACCCCCGTCCTTGAGTCCTTGCAGTGGAATACAGACTCTGATACAGGCGCTGCAAAAAACGGGCCGTTTTCATACCTAATGCGTTTCGTGTTGAAAACGTTGGTATGCAAAATGTTTCTTTCGGTTTACTTCCCACGAGCATCATGTGTTCCAATTCTGTGGCTATACTTTGTTTCTTTCACCAAAAATTCTAATTTTTCCGTTTGTTGCTTAACTTTTGGACATGACTACAGTTTTTAATGTGTTAATGTATCTAAAATAAGTTCACAAATGAATACATTTAAAATGTTCTAAACAAACACATTTTGTTGTATTTCAGGAATATTAAAATAACACGATATAGTTTTTAATAATATGGAACTGTATATTTAATAACCACCCATAAAGGACCCAAAGCTTACACTTTGTAGTATAACTCAAAACCAGAATTCAATTTTACCTGACAATAGACACAAATGCGCATTGCTATAGAATGACAGCCAGGCGAGATTTGTAGCATTTGGGTATTTGCACCCACATTATGCTGATGTGTATACATCGCGCTGATACGATTACCGTCAGTATTGCGGTTAATAATACATGGCGTCTGGAGATCAGGCATTGAAAGGAAAATGTGGTATATGAGAAATAGATTTACTACAATAATTCGGAGAACATTTCGCAGTAAAAATCGTATTTCCGCCTTTAGCAAGCACATCGTACATTATTAAATCTGATTCAAGTAATACCTGCAGATCACAAATATATATATTTTTAATTTTATGAAGAAATTAGCAGGCATACCCGGCGCCATCCGAAATACTACTAAAATAAAATTAAAGTGGCATACTAGATTAAATATTTTAACCATAAATGTGCTCATTATTCCGCCTAACTAGTCTAAACCGGTTTAGGCGTTTTCGAATTATGAGTGCTCATTACAGACTGATAAAACTGCCATTTTATCTACCGTTGTTCCACGGGGAGGTATGAGAGGATAGAGCTTATATCAAAGCACAGCCTGAATCCAGTATCATTGCTTTAAAAACTTTCACCCAATTAGATTTTGTATTCCCTGAGACATTTATCTTGAAAGCGTATTTTGTAATTTTTAGTTATACACGGTGTCCCACAAAAACTTAACAGTGGATGGTTTTTTTAACCGTTGGTTATAGACCCTTTGATCTAATTCCAAAAATGCTTTAAATAACGTAGGAAGTTATGAAATAGTAATTTAAAGGATACATCATATTTTTGTAAAAAGTTAAGAAAATAAATTTTTCATACAGCTCTTTTTTCGAAAAAAGTTAAATTACAAAAATATTGACAAAACTTCGTGTAGTCAAACAATAAAAAAATTGGTTCCTACAAATTAAAATTCAGGACGAAATAAATTGTAAAACTTCCTGACCTAGACTACTTTCACATGCATTTTTTAATCTTCAAATTTCATTAATCTAGGCCCGTCACAAATTGGTTTGATGCACAAAAATCATTTAGTGGATTTTTTAAAACAGCTTTTCCCATCGGTTGTTTTTGAGTCTTATAAAGACAGGCAGACCATACTCGTTAAAAGTTATTTTAGCAAATAAAGTAAATGAAACAGATTATTTTAATTTCGCTGGCGTGTCAAATACTTTCCTGACAACGTCTATAGAAAAACAAGCATGCGTTTCAAGTTTTAAAATCATCTAGGATCATTTAAAACGACTGTTCTCAGTAGATTCAATTAGCTTCTAACATATTGTTGTCACTGCAATTTTTCCATCAGATTGAGAGCACTTGTAGACGAATTGGCGAGAACTATTGGCATGCGATCAGACGATGGTGGGTTCAATTAGACAGAGGAGGATGTTATTCAATACTTTGGTCCGGACACTTGCATATAGATAAAACGAGGAATAGACACAAATGTATATTTTAGTATATTGCGTGTGCATGCTTTGTCTTCTTGAGCCATATCGACGATGAATCGAACGTGTTGATTACAAACTACATACAAGCCGCTAAATAAAATCTTTAGAAATATGCCGGTTTTACGGAAACGACGATAGTATTCCCTCACCGTATCACTAGGAGCTCAGTTGCATTCAAATTCATTAAGTCATATTCATCTCACAGAGTTCGTCATTACTGAACATAGCCATCATTCAAACTCTAGTTAGGTTATATAATTACTTGCATGCTTTAATACAAAATGTAAATCGGCATAAAAATGACAAAATAGCATTATCCGCATAAAATAAATTAGAAGAAGTGGTAAAAGTTTTATAAACACTTAGCAACCGAAGTTGATTTCTAGATGTCTCATTATTTCCAATGAAAAATTTAATTGATGGTAACTATGACAAATTGGATCGAATTGCAGCCAAATATTGTTCAGTTAAACTAAATACCGTATGGATAACATCTTTGTAATTTGACAATTTTCGATACAGGGCTGTATTAAAAATTAAGTTTCTTAACTTTCTACAAAAATATGATACAGCATTTAAATTACTATTTTATAACTTCCTACCATATTTTAAGCATTTTTGCAAATGGAACTATAGGTCGGTCTACAACCAACGGTTAAAAACTATCCTTATAACAGATAAATGACTATTGGCATTGAAATACAAAAGTATTACTCAAAGTATTTTTTCTCATGAATGGAACTAGCTGGATCCACCAGAATGATGTCACCAAATTTATCACATGATATTGCATATGAAAAGTGAACATGTTTCTCAACAGTTAATATAGTTTTTTAATTTATGGGATTTTTTGATAAATTTATTTGAAAAATGTGCAATATCTCAAGAACGGTTCATGCTAGCGTTCTAAAGTTTATGTCAATCGTTTTCTAACGAAATATTATATAAGAAATGTCTATTTGCGTAACTTTATTAAAGGTTCTTATTTTTTGATGATTTTTTTAAATTTCACTTGAAAATTTTTGGGGTTCTGAGAACTCGATTGCGTTTTAAAACAATAAGCTTCCAGTATTCACGAATTGTGATTTTTGTACCAAATTCCATTCGAATTGCTCCATTCGTTCGTGAGATATCGTGTCCAGAGACTCACTGACACACACACATAGACATGAGTTCAAAAATGTTCGATTCATGATCAGGGATGCTTGAAACGTGCTCTCCCGTCAAAAACTCGAATTCAAATTTTCGACCCTGTCACAATCTTTATTCATTATGTATATAAGGAAAGTAAAAACCTTTACTGGACGATCTACTGGACGATCTACAGGCAAATTGATAAAAAAGACGCCAAATCAGGCAAAAATAAATTCGGCATCTGCCTGTTCAATATCATAGATGATTGTAATGATTACTGTCAATGCTGCAAGGATATATAAAAATGAGTAAAACCAAAGGGACAGGAAACGAATAATAGAATACTACGTATAAACGACACAAACAAAGGAAAATAGAAAAATTAGGCAAAAGCAATGAACGGAAATATACCAAGGAGGAATATTAACAAATAGCAAAATGAGTAAAAGACACTGATCAGTGAGTATACCTATTAAAAGGGAATTAAAAGTAACATTAGACGTTTAAGCCAGGTGTAAAAAGACAACGAAGAGAAATAAGTAAAAACTAAAATACCAGTAAATAATAAACAAACTAGATTTAAAATAAAAGAAAGAGCGATAGGGAAAAGGGCGTTTCTGATATAATATACCTATAAGTTGAGCAGATTTGCGATTTATTAAATCCGAGTTCTATTCTGTCTCCATGTGTTTATTTATCTTTTTTTATTCGCAAGTTTAAACTTATTAAATGCTCCAGGTAACAATCGATATCTTCTAAATTAGTCTTTATATCATTAAGTCTCTGTGAACTATGCCAGAAATAATTGATTAAACAGTTTTCTCAGTATATTCGATTTCTTGATACAATTTAGATTCCATGATTTGAAAAGATAATGAATTTGTATTATCATAATTGGCTAAACTAACATTAAGAAATCTTTATATCTGACTCATAATTAGAGTAAAGTGATATCAAAATAAGGTAGCAATTATCAAGCGTATACTTTAGTAACGTATCTGATAGAAGCGTTCGTAATATTTGCCTCGTAATTTAGTTTCGGATGAAGAAGAATTTTTCTCAAAATATAAATAAGTTAACTAGAACGTATTAAGTTTTTTGCAGATAAAGCAGTCGAATTATTAATGATACTTTCAGTCACTATAATTGTGGCATAAATATAATTTAACCAGTTTTTTTTGTTTATTATTAAGTATTTAGTTCTGATAACCCACGAAATTTTGTATAACCTAGGGGGCTCTACCCCCTGCCAACCCCGTAGCAAGATGCGCGATTGGGGCGGCTTTGTCTCGCTGTGCTCGCAGAGCTCGCCTTGGGAGTTATTTCAAGCCAAACTAAAGTTTAAATCGGTAAACGGTTTATTTTATCGTGTTGCTCTATTATGTCTCTATAAATGAACAAAATTTCATAGTTTTGTATATTACAGTTTTTGCGGTACGAGGCAGAGAAAATCAATGGATGTGCCGATACGAAAGAATATTTTTCACTTCAGAAATGCATAAAAAGTAAAATATATCGTACACTATATTGAAATTAAAAAATCTGATGTGGGCAGCACATGACTTTCCTTATAATAATGCAATGAATTTACTACTTTTACAGTAAAAAAAATAGATTAATATTATAGTAGATATTTATATTCTTTCCAAGATATTGAATTTTCGTCAATGAGTTGTCATTTTCATTGATTTAATGTCATTTTTATCCATTTGGCAAGTTTTTCGTTAATTTAGCAACAATTAAAAAGTCGCCAAGTTGGCGACATTCCAAAATCCGTCGCCAAAATCTCGCCAAGCGTTATGGACGAAGAAATAAGTTATTCTTACAGCAGATAAATGACTATTGGCGTTCAAATATAAAAGTATTACTCAAAGTATCTTTTTTCATGAATAGAACGAGCTAGATCCTCGAGAATGATGTCACCCAATTTATCGCATAGTATTACATATGAAAAGTGAACATGTTTCTTAACAGGAAATATTTTTTTTATTTTATATGACTTTTTGATATTTTTTTTGAAAAATGTGCAATATCTCGAGAACGGTTCATGTTAGCGTTCTAAAATTTATGTCAATCGTTTTTAATGAAGAATTACATGATAAATGTCTATTTGCGTAACTTTATTAGAGGTGTTGGTTTTTTGACGATTTTTTCAAAATTTCACCTGAAAATTTAGGGCGGTTCTGAACATTCGATTGCGTACAAAAACAATAGGCTTCAAGTGCTTACGGATTGTGATTTTTATACCAAAATTCGTTCGAATCGGTCCATTCGTTCGTTAATTATCGTCTCCACAGACTCACTGACACACACACACGCACACACACACACACATACACAGACATCACTTCAAAAATGTTTGATTCGTGATCAGAGATGCTTGAAACGTGCTCTCCCGTTGAAAACTCGAATTCGAATTTTCGACCCCGTCGCAATACTTTCTTTATACATTATGTATTGCTGCAGCATTATGAATTGTATCGCAGCTATTTTACACACCAATAATTGAAATTGCAAAATCTCGTGATCATTGAGACATAAATAAGCCCTTTTATGCATGATGATGTCAAATTTGACCCTATGCTGCAATGCAATAAAAATAAATAAAATGTCGAATAAATTTCGAAGTTTTCACTCGAATTGAAAACAAATTCCAAAAATCTGATGTGGGCAACGCATGACTTTCCTTATATAATGTAATGGATTTACTACTTTTACAGTAAAAAAATAGGTTTTTCTTATAGTAGATACTAATATTCTTTCCAAGATATTGAATTTTCGACAAATAGTCGTCATTTTCATTGATTTAGCGTCATTTTTATCCATTTGGCGAGATTTTCGTTAATTTGGCAACATTTCAAATAGTCGCCAAGTTGACGACATTCCGCTAAATTCGTCGCCAAAATCTCGCCAAGCGTTATGGACGAAGGAATAACTTATTCTTACAGCAGATAAATGACTATTGGCGTTAAAATACAAAAGTATTTCTTAAAATATATTTTTTATGAATGGAACGAGCTAGATCCACGAGAATGATGTCACCTAATTTATCGCATGGTATTACATATGAAAAGTGAACATGTTTCTCAATGTACATATATTTTTTTATATGACTTTTTGATATTTTTTTTGAAAAATGTACAATATCTCGTTAACGGTTCATGTTAGCGTTCTAAAATTTATGTCAATCGTTTTCTAATGAAAAATTACATATGAAATGTCTATTTGCGTAACTTTATTAGCGGTTTTGATTTTTTGACGATTTTTGCAAAATTTCATTCCAAAATTTAAGGGAGTTCTGAGCATTCGATTGCGTATAAGAACAATAGGCTTCCAGTGTTTACGGATTGTGATTTTTATACCAAATTTTGTTCGAATAGGTCCATTCGTTCGTCAGTTATCGTCTCCATAGACTCACTGACACACACACACACACACACACGCACACACATATACTTTCACACACACACACACACACACACACACACACACACACACACACAGGCATCACTTCAAAACTGTTTGATTCGTGATCAGGGATGCATGAAACGTGCTCTCCCGTCGAAAACTCAAATTCGAATTTTCGACCCCGTCGAAGTACCTCTTGATTGCCTGCTATGGAACTAATAAAAGTTATGCAACCTTGCTAGGAAGCATGGTTTACGCCCAAGTCGCAATTGTAGCTTTGTTATCATGGATTCACGGGTCGTAAAATTCTTCGGCCTAAGGCTACAAAACGAGGCGTCGCTTGTCTGAGTCATTTGTTCTTTTAAAAAATACCAAAATCTGCTGAATGGTCTCACAATAGCTGCTTCTAATTTACCTTTATGTTGTCGGAATACATACTAATCAATTCAATGCACATATATTATCGATAAACTAGAAGATATATGAAGATCGTTTTCACAGTGCAACGGCTAATGACTTTAGACCTATTTCTACCATGTTAGAACTCTATTACAAAAAATATACCGTAACTGTACCAATAAAATTTAAATGTCTGGTGTTCCAACTTATGTAATAAATGAAGATGTAGATTTGTATATCTGTCGGTTCGCCTTTTGATCGCAATTGTGAGAAATCTAAGCAAATCACAACCACGAAATTCTGTACAGTGATGGCTCATACGTAGTATTGAGAAAATATTGTTTTCTCGAAAATTTTCGATTTCGATATTTTGATTCCAATATATGTTTGATAACCTCCTGAATACTTTTTAACTGTTTTTGGAGTGATGTCCGTCTGTGGTCGACTGCTTGTGCACGCGACAGCAACCACAAATATTAATGAATTTTCACGAAATTTGATATGCGGCTTTGTTCTCATAATATGTAGAATTAGGTAGAATTTTTTTTTAAATTTGAGACAAAACTTTGAAATTTATTCGAAATTATATATTTTTACAATATGGCAACATAAAATGAAATTTGACATAATCATGCTTAAATGGGTCTATTTATGGCTTAATCATCACGAGACTTTATAGTTTCAATCATTGTTGGGAAAAAGTGACGCGATACAATTTTTTTAGTGACGTCATTAGCCCCTCCTTTGGGGGGCAAATTAGCCCTGCATGGTACATCGTCATGTACATGGTATCAATCAATATAACTTTTCAAGCCCTTCAAAGCGAAGGGTAATCTGTTGTAGTTGTAGCAGTTTTGACCAACAATACCTATTTTTCAATTATTTACTTATGGAATTTGAAAAAAAAAATTATTGTATGAGAAAGTCGAGTTGAAGCACACACCAGTTAATTTTTAATTTCAACAATTTTAGTAACTTTATGTTGATGCAACTTTGATCTATTTACACACATATCAATCAGTTCCTGAGCGATAGAAGGTATAATCACAGACTATCCATCTTGACACTATCGGAAACATAGAAGAATGGTACTTACGAGATTTTGATACGAGAATGATACGAGTTTTAAATCGAAGCCGTATGGCATGCTCTTTATATTTAAAAATAATTTGGAAATTAGGATAATGATACATTTAACAAGTTTTAAACTGAATCCGTAGGACATTCCCTTAACATTTGAAAATTATTTGAAAATTAGAAGAATGATATTTTCGACAAGTTTAAAACCGAATCCCTAGGACATTATCTTCACATTTGAAAATAATTTGAAAATTAGGAGAATGGTACTTTCAGCGAGTTTTAAACCGAAGCCATAGGATAAGCTCTTCATATTTAAATTAATTTGAAAATTAGGAGAATTATACTTTCAGCAAGTTTTAAACCGAATTCGTAAGACAGTCTCTTCACATTTGAAAATGAATTAAAATTTAGAAGGATGATAATTTCAACGAGTTTCAATCCGAATCCGTAGGACATTCTCTTCACATTTGAAAATAATTTGAAAATTAGGAGAATGATACTTTCAACGAGTTTCAAACCCAAATCGTAGGACAGGCTCTTCATATTTAGAAATAATTTGAAAATTAGGAGAATGGTACTTTCAACATGTTTCAAACCGAAGCCGTAAGGATATTCTCATCCCATTTGAAAATAATTTGAAAATTAGAAGAATGATACTTTCAACGAGTTTGAACCGAAGTCATAGGACATGCTCTTCACATTATGAAATAATTTGAAAATTAGGAGAATGATATTTTCAACAAATTTCAAACCGAAGCCGTAGGACATTCTCTTCCCATTTGAAAATAATTTGAAAATTAGGAGAATGATACTTTCAACGAGTTTTAAATCGAAGCTGTAGGACATTATTCTCATATTTAAAAATAATTTGAAAATTAGAAGAATTATATTTTCAATGAGTTTTAACTCGAATTCGTAGGACATTCCCTTTACATTTGAAAATAATTTCAAAATTAGAAGAATGATATTTTCAACAAGTTCCAAACCGAAGCCGTAAGACATTCTCTTCTCATTTGAAAATAATTTGAAAATTAGGAGAATGATACATGCAACGAGTTTTAAACCGAAACCGTAGGACATTCTCTTCACATTTGAAAATAATTTGAAAATTAGGGAAATGATACTTTCAACGAGTTGTAAACCGAAACCATAAAAGATGCTCCTCATATTTAAGAATAATTTGAAAATTAGAAGAATAATACTTTCAACATGTTTTGAACCAAATACGTAGGACATTCTCTTCACATTTGAAAATAATTTGAACATTAAGAGAATGATACTTTCAACAAGTTTTAAACTGAATCTGTAGGACATTTTCTTCCCATTTGAAAATAATTTGAAAATTAGGAGAATGATACTTTCAACAAGTTTGAACCGAAGCCATAGTACATGCTCTACATATTTAGAAATAATTTGCAAATTAAGAGAATGATATTTTCAACAAGTTTCAAACCGAAGCCGTAGGACATTCTCTTCCCATTTGAAAATAATTTTAAAATTAGGAGAATGATACTTTAAACGAGTTTTAAATCGAAGCAGTCGGACATTCTTTTCATATTTAAAAAGATTTTGAAAATTAGAAGAATGATATTTTCAATGAGTTTTAAACCGAATCCGTAGGACATGTTGTTACTATGTTACGTATGTTACTATGATTAATGAGACTTGATTAGACAGAATATCAAATATATTAATCATATTGCCAAAAGTCAAAAGAATAAGAACCATATACCGTTAAATAAAAGGTTGTAAAAATGAAGATATTGAATTTGATTTCGATCTTAAATGACAACATAAATAGATTTTCAAAATAAATAGAAGAACGATTCAAATTGACTTTCTTCTGCATTCACATTCATGGTTATCGTTTCTTACCGTTCTTGAAATATCGGGAATATTATTTACTTTTAACATGAAGAGCTAAATAATCTCTTAAAATTATAGGATTACCTCAATCTATAAATATCAAAATATATCTAGTGATTATCATAAAAATACAAATCAGGGAGTTATCTTCAAATATTATTTTTTGTAAAAGAATAGAAAAGGAAATTTAATTATGTTAAAATTGTCGACATTTTAAAAAAATTGTTTAAGATTTTATATGTAATTTTGCTTTCTTGCAGTATCAACATTTATAAATCTGTGGTGAAAGTCATATGTTGAACACATTAGATTTTTTTTTAATTATGATGTCAGCAAAAATGGGGATATTTTAACTTTCCTTATACATAATGTATAAGGAAAGTATTGTGGCGGGGTCGAAAATTCGAATTCGAGTTTTCGACGGAAGAGCACGTTTCAAGCATCCCTGAACACGAATCAAATATTTTTGAGGTGATGTCTGCGTATGAGTGAAAGTATGTGTGTGTGTGTGCCAGTGAGTCTGTGGAGACGATATCTCACGAACGAATCAAGCGATTCGAATGGAATTTGGTACAGAAATCACAATCAGTGAACACTGGAAGCCTATTGTTTTCAAATGTAATCGAATGTTCAGGACCCCCTAAATTTTCAAGTGAAATTTTGAAAAAATCATCAAAAATCAAATCCTTTAATAAAGTTACGCAAATAGACATTTCTTATGTAATTCTTCCTTAGAAAACGATTGACATAAACTTTAGAACGCAAGCGTGAACTGTTCTCGAGATATTTCACATTTTTTTAAATAAATTTATCAAAAAATCCCATAAATTAAAAAAAATATATATTAACTGTTGAGAAACATGTTCACTTTTCATATACAATATCACACAGACTAATATATACAGACGTTTCAGTCGCTACCGCAGTGCCGGCCACAGCCAACCAAAATTAAATCCAATATCACGGTCGGCACGCTTGGCGATGATTTGTGACGATTTTTCTCCACAGACAGTGGTTTCGTCAAGATGTTCTATTAATATAATCCTATTTGGCACAGAACGAAACACTTAGAATTTTGTTCTATCATCGCATGTTTACACGTGGAAAACATACTTTCGCTGCTATTTTGGATTTTATAATCTTTTATAATCAATTATTTTATTTTTTATGCTTTTTTCAAGAAATGGATTGCAAAAAGAAAAGGGATTACGTTTACAAGGTAAGTAATTTATTTTTATTTAAATAAAATTATTATTTGTTTTCCATACCATATGTCATCCTATGCACGTGCTCATCATAAGAAATTGGTGCAGTATTATCACAGCTGACTAGACTAAATTCTAAGAAGCAGTGGCATTATTAGTTAAAAAACCTTTTCCGCATTTATATAAAATGCATAAACATTGATATTTGGATAGCTTTTTCTAGAGCTAATTAAGTTGAATATGATATTGAATGTGTATATATTTTACATGATTTTTACTAACTGACGTAATGTGGAAAATACCTCTCCGCTTTTGTATTTAACGATTGAGTTTGACACCTTTGATAGTGTATTTATATAAATTTTTTATTTATTATAAGAATATTTGTGTATTTAAAAACCAATTATATTAACATTATCTCAGAATAAATTAAGAACTAAGCAATTTAACAATCAACACGCTAGTATACTTTTTAGGCTGAAACTATTATATAATATGTCAGTCTTTTGGGTATGATAGCGTATAATTTCTGGTGTATAATGATTTACAGTGATGCAGTGCGTCAATTTTTTATTTAGTTTATGATTACATGAATTAAATATATATATATATATATATATATATATATATATATATGTATATTTATTTAAATTCACTTAAACTAATATATTACACATAAAAGTATTTTTAAATGCTGATCATGTTTATAGTTTAAAAAAATATTAAAGTACAGGTCCGTAATTTTTTTTGCTCACATTAACATAAAATCGCCAATCGAGCGATAGCCGCCAAATCTAGCAGCCGAGTCTTTTTTACTTCATAGCTGCGATGGTCGGCTACTCGAACGCTATTGTCTATGCGAAATCCCTGGTTAAATATGCTGCCATGGGTTCCAATGGGGGGTGAACCTTCTGAATATATTATTGTGTGTAATATCATGCAATAAATATGGTTACATCATTCTCGTGGATCTAGCTCATTCCATTCATGAGAAAAAATATTTTGAGTAATGCTTTTGTATTTTAACGCCAATAGTTATTTATCTGCTATAAGAATAACTTATTTCTCCGTCCATAACGCTTGGCGAGATTTTGGCGACGAATTTGGCGGAATGTCCTCAACTTGGCCAATTTTAAATGTTGCCAAATTAACGAAAATCTCGCCAAATGAATAAAATTGACACTAAATCAATGAAAATGACGACTAATTGACTAAAATTCAATATCTTGGAAAAATATAAATATCTACTATTAGAAAAACCTATTTTTTTATTGTAAGAGTAGTAAATTCATTGCATTATATAAGGAAAGTCATGTGTTGCCCACATCAGATTTTTTATCTTGAAATCAACAATTTAAATCCGCCAATGTACCATTTTTTCTAAATATTTATTAATGTTCCGTATCTGTTTTTCATTCAGCATCGATAAAATATGTTAGCAGCAATAATGCAGTCAGAATAATACGGCCATATATTTTTAATTTGTGCACTTTTAAAATTGAATAAGAAATGAAGGCTCATGTGAACCCCGACATTTCGCTTATATTTTTTCTTTTCAGAATTCGGGAGAGTTTTTATATGTAGGTTGATGTTCCAACAATAATATTATTTTCTTTTCTCCCGAAATGTTTCTAGATTTTACGCAATTTGTAAAATATATATAAAAACTTTCATGAGAGTGGTATTCTGTTTATGCACTTTTTTGGAAAATAATTTAAATTTCATATCAATTATTTAGAAAAAAAAAGAAATGTAGAAAAACTCTATTTTTTGCATTGATACATGGAAATGACCGTTTTTCTGATTAAGGTGGCATATACTTTTATCTTTTATAAATGCAATACACACCCAGAGTTTGTACTATATTTTTACTTTTTGTTGAAAGTCATTTATACAACATGTGGGTGTTTTTAGCATTTTTTATTATATAGGACAGCAAATAAAATGGCTCCAAGAGAAATGCAGCTATTTCATCTAGACGTCCTAATTGCAAATATTATGTATAAATTTCGAATGGAATATTTTGCGCATATTGCGTATATTGCGTATGTTGCTCATACTGTGCTTTGTATACGTGCTATAGATTTATAGAGTACTCGTATTTAAGCCTAACAAATACTGGGACTATCTATGTTAAAAATGTGGTTGTATATTTTATTTTAATAAGTTTTATTTCATTTTATAATGTATAGAGTAAATAATCGTATGTAATATTGCGATAATAATCGTAGTAATCAAACAAGTGAATCATTTGCATTCTGTCCCATCGTCGATAATATGACGGTGAAAAAGCTTTAGACTTCTGTGTTACCGGCCGGCTTCTAGAGCATCTGTAGAGACTTTTTCAAGACCCCGTCAATGTCGTTCCCCGTCGGGAGATTAATAAATTATCCGTCTCCATTAAATTCTGTCACGTGTCCAAATTATATGTTCGCAGAGATCCAGTCTTTAAGTTGATCGGAAGAGCTTTTTGGGAGTCTGAAAATACTTATAGAAAACATTTTCTACGACCCAAGGAGGAAAGCACTCAGACATTCAGCTCGGTTATGTTCACTCCCACAGTCGATACTATGGGCAGAGATTTGCACTTATCAGATGGCTTTCTGGGAGGTTTGAAAAGTATTTCTCACAACCCCCTGACATACCTTTTCCTGTAAAAAGGATCAAATTACAACCTCATTAGTTTCTGTCCCGTGCGAAACTATAAGTGTTCATGGCATCTATTGGCATCAAACTACTGGAGGATATTGCCATATATCCAATAAATAGAGTCCTAGTCCATTTTTTATAATGTGTAGGGAAATTCTTTTCATAGCCACTATCAACTTATACTACCTCGGAACACAGATACACCCTAAACGAACTGTCCAATATCATAATTTTCGCACAGTGTAGGTTGAAAAATCAAAGGCTAGTTTCTCCAACACTGTAAAGGAAGTCAGTTTATGGCTGCCATACTTTTATACAACTTGTGTACTGCCACTGAATTCATGCAACGACCATTGTCTAATTTCCAAATACGGTAAAATAGGACAATTGACAGTCACTATTGGTTTAGGAAAATCGGCACAGTTTGGTAGACATTATGGAAATCCGACCGCTATGTTTGTTTCTAATATCTTGCGAGGGCGACTCATGACAGCGACTAATTCTATATAATGGTAGTAAAATACGTATAATAACGTAGAAGAGATAATGTTAATTACAGTCACAAAGCTAGAATCTTGACGATATAGGTCGCGTGACTTTTTATTTTATAAATGAATAATTTTCGCTCCATAATTAAAACTATGGTAAATAGGAAAAAAAATATTCAGACAAACCTTTTTCTGTCTGATTTTCATAACCTCATGCAAATAAAGAAAAATAATTTGATTTTTTTAGCTGGAAGGACAAGATGGGGTAAAGTAGTAACAGATAATCTTCCATCCGTCATAAATTTGCAAAATATTTCCTCTCATGTACATAGATCTTGAGCTCCTAATATTCACAGACACATCCGCACTATGCATCTCTGCCATTCACTATTACTATTTCTTATGCGACTCCCTATCGAAATATACAGGCTACTATAATCCATAAACACGTGCAGATAATGCATCTCTCCCATTCTGTAGTACTATTTCTTATACCACTCCCTATCGAAATATACACACTACTATATAATCCACATACACATGAGAACCATGCATCTCTCCCATACAGTATTTCGTATACTACTCCGTATCGAAATATACATACTACTATATAATCCACAGATATATGCGAATCATGCATCTCTCACATTCAGTATTACTATTTCTTATAGGACTCCCTATCGAAATATACAGACTACTATAATGCACAAACTTGTGTTGACCATGCATCTCTCCCATTGAGTATTACTGTTTTTTATACGGCTCTATCGAAATACACATTCTACTATATAATCCACAGGCATATGCGAATCATGCATCTCTCACATCCAGTATTACTATTCCTAATAGGACTCAATATCGAAATATACAGACTGCTATAATCCACAAACACCTGTTGACCATGTATCTCTCCCATTCAGTATTACTGTTTCTTATACGAGGATGGTATAGTACATATATTCTACTATACCCTCCTCTATCGTAACGCAATTAATTTACGTTCCCCTAGACCGCCTAACAAAACGTAGATGTCCCATCAACGGTGAAACTCACCATAATTTGAATAAATACAATTAAATTATTAATTCCTTCAACGCGACAGGACACATCAAAGAAATTTAATTTAATTTATAGTTCAGATTTTCTGTTACTGAATTTCCAACAATTTGACAACACGTTCTTCCATTTGGAGATGTTTTGTCAATGTTGAGGCTTAAATGCTTAGTTTAGAAAGAATATCAATGATCCTACAAGCTTTTATTATTTCCTACACAAAATAGAATTTTTCTAGTTTGAAACCGAAATCATTTGTTGACACATCGAATTTTTTGTCATCTGTTACCACAGATATTCTATTGATACATGTAATATTGAAAGGATATTTTGCCCATGGTATTTGAAAATACTAGTTTTAAGTTTCTGGCAGTTCCATTGAAATCGGGTGTTTTGTTGTCAGTTGTAGAAAGAGGGTCTCGGAGTTTGTATTAAAAAAATATGACAGAAAACTCGATTGTTCGGTAATTTTTATTTATGTTGTATTGAATCTTCACATTCTCTTTTTATCAAACTTAGGCTGTCGTGTCACCTTTTATGGGCCATGTCAGTATATAAAATAAACTCAAATTTTGAAAGTTTTTTTACCCGTATTTCACCGCCAGCCTGAAAGTAGACCAGCACACATAGCCAGTTACTGTATCATTATATATATGTGCTTCGATTTAAGTACATCATTCAAAGGTTTTCACGTATTCACCATTTGCATTCATACATTTTAATTATTTTATACAAAAACAAAATATTTTGAGAATTTCTTTTTAATTTGTCCAATGTTTGCGTTTTGTATTTCAATTTCTTGAGTGAAATTTATATTATTTGAGTGATTTATATTTCACTCGAAAATTTAGGGGGGTTCTGGACATTCGATTGCGCATAAAAACAATAGGCTTCCAGCGTTTATGGATTGTAATTTTTGTACCAAATTTCGTTCGAATTGGTCCATTCGTTCGTCAGTTATCGTCTGCACAGTCTCCCTGACACACACACACACACATACTTTCACATACACACACACATACTTTCACACACAGACACACACACATACTTTCTCACACAGACACACACAGACATCACTTCAAAAATGTTCGATTCGTGATCAGGGAAGATTGAAACGTGCTCTCTCGTCGAAAACTCGAATTCGAATTTTCGACTCCGTCACAATACTTTCCTTATACATTATTGTATATAAGGAAATAAAAACAACTGTTATTGATATTAACCTACTTCTTTATAGTATTTAGCCCGAATTTTTCACCGTCATTTTTCTTCACATTTCACCCATATTTCACCGTCAGCCTGAATATAGACCAGCACACATAGCCAGTTACTGTGTCATTATATATATGTGCTTCGATTTAAGTACATCATTCAAAGGATTTCACGTATTCACCATTTGCATTCTTGCATTTCAAATATTTTATACTAAAACATAATATTTTGAGAATTTCTTTTTAATTTGTCCAATGTTTGCATTTTGTATTTCAATTTCTTGAGTGAAATTTATATTTTTTGAGTGATTTATATTATTTCCAACAAAGAGTGAAAAATCAGCTAATTTTATTTACAGCAGATGCTATCTGATATTATACATTTAAAAATAGTATTAAAAAGTATATATAAAATGCATTTTCAGATAATTACTCAAAAAATAGGACAACGTAAAGTAGGACAATAGGATAATGGTACAATAGGAAAACAGGCAACGATAAAATAGGACAGTAAGCCAATGGTAAAGTGCAATTGCCCCCATTTCTCCTCTCAAGAGAATTTAGGTACGATACGTTCACCTCTGTCTCTATTATGTTAAAGGTTGTAACATAATCATTTGTGAAAACGAAACAACCTATATATCTCTTTGGTATACAAATCAAATGTTTATATTTTTTTCTTTTTAAACAACATGTTTCACTAGATTCCCCGTGATATTTTATACGATTTGGTGAATTTGATTCAAGATTGTAATTACAATTCCGTCGTAAACTCGCGTCAATTTTCGCCACTCCAACACGGTTCTTGATTTTAAGATATGAGACGTAAGTTTGAAGTATTCCAGTGAGATGTAACAATCATCAAGCAGAGTTTGCCAACAAATTAGCGCTTAAACAAATGAGTGGTCAATCACCTCCAATTAAAATTTCAGTAATCTGAATCGCGTAAGAAAAATTATAGAAATTATAGAGGAATAAAGAAATAAACAAGACAGATGAGAAAGAAACGCTATATTTGAAAACTTTATATTAATAAATCCTAAGAAACATAAAATTTATATAGACGATTTTTGCATCAAATGGACTATCGGCCAGACACCCAAAAAATATTTTATTTGTTCTACTACAGTTGAGGAACATCATACGGCAAAATGTTTTCTACAGGGTTATAATTTTTACCCTAAATTTAAGCAATACTTCTCGAACATCCCGTGTGATGCAGTAAGCAATAAAGCTGTGTTTTTACTCGCGAATTTTAAAAACTCAAGTAATTTGTCAAAGTAGATAGAAAAGTTAGGAATGGACGAAAGCAAGCAGCTATTCCACACTGCATTACATCATATAACTGCAACTAAATATGACTTATGCTTAAATATTTTTATTTAAATAATTACACTTTTCACTCTTTCAACACCGCAGAGCCCATGTAATCAGAAGATGTGTAATATATATTTATCAAATTAATGTATGTCAGTAATAAAATATAAAATATATGTAAACCTGTGGAGGATCACATATTGCCCACATCAGATTTCAAGACATGTGAATTATTTACAGCGGATGAAACAGGTTTGCTACCCAATCCTACTGAAAACATTTATAGAACTTATGTTTGAATTTCCCATACTTTTCATTCCAAGCTAATAAATCAACTTGCTAAAATCTAGCAAATTTACCAAACTCTCGCAAAGATTTAGCAATTCAAATATTAGTTATAATAATTAAATAAATTCAATATGATGTAAGAGATATTTATATAAAATCAAAGCAGATAAACACACTGGCAGTCATTTTTAGAGCAATAATAGCGCTCCAACGTAAAAATTCCATTTAAACAATAATAAACACTGTGTAATATAAACACAAGATGGCTTTATACATGTACAAATAATCAGAATTCGCGAAATAAGTCATGCATACTACATATGAGTACAGATTTAAACCCAATTTTGCCACTGAAAATATAAGCAGCCAAAGCCGCGTTTCCTGTATTAGGATATTAAAATAAGAGAAAATAATCATGTTTGTTGAAATCTGCAAGAAAGACGAAAATCATTTTAGTAGACTGAGAGAAAGAGGATATAAAGCAGCAGTTACATTGGTCTAAAATGAATATATTTATTTTGGTGGAAACGTAGTTTTTGTGGTAAAGTAACACACACACACACATTTCATTGTGGTAACTTGCCGTTTTTTTAACATATTCTTTTAAAAAAAATGGTCGTTCAGTTCACTAGTCTCAAATTTTGTAGCAATTTTATTCATTATTAATACTTTTACCCGAAGGACAGGTACTTGATAATTACATAATTCACATATTTAACGGCCAATGGCTCATCATTTTGCCATCATAATGCTTGCCTCGTCATTCCATACACGGCGTAGCATACTACGCTCATGAACCATCCAATTTGGATGTTAGAATGGACATAGCAACCACAGAGACCATACCATTTTTCTCTTCTTCACATATCACATCTCGAAAGGATTTTCTAACTTATAACTTTGTCGTACCTTTTCTGCACGATGATACGAGGAAAGTTTTGGACAGTGGTAAGGATCGAACTCGAGTCCTTTTCGTGCAATCTTCTTGCCGTAACTATTGTCCTATTCCGGCCCTTGCACTCTTGACATGCTTTCTTTGTTTTCGACCAAAACCGTTCGACCTACCCAAAGGTGAAAGGTATCTATCTGGAAAAACTAAACAACTAACCACCAAAATATTATTTTAAAATATATACACACATGGTCTAAATATACCACAACAATTTCATATTGTTGTACCCAGTAATTGTTCTACGACCAAGACAGCCCAGACTGTTAGAAGATGTAAGTTATCTGTTTGGACGGTGCATCCCAATTTAGACCGGATCCTAGTAGGGGCGATCATCCACAGCGACGGTACCCTCCTTACCTTGCTACAAACTTACCGGAAGGACTTTTGGATCCATAGATTTAAAGTGCCCGTACTCCGCATAAACACGCCGATAATTTTTGCAGAATTAGGCATCGAACTCAGGTCCTCCGAGTACAATATTCGTGCCCTAATCAATGGGTTATTCCTCTACACCCTTGATATAATTCTATATAGACAGTAAAAGCTGTCAGTCGAATTGTAACTAATATAAAAAATGGATGCATTTGTTTCAATTCCTGCTGAACACGTCGTTTTTCTGAAGTTAACACTTCTATTTGCGATTAGATGGTTTATATTTAACGCTGTCTCTGTAAATAATTACTACTTATATTTTTCTCCTTTGATAAAATGATGCTTTAACCCTATACAGTAGCTACCACACTGTAATTGCATTCTGGGGTAAGTGAGACGTATTAGACCTAAAATTAGCAACTGAAAATAGACTAAAGCAACAATAGATCAATCGGCCAAATCAATCTATTAAATTAATCAATCAACTCCGTCGATTAAATCAATCGAGCATATCCGTCGATAAAATCAATCTATCAAAACAGTCGATTAAATTATTACACAAAAAATACAAATTCTTTAAATAGGGAGATTATATCAGCAATGTGTGGTGTACTGTTATCCCATTGTATTCAGGAATTCATAAGATCACCAAAATGCAATAGTGGCACTACTACGACGATATATGTGATAGTACAAAATGCGAATGACTTGATACTGTGTAAAGAGCTAGCTGATGGGCTAACCAGAATCGGAGCCGGGGTATCCCTGGGCGTCACGTGTCCTTGAGCAAGGTAGGTGTAGCGGTTCCAAATCCAAGATAAATTCTAAACACTAAATAGGGGAGGAGAAGGTATGTTGAGAGATGACGATTACTAGACACAATCGTTACCGGTAATAAAATGAGACTAAGTGTGAACGAGGACACCAGATGCAGTGATGATAAATGATACTTCTAAAGGAATAGAAAGGCCTCAATATATCTGAAATAGAATCCAGATTTCATGTATTGTATCCATACTTTCTATCTAATAGAGGAGGAGAAGGTATGTTGAAAGATGAGTATTACTAGATCCCGTTGTGTCCAGTTATAAAATACGTCTGAGTGTGTATACTCGTGAATCCAAATGCAATGATGAAAAGTAATACTACTAACAGATCAGAAAAACCTCAATTCCGCAGAAATGGAATCCGATTTCCCTATATTGTGTCCATACTTTCTAAATCATACACTGGACCTGTTTACACATTATATTGATTACTTATGACACTTCTTTACACATTTCTTCTTTCTCAGATGATATGTATCACATCCCTTTTTATGCGAAATTAATAAATGAGCTTAAGAATTTGTATAAGGCAATATTTTTGAAAAAATATGAATTTTGGTCTCAAAATATATAATTTTTAATATATTTGCAGCACATAAATAAATATTTCTATGTCTTGATTGCTTTAGCTGATGATTTAATTTATACTCGATAACATCTATATCATGTTTAATCAGGATCCTACAGTAGTTTTCTAAAATGTGTGGTGTCTACTTTTCTAGTAACATGCTCCCGTTATAGCTATAGCTTGGGCATTTTTTACAGTGTTCATCGCTGACTGCTGGCAACTATGTAACTCTCCATAATTATCCAACTATTTGAAAGAACTATCTAACCATCTAAAACAACTATATTGTGCGTGTAATCTTACGTATTACATATGTGCTAAATCTTACGTAAATTAAAATGAGCACTTCTTAAAAACCACAGGTGATTATATTATTTTAAAGATATCTCAATAATATACTGCTCAATAGGTATTATAAGCACCATACATATATAGACAAACCATAAAATAACAAATATTTGCTGGACAATGTTATTATTAGCGTAAATATATTGTTTAGTCATTTTATTAAATTTTCCTTTAGTAAATTCAGCTCAAAGTAATTTTTTTTAGTTTTCACCGTTTATGCGTTTCCCTTCTCAACGTAATTTTCCTTTTTTTTCTCCTAAAATAAAGTTTTTCTATCAGTTTCGCTAAAAATAATTCATCCCTTGACGTTTCTTTCGTCTTTCTTGCGATTACTTGAATACATCCTATCAAATTCAAAATATAAGCACGTAATACTCTGGCATTTGGAAAAGCATTCCGTCATTGATTCGATATTTAGAAACAGTGTCACGTAGAAGCGTACGTAAGGCACACAAAATTACATTCGAAAGCGGAATTGAAATGATTCGCGCCTCATAAACACCAAGCTATAATTTGTTTTCTAATGTTTAGTTCTAAAATATGATTGAAGAATCCAAGATTAAAAACGAGTTAGAGTTGTACTTTCATTCCAAAATAAAAGCAAAATTTATTATTAGACATTCTTCTTCTTTAAGAGCGTAACAACCTGTTACAGGTCTTAGCTGCCTCGACAGCACGCCTCTTCCAACACCAACGGTCCAAAGCGACTCTGCCAGTTTTTAATTTTCAAAATGTTGATGTCATTCACAATGTCGTCTAAACATCTAGTCGAAGATCTGCCCCGGGCGCGGGTACCCCCAGGGTTCTTAAAAGCGTACAATCTAGTCGGGATGTTTTCAGGGTTTCTCCAGACATGTCCGAGCCATCACAATATGTTACTTCGGATGATTTGTGTAACTTGAGGCTCTTTATAGAGTCTATAAAGTTCAAAATTATATCTCGTTCTCCAGCATCCTTGTTCTTGTACAGGCCCGAATATAGTTCTTAACACTTTTCTTTCAAATGTCTCCAGGGCACGCTGGACGTCTAAATTTAAAGATCAAGTTTCGCTAGCATGCAGCAGCACAGGTAGTATAAGTGTCTTGTATAGTCTCATTTTAGTTCTTCGGCTAACAAGCCTGGATCTTAATTGTTTTTTTAGTCCAAAGAAACATTTATTGGTCCATTTTATTCTGTAGTTAATTTCGGCTTTCAACAAGTTTTGGTCATTGATAGTAGCTCCAAGGTATTTGAATTCACTAACCCTTTCAAATATATGACCATTTATGCAAAAAGGGTTGTAGTTCCCAGACGCGGACGGGACTTCCATAAACTTTGTCTTGTCCTCATTGATAGTGAGGCCCATGTCTGTAGCAGAGATTTCAAGGATTATTAGACATTACTTATACACATTTTACACTACTATTGTTCATTTAAAGATAAAAACTGGGAATCAGTAACTTAATGGTATACCAATAATGCAGGCATGAAAGAAGTAATTGACAGAATAGAGACAATGTTTAAATAAATATATGGAAATTATAAAAATTGCAATTATAATTGCAACACATGCCTTTCTCTGTTAGGTCTAAATAACCTTTCTATTATTATTTCCTTCTGTTATTATTCCAATTTATGTTTACTTGTTGAAAAAAAATTACAATTCTAACTATTTTGGTTGATAGGCCAATAGCCGAGCTAATCAGAATTTCTGAGTCCCTTATGTAAAATACCATAAAATTTCCGATCGTGAATAAGATTTGGGATTCTAGTAAGTAGCGTTTATGTACGGAAGTAGATGGCCGCCTAGTTGAAGGAAAACTCATTTGGATACAACTATGATTAATCGGGTCAAATATCTTGAGTTGGACGCAATACAGTGCGAGGCATAAGAGAAAGTCATTACAGAGCATTGCGAGACATAAGAGAAAGTATAAAAGCTTAGTAACGCGTCTACGGTATAAGATTTATCAGCAGGCTCGTAAAGTGTATTATCTTGTGTAATTGTGTATATATCTGGGCGTGTGCAATATCATTTATGGTCTATGTCGTCAATTTCTGCTGTAAATATCAGTCAGCTGCTGTAAATATGTGAAACACACACAAAATAGTTTGACTTAAATAAGTGCATTCGTATGTTATTGCCCTAGACCGAAAGATCATGGATAACCAGTAAACAGTAGTTTTGAGTTATATAGCATTGGTGACAGAGTTAAGTACGAATAGGTAATCCCGCAACATATGTATAGTCATCCATATAATTGAGTAATCAATAAGAGCCAACGGAGACAAACACTCTACAACACACAAGTACAAAATAGTTTAAACAAAATATGCCTAATGATATGTCTTCAGAATAATACTACAATTTCAACTCAATAATCGGTAAACTATCACAGTAAACTTTCGTTACGGAATTGTGTAGAGAACATTTTTAAAAATTATTATTGCGAACTATTTCTAGCCCAAGGAGGTGTCATTGGATTTTAACGCTTCAACTATTGCCTCTATTCGAAAAAGAAGGCAGAGGCATTTCATGAAATAATAAAAAGGAAATCTGTACTACAACACACACTATATCAGATCTGCATAGGTACTTTGTTCATAGGGTGAAAAGAAAATTGAAAGTATTTTTGAAGAACAGAAATTTGATAGTTTATAGGTAAGGTATAAGGTAATAGAATTATAGATTAAGGTTTATAGGTAATAAAAGGTAGATTTTGACTGCAAATTAGTGAAGTTACCTTTGTCATACGTATATGAAAAATATAAAATAAAAAAAATTTTGAAATAAAAAAAATAATAAACATAGAAAAAATAACCGATGCTTTACAAAAATCGTGTATATATATATATATATATATATATATATATATATATAATATTTATAATGTTGAAAATTTTCTTATTAGTCATATTTTCTAAATTAAATACATTCATGAATTAAACATATTCTCAATTAAACACATTCACTACAAAAAGATGTAAAGATGTTTAAACTCCAACTATTAACTGTTCTTCAAGTCCCAGACTATTTAGCTGACCCAAGGGTTTGTAGCAGTTCTATTTCAGTGGCCGAAACTATTAACTGTTAACTGGAACTCTTAACTATTAATTGGTGTGCATCAATTTCTATAATTCGGTAAAAAATTGTTAGGTGTGGCGTATAAAAGTTAGTATGTGCTTATGCTAATTTTATTAATATTTACTTTCAATATTACTATTGCTAAACATGGCCGATAATCATACATTTATGTACATTGCCAAAATGATAACCCACCATATTTAATTGTGTCTCCCGGTGTTCCGGAGAACCAAAGTGATTAATAGACATAAAATATAACTTACACAAGTGACGATACAAAATTTTTGCACATATTGATTTACTCATTCTTATTATAATTCCACTGAATTTGCTTAATAATAATTTCATCATTAAATATTGTTTACAAAATTTATCAGTCATTAGCATAATGATTATGGGTAAGTATTTTACCTAGAGCTGGTTCTTTTGTGATATAGTGGGCAAATATTATTAATGTAGTAAACTGACTACTGAGTAAAGGCCAACCGTCTACCTACTTCCTCAAACATATGTAAAATGTTGCCTGTATCATCTTTGATGCACCTCATTGAACCTGGACTCTATCAGTTGTATTGGAACTTTCTACAGACACTCTGCACACGACACGTTAGCGAGATTGCACATTCGATTCGCAACATGCATTGTCATTCCACCTTTTTAAACAACAGGAGCAAACATGGACTTATCAATGTTATCAAGCATAAAACGCGCTGCAAGTCATAGCAGCATCTTTTCTAATTCAGTCATTGGAATTAACTTAAATTGATCGCAGCACCTTTCTCTACAACATCAACTCGTGTTTCGTAAAAAATGTAAAAATCCTTATCACAAACTGTTGTACAGGGTGTTTGTCCCCTTTCTTCTCATTTGCTTTGGCGATTCGTTCTGCCATTGGTTTCAATCCTGTGGGTGGAGCTTATGTTAAACTTTTTTGGATCATCTCCTCTTGCCTTAGAGCCTCGCTTGCATCACGAAGCTCACATGTAACGATTTAATAACTTGACCCTAAACCTACTGTCCGCCCCATAAAAAACAGGCGTCTTCCTGTCTGGGCTTGGTGCCATCCTGTTGTTTCTTTGCATCTGTAAACAGTGTAATGCAATCTTTTTGCAATTACTTTCATTTGTAATGGCTTTTATTCGCACTGTATCACGTTAGACAATTATGAATACATTTATATAAATATTGTGATTTTGATAACTTTTATAAACGAAATATTATGCATGCAATAGTACAGATTTTATTTAAATATAGCAAAATAGTATGTCTATATAAGAGCACAGTATCAATTATATAAAGATTCTCAAAGTGAAACCAAAGGTAATTGTTAAAATATTTATTTCGATTATTGTTCTGTATTCGATATCTTCAAATATTCTGTTGTAATTTGCAACCCAAGCTTTTGAAAAATGAGACAAAATAAAATATTTGCAAGAAAATAATTTATTGATTCATCCTGTCAGTTACCTTGAGAGATATGCATACGCACCAAGTTCATGTGAAACTAAATACAATCTTTTTATTTAAACTAATACGGAATTGTATAAGACGTAAGATGCCAGACAAAAGACAATATCAATGACGTATAACTTGGGAAGAGTCCATTGCCCATAAATTCACTAATTTGCAATGAAACAAGCAGGCAACGGAGACTGAAATTTATTGCATTATATTAGGAAAGTCATGTGTTGCCCACATCATATTTTTAAAATTAAAATGGTGCAATCAATTTCGTAGTATGCGAATTAATATCATTTTACAGAACTCGAGCTAAAGATAATATTGGAGGGTTTTCAGCGGCACACAACGCAATGTGTAATAATGTCCCACGAATAC
This sequence comes from Amaurobius ferox, assembly GCA_951213105.1. Classification (NCBI taxonomy): domain Eukaryota; kingdom Metazoa; phylum Arthropoda; class Arachnida; order Araneae; family Amaurobiidae; genus Amaurobius; species Amaurobius ferox. The sequence continues at coordinate 54,711,304 of OX578147.1, forward strand.
GATAATTTACGGTCATGTTTGGATGATTCAATTTAATATTATGTTCTGCTTCATTCTCATATGATGGTTAAAGCGGCATTAGTAAGTAATCAATGCATTAACAATCCTAGTAAAGTAATAATTCTAAATATAATGCTTTAACTTTTATTTTTTGTGTACCATACATATCAAAGTTATATATTCTTTAGCTCTCTATAAATCTCTCTTACAGTACCTCTGATCATAATTATAAAAATATGTATTTAAAATCACCAAACCTGAAAACACCTAGAGGGTGAATTATACTGTTGATGTCAATTATCTTGGGATGTAATGAATTGTATTTTACGAATTATGTTTTAGGAGAATTTTAAGCAATTATTACATTGTATATATAGAATTATGTGTATTCCAGTAGAGTAATAAAATTTAATAAATTTATGTTTTTATGTATTTTAAACTTGTGTCATCATTTCCAAAATGCTTAAAAAATATTTGAATTGTATGCATGAAAGTGGCCACTGCGGAGATATCCATCTAGTAGATCGGGTAATATTGCGGTTTTGAGGGTCCTGACCGGGCGGGTTGTAAGTTCTACACAGTTTACCAGAGTTCAGCCATTTGTCGACATGTATCATTCTTCAGTTTACCAATGTTGAGTAACAAGTCGAGGATTAGTGTTATGAGGTGGAGCTCATAATTACCAGTCCATCTGGAAAATTTGAGAGAACAGTCGAGGCGATCATAAATAGTGAGACGCTGGTAAATTATTCGAAATAGCAGAGAAAAAATTGCAGAAAATTAGCGTATTTGACTTCAAGTGCCAAGCCAATGCAATTGCGGTGCAGCAGTTACAATGTATTTAATAATACTTACTGTTACAAAAACATTTTTATGTTCTAACCTTTTCGAGAACACAATGTTGTTGTTGTTGAGATCCAGACCGTCCGATCAGAAAGGTGTAAGGTAACCGTTTGGACGACCGGGAAGTGCCACCCAATTTAGACCGGAACCCAGTGGGGGAGGCATCCACAGGGACCATACCCTCCTTCCCCTACCACCAACCTCTCGGAAGGACTTACGGACCCGCATGTTTAACGTGATCGTACTCCGCATGAACATGGCGGCAGTTGTGGCAGCGTGCAAATCTAGCGCGCAAACCATCGGGCTACCGCGCCCGAAATGTGCCAACATGTGAAGAACAAAATGTTGTTGTTGAGACCCAGTTCGTCCGACCTACCAGAAAGGTATAAGGTAACTGTTTGGACAGCCGGGAAGTGCCACCCAATTTAGATCGGATCCCAGTGGGGGAGGCATCCACAGGGACCGTACAACACAATGTGAAATAAGAAACGCAATTCATACGACATTCGTTTTTTTGACATTTCACAACATAATTGAAAAGTGTTTATGACTTTGTTTATTCTGTCTGTCTGTCTGTCTGTCCGTTATCACGATAACTGCCGTAAAAATGACTTTATCAAAATAAAATTTTAGTCTGATGTTCATACGGTCTGTGGAACCTATGGGAATATAGAATAATAATATCACCCAATTAGATTTGGATTGAACCCCTGTTGAAAAAATGAAATACATTGAACCCTATGGGACCTAATTTTTTAAGCGAATTTAAAATTCACAAATTGCTTCGAAAGTTTTAGAAAATATATAAATTATCCCATAAAATATATAAAATATGCCAGAAAAATGTATTTAGCAGTTTTGTAAATACAAATTAAAATAATAATTACATCCATTACATAAAAAGTGCACGTGGCCATTATATAAAATTGTGAGACCAGAAGTGGATCTCACATTAAGTGTTGTTTTATGATGAGACAGTTTTATGCAAGTTATTTATTGGTCTGGAACATCGGACAATACTGACACCCTGGATGGCACCGAGTTTTACAACCGGTGAACCTAAAGGTCGGAAAACCATAAATTTATGGCTGTCATGACAGAGGGCCCGAGCTGACCCTTACGAGGATGTGGCATGTTTCCATTGGTTAAATAAGTAACCAATGGAAAAATGAGCTTGTTGCGTCACACTGAATGCTACACATGAAAGGAAGGGGGAAAGTGACACCCTCTGAAAAAGAGGGAACTGCAACCTGTGACCCAGGGAGTGGACACGTGAAAAGACTGGTGCGACAGACTTCAATCAGAGATGACTTCGATATAAAGCATTACGACAATACGACTTTAGAGGGTGACATGACAGTATGACTTGTGCAAATAATAAGAGAATGCAATAAGTGCGGGTGTGCGCGCTATGAGTACAAAGTTTTCGTCGATATCACGAGTCGGTGAAAGAATACTGCGAGTTATTTCGGTGATATGATCGGCAACGTACATGGCGGTGACAAAACCCAAGACAGACTTGAAGGTATGTGCCCATTGAAAATGATATCTGGTCCTAACTACTATTCAGGCGTTTCCGTACTGGTCGCATATGTCCCCTCCGCTGAAATCATATAATTAAATATTGTAATTGAATTTAATAAGTATCTTATGTTGTTAATAAATGTTATTGTTAAAATTTAAATGGAATAATCCTTTTAGTATTATGTTAATTAATAATTCCTTTACAGGACTCACACAGACGTTAAATAATTTAAGGATTATTGCAAAACACAACGCAGAATGTAATAATAATGATTTTGATAAATAATAGTAATCATAAGTTAAGTTCTTTATTTTTCAATTTGTGTCCCATAGAAATTATGTGACCCACTTCAAATTAAAATATGGCATCCATCTCGTGTCAAAATCGTGATTTTTAAAATTCTTTTTAATTTATATTTAATGTTGTTTCCGCCCTAAAACCACTTTATTTTTGCTTAATTTCTGTGCATCAATGTTCTGAAACAACGCAATTACAATATATTTGAGTTTAAATGGTCATCAAACTTTGATTATTTTTACGACGAAGCCTAATTTTCTCTTATGGAGATTATAAACACATAAAGCTATAAGATGAGTTGTATAAGAATTGCTGAATTTCTTTAACGCAAAATTATGTAGCGCTGGAGTCTGCAATATAGTTGATATGAATGAAACATTCATTGATTTTATATAGAGAACAGACGATTTTATACCAGACTTTTTCGGTGAAGTTTTAAGCACTGAGTTAAAATATTTTTACGCCCATGGTTTTAAGTTTTTAAGTAAAATAAATTATTATAGTATTGTGATGAATGAAAGGAATAGTATAAAAGTTTTTGATTGAAATTTAACTGCCTTTTCATAGAGAGCCAGCCATTATATTTCAATGAAGTCATTTGAATAAAGTTCATTTTTTTCGATGACGTTTTCAATTATAATGAATTATATTTTATAAATTGTTTTCAAATATAATAAATTAATATGATAATTTTTAAAATATTACCGTTGAATGTATCGCATTTTAGAGATGTGTAAGTAAAATTGCATTGCAGTTGGAAAGTGTTTCATAATCAATGCTTAAAGCACGCTTGATCTTTCTTGTTTACCATTGCTTTTGACCAATTTATTAGCGTTATCTCCATAGCCCTGTCCTGATAGGCTAGATAGATGTTAAGGGGTAATGCCAGAGGTCACCCTGGAGCTTTCTCATTATGCATGGCAACTTTATTTACTAAGAACTGTTCAATAATATCCCAAAATAAAAAATACCAGAATGACAGATTTTTGTCATCACAGATATTATTTAAAAGACGCTAACAGCTACAAATTTCGAGATGGTTTATGATTTCAATGTAAAATGAGTAAACTCATACAAAATATTGAATTTCACTATATCTAAAAATGTATATGGTTTGCGTAAGTAAAATATTATGCAGTTATATAATTGCCAGTTATATGTATAAAATTTGAACTCGCAACAAAATATCAAACAATAGAGATTAAAACAACGTTATATTACTTATATACAATAATACTTATATAGAATAATACAGCCAAGAGTTTAATTGAAATTCAATATTTATATAAATATAACTTGTATTATATTTATAAATTTATTGAGATTCAGAAATTTCGGGAGTAAAAATATGAGTTCCCAACTTGAAAATACTTTGACATCCTATAATACAATTTAAGAAAAAGTTTATCACACTAAAATATATTCCCAAAATTGTAAAAATATTTTTGGAAATCTTATTTCAAACATATTTGTTTCAGAAGTTCCCTGAAAACTTACTTTCAATCAGGAAATCTGCCAAACTTCTCCGTCATTGAAATCACCTTTGACAAGTAAGGAAAAAATACCGTCACCAAACATAATGTTGAGTCTAACTAATTTACGGACATTTTTATTGTTTGCCAAATAGCATCAGACATATGGACCATGAGTTTGTCGTTATGTTATTCCCTTTTAATAAAGTAAGAAATTACGTTATTTTAAAATACCTTCTTGCAATAATAACATTATATACACATTACTTTTGTCTAATTTAGTAACTTTCAGCTAATTGATGAAATCTTAAATTAAAGTAAAAGTTCCATATGCCCACCGAAGATTCTCCGTAAGCGTACAGTTAGGCCAAATCGACACATAGCGCTTCCACATTTATTATCCAGTTACTTAAGGAAATATTATCTAATTACTTAAGGAATGATTATCCAGTTACTGATTAATGGAATCTTAAATTCAAGTAAAAGTTCCATATGTGCACCGAAGATTCTCCTTAAGCGTACAGTTAGGCGTATTCTACACTTAGCGCTTCCGCATTTATTATCCATTAACTTAAGCAATAATTTTCCAGTTACTGAATAATGGAATTTTAAATCAAAGTTCCATGTTTACTGAAGATTCTCCGTTAGCGTACAGTTAGGCCTCAGCGACACTTAGCGCTTTCATTATCCAGTTACTTGAGGAAGAAAATATTAAAGTAATTTTGAGTCGTATTACCAAGGTAAATAGCACTATAACATTTATGTAAAAAATAATCTTTTTGAAGATGCCTTTGATATAAAAAATCAAACATAAAGATATTTTACATTTAATAACTTTCAGCGAATACAATTTTCCCCGGGATTTTTTACGGCTACTGCCTACTAATATTTTTAATTTCAAACCATGTGTTTGATGTAATAGATATAAATCTTCAATAATCGCAGTACATAAAGGATTTTTATTATACGAAAACGCAATTATGGGATAAAATCACTATTAAAAATATAGATATTCTTTCTGGAGCATTTATTTCAAACTTATTTCAACCGAATATTGTGAAATTGGATTTCTGTTCTGTCAAAAGTTCGAAATATTCTTCTTATTTGAAACCTAAGCTTTTGATATAGACGAAAAGAGATTGTGTGAAATCAGGATGGGCAAAACTTCCGGAGGAGGATGACTTTATATGTGATATTTGTATATAAAACTAATCCATGCAGTAAATACTTAATTTAAAATACATTTATGGAAGATATCCGAGAATATGTAGAAAATAAAATACATATGCAAATTTTATTTATTATTTGCATATACAAACGAATTACAATTAAATGAATATTGCAAGGGAATAAATTAAATAGCAAGCTAAAAATATTTCATCACGTGGCAGTTAAAACACATATTGTGCGAGTTTAAACCCAAAGAAAAAAATTCTCAATTGAATTCGCCCACTATTTAATTACATCATGCATGCTAATTCTATTCGGTAATTATTGAAATATCCGACCAAACAATTGATTTAGTCTTGGAACTTTCATGAAATTATAGAAGGACTACAACGGGCACTCGGCGTTTTTTGAGATTTAAGATGTAAACTTCAGATAAAAATTGTTCTGCCACTCACAATAAATCCTGGAAAAGCAAAATATGCATTAAAAATACATCCGTTTATATAAAAAAAAACATGAAATGACGTCACGATTTCAGAAAACTCATTCCCTTTTTCTTAAAACCCATAGCAGCACTCTCCTAACTTTAGGAAGAAATAACTTGTTTCCCGCTCGTTTTCCACGATAGAGGTTGAAATTCAAAATCGCAACTTTTATAGACCCACATAATTTATGAAAATTTCAGAAATAAATAAATACTTTTTTTAATAAAATGTAAGATATCACTTCTTATTTATTCCGAAATTAGAATCTTATGAATCTTCAATTCGTCGATGCTCAAAAGTACAGTAGATTAGCATAAATTTTGCATATTTTGATAGATTGTCAAGTATAATTTTAGTCCTAGGGAAATGTCCGCATTCAGTTCAAAGTTTGCTGAAAAGACAGTTTATCGGTTTGGCCGATGGTGTCAAAAATGGAAACTTTATAATACTATTTTTGATCGCAAAAAAACTTATCTGTTCAAAAACCGTTGAAAATTGAACTGCAATATAAAATATCTAAACAACTAACTCAAATTTTATATAAATTACTCCAAAGTATCTTGGGAGCTGAACTGAAGTATGATTGTATCGAATTTCACAGCTGCGGATTGCTCAGATACTCCACTATGCGGCCAACGAACGAACAAGCAGCTAAACGGACATTCATCTTAGATTATATTCTTAGATAACACAAATATAACAATTTATCTTCTCCTAGATTCACATATTCTACTTACAGTAAACATACACAGTACTTTCAGTTGTCAAATGTCCTCAACATGTACGTAATTCCTACCGCACATACTGAGAGTTTCAAAGAAACTGAACAGTGTACGATATTTGCTAATGAAAACAATCGCTATTTGCTAAATAATTACATACCAAATTGTGTAACTCAAGAAATCACTAAAATAATACTTAAATTGAATGACTCGAAATGTTTAAAACTGGGGGAACCCCTTCCTTGAATGACCTCCTCAAAACTTTCCCTTTGACGAGGTTCTGCTCTCCCCTTGTGATAATTCGTTTGTCATTCTGCGATGGAAGTCGCTTTGCTTGCTTTTCAGGTTTAATCTGTTATTCATCGGTTGAAAGAATATGCTATTGGTTTGAGTATTACATTGTAGGAATTGGGGCTTGAATATGAATCGGGTATATCATAGATATGTTGAAATCAGTAATATATATAAAGACGTAAAACATATATACCTGCCCAATATGGCGCATGTACCTGTTAATAAATACTATGATATAAAATACATATACCTGCTCAATTTGCTTTAGAACTAGACTTTTAAGTTATCTAATCCTTTGTTCTTAAAGTTTATTTTCGATTTCATGAAGTTTTAAAAATACTTTATGTCTTTTGTGAGCTAAAATGGCAAAACCATAAACAGACATATTTCGATGAAATAATTTCAGAGAAAATACATTATGTATTTGTGTTACTTTTTAACACTTTACAACATATCTGAAAAGTGTTTATGACTTTGTTCATTCTGTCGGTCTGTCTGTCCGTTAGCACGATAACTGTCGTAGAAATGAATTTATCAATATGAAATTTTAGTATGTTGTTCAGACGGTCTGTAGAATCTATGGGAATATAAATGAATAATATCACCCAATTAGTTTTGGATTGAATCCGGGTTGAAAAAATGAAATACATTGAAACGCATGGGACCTAATTTTTCAAACATTTTTTAAGTAGATTTAAAATTCACAAATTGCTTCCAAACTTTTAGGACATATTGAACTTATTCCATAAAATATATAAAAAAACTTCAGCAAAATATATTCAGTAGTTTTTTTAAATAAAAATTAAAATAATAATTACATCCATATTATATGAAGAGATCACGTGACCCACTTCAAACTAAAATATGGCATCCATCTAGTGTCAAAATCGTGATTTTTAAAGATCTTTTTAATTCATATTTAGTGTTGTATCTGCCCTAAAAATGCTTTATTTTTGCTTAAATTCTGTGCATCTAAATCCTGAAACAACGCAATTACAATATATTTGAGTTTAAATTATCATCAAATTTTGATTATTTCTACCACGAAGCCTAATTTTCACTCATGGAGGATGTAAACATCAAAAGGTGTAGAAAAGTTGTATAAGAATTGCTATATTTCTTTAATGCAAAATTATTTAGCTCATGGTGTCTGCAATATAGCTCATATGAATGAAGCATTCGTTGATTTTACAAAGAGAAGCAAACGATTTTTTCGATGAAGTTTTAAGCATAGAGTTAAATTACTTGTACCTCCATGGTTTTAAGTTTTTAAATAAAATAAATGATTATTGCATTGTGATGAATGAAAGGAATGGAAAAATGTTTATGATTGAAATGCTGCTTTTATACAGAAAGCTAGGAGATTTATATTTCGATGACGTCATTGGAATAAAATTAATTTGTTTTCGATGAAGTTTTTAAATATAATAAATTAATGTAATATAACGATAATTTTAAAAATATTACCGAGGAATGTATTGCAATTTAGAGATGTTTAAACCAGGCAATTTATATTTCAATGCCGTCATTTGAATGAAATTAATTTTTATCGTTGAAGTTTTAAAATTTCAAATATAATAAATCAATGTAGTATTATGATAATTTTTTAAATATTTCCGAGGAATGTATCGCATGTTAGGGATGTTTATATAAAATTGCATTGAAGTTGAAAAGTGTTTCATAATCAATGCTTTATGCATGACTGATCTTTCTTGTCTATAAATATATTTGTATGCAGTAACGCCCATGATTATTTAACTTTTTAAAATGTTTTAGCTCATATTCAGTTAAAGAGAATGTTACTTAAGTTACTCATAATATTCAATTGAACTCGTAATATTCAACTGTATGTCCGTTCGCGCGACAATTATCTTTAAAATGACTTTATCTAAATTAAATGTTAGTATGTTGTTTCAGACGGTCTATGGGACCTATGGAAATGTAAGTGAATATTATTTCCCAATTGGCATTGCATTGAACTCGGGTTAAAATAGTGATACACATTGAATCCTATAGGATATGATTTTTCAAATACATTTTAAGCAAAGTTCAAATTTACAAATTGCTTCGACAATTTTAGGAAATGTTCAAATTATCCCATAAAATATATAAACAATTTCGCTGCAATCAAAAAGTATGAAAACACGTCTTAAAATATGTTCGGCTGTGTTTTAAATAAAAATTGAAATAATAATCACACCCATATTATATGAAGAGATCAAATGACACACTTCAAAATAAAATATGGTATATTTCTTTTTTCTTCAGTGTAAAAATCACGATTCATAATCAATGATTTATGCATGATGGATATTTCCTGTTATTTCATATATCTTACGCATTTCAGTCAAGAGAAAAGGGAAAATTTGAAATTTGATTTTCACGTATTCAAAATCCTCATATTTCGACAGAGAATCTCTATTGAACTTTTGACAGAACAGGTAAAAGACACACTGTATGGACTGAAAAAGAAACTTTTTCTCTGAGATCCGTAATGCCTGATATATACTACACACATACAACGAGTTCTTGTCAAATATGTTAAATTTAAATATTTCGATGCAATAGATATTTATAATAAAGTATAATTATATGTGTCGAAAAATATCACTGAAATTATATTAACACATCATCGTCATAATAAACAAACTACTGCTTGCTGAACTATTTAAATATAAATGGCTTTTTCATTCAGTGAATATTGATAGTAGGATGATGTGAAGGAAATCATGACATATTTAACAAATCTTCTAAAATATTTATGCAAACCTAGAATCATATTTACTGACAATATCCCGCACATTTTTTACTGCAATATCTTCATAATGAACAATATTCTCAAATATTTATTTAAAAAAATATGTACATTTACTATGAATATCAGTCAAACTATTTTTCAAGATCATATTTGTGATAAAAAAAATCTACACATTTAAAAATTATATGACTTTATATTGATGGAATATTGTCAATAGAATGATGTGAAGAAAATATAAATGTTTATTTGATGTTCTATTTAGTCGGTTAAACGGCATGTTTTGAATTACATATTGATTCTTTTTAATGTAACTGTTCATGCCAGGGACTTATAATTAAATCTTTCACAAACAACGAGTGAGACCAGGAGGCAGTTATACAATTTTGATATTTACGACTATTTAAGACAGTATAAAGCGCAGACTTTTAGGCACCGTGTTTTAACATTCTGGGCTCGGACGGTCATGACCCCAATAATTTCAAGTCACACAAATTGCAGGTGTGGTTAGAGAAAAGATTACTTAGAGTCAAAGCTAAATTCAAGCATCATTGGAAACTAAAGTAGCCAATGATGCAATGGTACTACTTCGCACTGAGGAGCAATCAATGAGAGCACGGAGGGTGTATACGGACCTCAGGCAAATTGATTTAGCGACAAGGAGATAAATTCAAAGGAAATAATAGGCAATTGAATTCAAGAAGCGTCATAAAAAAGATTGGAATGAAAAGTCAAGCACTGTGGTTCATATGCAATGATTATCCAAGGGTGATGAGAGAGAGTCATGATCATAAATAATGATAAAGCAAATGTTCAGACAGTTGTGTTTTCAAGCAGTGTACTGAACCGTTATTTTAAATATTAAAATGTTATAGAAAAATGCAAATATTACTCCAAATGTCAGAAAAAGAAGCGACAACTATTCCAAAAATTCTGATTGGAATAGTTCAGCAACAGACCCCAAAAACATAGATATGTGCCAATCTGCGTTTATATTAGGTCAATTATTGAGTTTGAAATAATATTCTAAAGACCTGATCTCACACATGCATTTTTTCCTTCTTAAGCCTTTTTTAAAATAATTGTAATTTTAATCATAACAATAAGATGTGTGAATAAATAATATTTATTTCAAAAGTTAAATATGTTGAATTTAATGAGTAGTGTTTTAATAAATGATTTTGTTTTTAGGAACTCGTGCAAATAGGTAGTTGTGGGTTATTGCCGCGACGATAGAAATATACAATCTATAAGTTTCACGACCGGTATTAAGAATAATAATTTAATCCACTGAATATAATTATATTTATATAATAAATAAACACAAATACATATTTTTATTCACTACATAAAATATACATTTTATGAAATGACACAGTTTTCTATAGACTTGATATTAAATGTGGAATTTACGTATATACCTAGTTCCCATTTCAAAAGGTTACTCACCCATTCTCAAAAGATATATAGACTACGTTCAGCGTAAGATAATTATGGGATGGGAATAGAAATAAATAAAATCCAACCTGTTATAAAAAATATAACATATTTGTGTAAAAAATACATGTTCTCCAATAGGTTTCCAGATCTACAATATATATATATATATATATATATATATATATATATATATATATATATATATATATATATATGTATATATATATACTTTCTAAAACTTTGGATATTTTGATCAATCTCTCTTAATTACTGTGACTTCGTTTTCCTAACATTTTATATACTCTTTTATGTGCGCTGCAATTATTTGAATTAACACTTTACAACAAAGTTGAAAAATGTTTATGATTTTGTTCATTCTGTCCGTCTGCCTGTCTGTCTGTCTGTCCTTTAGCACGATAACTGCCGTAAAAATGACTTAATCAAAATGCAATTTTAGTTTGTTGTTCAGACGGGCTGTGGGACCTATAGGAATATAAATGAATAATATCACCCAATTTGTTTCGGATTGAACTCGGATTGAAAAAATGAAATACATTGAAACCTATGGGACCAAATGTTTCAAACATTTTTTGAGCGGATTTAAAATTGCAATGGCCCGGTAATACAGCAATAAAGGTAGCTGTAGGATCGATATCAAGTGACCTTTAGAAATGAACTCTATACTGAGATACTTCAAACCTACAAGAAGCGATGTAGTGGAAAAACAAAATAACGTGTGTGGTTTACCTATAGATATAAACGACAAGTGTTACAAAAATAACACTTTGAAAACAAATACCGACAACGATAAAGTATTTTATTATAAGAATATGAAAGATTTTAAATATCTACGTTGTAAATCTAAACGTTGTAAATTGTGTCCTAGTGCTGATTCCAGACAAATCACCCTTGACAAATCCAATTATAAAACATTCTGCAAAGTATATAATTGCGTATATTGCTTATACTGCAGTGTTTGTGGCATGAAATATATAGGACAAACCAAAAATTATCTCAATATAAGGATAAATTTGCATCGGAGTCAAGTTAAAAAAGTGAAAAATAATACGACCTTTGATACCAACTTGGAGTTAAACCATTTTTCGGAACACGGTTTTGAAAATGTTAAAGTAACAATTCTTGATATTGTAAAAGATCATAACGAAAGACTTTGGTGGGAAAATAAGCATATACAACAATATAAAACAGTATATCCATATGGATTAAATACTATCAACTTTAATAACACGCACAATTTGGAATATAGTACAGATGTAAAACAATCTCCCGTATATAAAAATAAAGAAAATAAGAAAACAACTCGTGGTAAACGAGGTGGTAGGCGCAAGAAAGTAAAATTTGAAGTTGTTTTAAACAACCTGAAACATTTTATAGAAGAAATCAAGACATATAAAACTATAAAGGAAAATTGGATTAAAAATAAAGTGTTCGGAATAAAGAAAAAGTTTTTATATCGTATTTGGTTGGAATGGATGAAAAACCCCATTATGCAAGATAACGATAAAGACGATCCTATCCTTACAGCAAACATTGCCATTTTTTACGATATATTTAAATTAAAAGCAAAGAAATTGGAAATTATGCTAGAACAAAATAATAATAATCCATATGGGAAGGAATATCTAATTACAACTTTTTGTAATAAGAATTATGATGCAATACCATTTAAGACAATTTTGAAAAAACATAATTATCTCCTACCGATAAAAAAGACCGAAGTTTGTTTAACATATCGATATATGAAAACTAACGGACGTAAAATCTTCAATTATAATATGATCGGAAGACAGTTGGACAAAAATGATAACTTGATATGTCAATGTGAAACAAGTAAATTTCGCAATAGAGATCATGATCACATTGTTACTGGTGATTTAGAAGTTGCAATGGATTCGGATTTTAGAGAATTTTTACAATTGGGCACTAAATTCAGATTTCAGAATTTTTATAATCACGGAAAACTTTTTAAAAAGGATCTAGATGATTTTATTTACAAACTAGCTGTAAAGTACAGTTTTCCAATGGAAACCTTTCAAGAATGGAAGAGTGCAGTTTTAGCTGATTTTAATCTTTATTACAAAAACCGACAAAATAAAATTACTAATTATAAAATGGACAAGAACCGGTTGAAAATATTTCAAAATATGTATGTGATCACTTATATGGACAAAGTTACCTCAAACTATGCATTTACTTGTAAAAAATACTATGTAGAGCAATTAAAAAAATGTTACGACAACGAAACAATGTATAAACTAAATGTTTTGTCTAAAACGGCAAATGAAAACAAAATCACAGCATTGTATAAAAGGATCGGTATTGAAATCACTACAATCAAATTTCCATACCTGGTATTAATACCTAAAATGCATAAGTCACCCGTCAAATTTAGACCGGTGACTGTGGGATGTGGAACTTATTTAACTAAGGCAAATGCTATCCTGCTGAATATTTTAAGACCTACAATGGCGAAAATAAAATCAAGTGGTACGGTAATGGTATCAAATAGTAATGAAGTCATAGAAAAGTTGAGCAAAATACCAGAGAGATTACACCTTAAAAGCTACGATTTTAAAGATTTATTCAATAACATAAATTTAAAGGATCTGTTTGAGATCATGATCGAAACATTTCATGAATACAATTTGCATCTATTTATCAACATCAATAGTTACGAAAACCTCATCAAATTCGTTTTATATGAAAACTTACTTTACAACGGAGATTCATTCTATCAACAAATTCAAGGTATTCCCATGGGGGGTGGCTGTTCCTCCATGTTGGCTAATATCTATTTGAATAAGTATGAGATCGGAACTCATTATCTAAATGAAATTCCCTATTTCAGATTTGTGGACGATGTGCTTATTGGAAATTTTGAAAGTAATTATCAATTTAACTTCAACTTTTATCCCGCAAATTTGGAATTGATCGAAACAAAACAAGTGAAGAAAGAAATAACAGAGTTTTTAGATATAAGCATTTATTACGACAACAAAGAAAGTATTTGCTTTAAAATGTATGATAAAAGAAAGACCTTTGATGTCAGCATAAACTATATCATCAGCTGGAATTCCAACTTGAGTATAGGCGTACTACGTAACTTAATACTCAATCATCTTAACAGGATTAAAAGATTAAATACAACCAAGACCGAACGCATTATATGCGAACGTAATTTGGTATGTGAAGCGAAAAAACAGCTATATCCGTTACATTTCCTAAAGCATTATTATGAAAAATCATACAAAAAGTATGATCAGGACTTTTATGCAAAATTCTATGAACTATTATAGTTACGTCACGCTGGATGCAAAAAGATTAACTGTGACATGTATCTTAACCGTAACATGTTATAAGGACTTACAAGGACTTGCACGTAATGAAAAGTCAGTGCTGATATGGATGTTATAGGTTGTTTAGACATTAGGCATCCAAGTAGTCTTGCTATTAGTATCGTTTCATGTTGGTGATCTGGGTTTTCAAGTACGTTTTTCAATGGATTGAATTTGGCTTTTTCAATGGATTGGATTTGCTTTTTCAGTGATTGGATTTTGCTTTTCCAGCGTTGGTATATGGAGGACTGCTTCAGGCGAGTCTGGTTCCGGGAACGTTTCCTGGGATTAAAAGCGTGCTTCAACCGGGAACAAGGGGTCGTAATCCCCCTTGGCCGTTCGACTTCCTTGTAAGCATCCCCATCCGTTTTTACTTCTTTCATTTCTTATTCATTTGAATCCATATTCGTGCTTATATTGTATGTGCTGCAATGCGCCTTATGATAGTATGGGCATATCCCGTTTTAATATTTCTAGTAAAAGTTATATTTTACTTAACATTTGTATTGTATATATATATATATATATATATATATATATATATATATATATATATATATATATATATATATATATATATATATATATATATATATATATGTATATATATATACTTTCTAAAACTTTGGATATTTTGATCAATCTCTCTTAATTACTGTGACTTCGTTTTCCTAACATTTTATATACTCTTTTATGTGCGCTGCAATTATTTGAATTAACACTTTACAACAAAGTTGAAAAATGTTTATGATTTTGTTCATTCTGTCCGTCTGCCTGTCTGTCTGTCTGTCCTTTAGCACGATAACTGCCGTAAAAATGACTTAATCAAAATGCAATTTTAGTTTGTTGTTCAGACGGGCTGTGGGACCTATAGGAATATAAATGAATAATATCACCCAATTTGTTTCGGATTGAACTCGGATTGAAAAAATGAAATACATTGAAACCTATGGGACCAAATGTTTCAAACATTTTTTGAGCGGATTTAAAATTCACAAATTGCTTCGAAAATGTTAGGTAATATTCAAATTATTCCCTAAAATATATAAAAAAATTTCAGCAAACTATATTCAGTAGTTTTTTAAATAAAATTTAAAATAATAATTACACCTCTTATATGAAGCGATCCCGTGACCATTATATGAAGAGATCACATGACCCACTTCAAAATGAAATGTGGCATCCATCTTGTCTCAAAATTGTGATTTTTAAAGTTATTTTTAATTCATATTGTGTGTTGCATCCGTCCTAAAACCGATTCATTTTTGCTTAAATTCTGTGAGTCTAAGCACTGAAACAACTCAATTATAATATATGTAAGTTTAAATGATCATCCAAATTTGATTATTTCTACAACGAAGCCTATTGTTCACTTATGTAAAATGTAAACAGCAAAATATGTAGAATGAGTTGTATAAGAATTGCTGCATTTCTTTAACGCAAAATTATTTAGCTCCTGGAGTCTGTATAGCTGATATGAATGAAATATTCATTGATTTTACAGAGAGAAGGACGATTTTTTCGATGAAGTTTTAAGAATAGAATTTAATTAATTTTAACTCCATGGTCTTAAGTTTTAAATAAAATAAATTATTATAGTATTGTGATGAATGAAATGAATGGGAAAATATTTATGAATGAAATTCTGCTTTTATAGAGATAGCCAGGAGTGTTATATTTCGATGGCGTCATTTGAATAAATTTCAGTTGTTTTTATGAAGTTTTCAAATATAATAAATAATTGTAGAATTATGGTAATGTTAAAAACATTACCGAGGAGCCAGGCGATTTATATTTAATTGACGTCATTTGAATGAAGTTCATATTTTTCGTTGAACTTTTAAGTTTTCAAATATAATAAATTAATGTATTATTGCGGTAATTTTTAAAGTATTACGGAGTGCTTCAAAACCAATGCGTTATGCATGATTGATCCTTCTTATTATTCAATCGAGAATGACCAATTTACACCTGATAATCCTAGGGAGTACACTCATGGGTCTTTCTTTACAATGTTATTATGGTATTTAAGTGGTGCCCTGTGAAGGCTGTATAGAAATACATCAGAAACGTTTCTATTCCCGATATATTCTTCCACTTCTATACACTTCCATCTTGTTGTTATTCCGCAAATTATTCTAAATGCAACTTTCTGAACAACTCCATGCAGATCTCCTACGCAAAGTAAATTCCATATCGAAATCTCTTTCTCATTTCACGCATTGTCTTTGCCTTCTTTGTCAGAGGCGTGAGTTTCAAATATAAAGAATATTTCAAATATAAAGAAGATTTCCACAGAATCCGAAAATCTAATTCCGCATCCTTTGGTTAAAGAAGTTCGAAATAAGAATTTTTGGAGTTTCGAAATATCTGTAAAGTGACTGTATCGAGAAAGTTTTCCTATAGATGTATTATCGGTTCTCAAATATTTACGGATATTTATTATTAGAGGGTTTGTTTCCTAAATATTTTATAAAAAATATTGATAAATGTAATAACAGTGGGATTTGAATTTAAGCTGTCAAAAATTGCCATAAATAGTTTCATCACAAGCTGTGGATAAAATTTATGCCAACACCATATGATATAAATTTAAGTATGATGTAATAGGCTGCAATGTTACCACATCTTGAATTTGTTGAATTTTCATTCAAAATGATGTACATTTCAATAAAAACATACGGCTGCATTTCATAAGAAACACAGCAAAAATGTTTTAAAAGCAATTAAGTTAGAATGGAAATTCCCCGGTCCAATCGGAATTACCAGAGTTACCTTGAAACCATCCTTCAAAGCAACATAAGTATTGTAAACATATGTTTTAACGCCCATGACTTAAATGTTACAATGTTTTGTGCAATGCCAATGATGTAATTATACCAACATTTTTAACACTTTACAACAAAGTTGAAAAGTGTTTATGACTTTGTTCATTCTGTCTGTCTCTCTGTCTGTCTGTCCGTTAGCACGATAACTGCCGTAAAAATGACTTAATCAAAATGAAATTTTAGTATGTTGTTCAGACGGTCTGTAGAACCTATGGGAATATAAATGAATAATATCACCCAATTAGTTTTGGATTGAACCCGGGTTTAAAAAATGAAATACATTGAGCCCTATGAGACCTACTTTTTCAAACATTTTTAAAGCGGATTTAAAATTCACAAATTGCTTCGAAAATTTTAGGTAATACTCAAATTGTTCCATAAAATATATAAAAAAAATTCAGCGAAATATATTCAGTAGTTTTTTAAATAAAAATTAAAATAATAATTACACCTCTTATATGAAACGATCACGTGACCATGATACGAAACGATCACATGACCCACTTTAAAATGATATATGGCATCCATCTTGTTTCAAAATCGTGATTTTTTAAGTGCCTTTTAATTCATATTGAGTGTTGTATCCGTCCTAAAACTACTTTATTTTTGCTTAAATTCTGTGCATCTACATACTGAAACAACGCAATGACAATATATTTGAGTTTAAATGCTCATCTAAATTTGATTATTTCTACAACTAAGCCTATTTTTCACCTATGTAAAATGTAAACAGCAAAATATATAGAATGAGTTGTATTAGAATTCCCGTATTTTTTTAACACAAAATAATTTAGTCCATGGAGTCTTCATGGCTGATATGAATGAAATATTAATTGATTTCGTAAAGAGAAGGACGATTTTTTTCGATGAAGTTTCAAGCATAGAGTTTAATTTTTTGTAGCTCCATGGTCTTAAACAAAATGTTTAAATAAAATGAATTATTATAGTATTGTGATGAATGAAATGAATGGGAGAAAGTTATGAATGAAATCCTGTTTTTATAAGATGTCCAGTCGTGTTAATTTTTCTATGACGTCATTTGAATTAATTTCAGTTGTTTTCGATGAAGTTTTCAAATATAATAAATTATCGTAGTATTATGATAATTCTAAAACTATTACCGAGGAATGTATAACATTTTAGAGATGTTTAAACCAGGCAATTTATATTTCAATGCCGTCATTTGAATGAAGTTCATTTTTTTCGATGAAGGTTTAAGTTTTCAAATATAATAAATTAATGCAGTATTGTGATAAGTTTCAAAATGTTACCGAGGAACGTATTGCATTTTAGACTTGTTTAAATAAAATTGCATTGAAGTTGAAAAGTGTTTCATAATCAATGCTTTAAGCATGATTGATCTTTCTGGTTTACAATGTACCTGACAAAAATTACAAACTTCAGAAAATATTTTTATTGAAACTTTATAACCAAATAAATAAATCGTGATTTTATATACTTAGAAGAAGTAAATACTTTTATAAAAAAATACCAATTACTAAATTTCATAACTCAAGTTCCTTCAATAGATCGGCAAAACGGGAAAACTTCTCTCGCATGTGTTTAACCATTAAAAATAATACACTATTTTCAAGTTTGTATTAAATCGCCTCAATGTCGTGATGTGTACCCAATACAATGAATTATTAAATTATTTGTAGACGTTAACATTTATGAAAATTAATTAATGTATCCACTTTGACGAGAAGAAAATGGAGACTTGTCTCAGAAGCCCAATGGTTATAGCATCTTCTGCCTATTTTTCAGATCTGTGTTTGGATCCCTGTTCGGTACAGTAAGACCTTTACAATTGCGACCGAACTTATCAACCCTTCTGGTTGGATGTAATGATAATAGGGTTTGGTAAATACTTGCATGTTAAGTTTAAGTGAACACTACTTATTATGACGCCAGTTCCAGGATCACGACTACAGAGAATGCTATCCTGTATAAAAATAGTAGGCAAAACGATGTGATCGTTCAGACCGGCTGTCGTATGCCAATTTGCGATCAGAGGTAGGATATTATAGGACTGACTTCAATAAGAAGAATATGGAATCCTCTCTCAGTAGAATATTTAGAGATTGTCGGCTGACCAGATCGACGATCCGTTGTTTGATTTCCAGCTGGAATAGTGAGATCTTTACACAATACACTGTAAACGTATGTAAATATTACTCAGTTGTTCTGCAGAAAGCAGAAATCCTTGGTGCAAAAGTAAATAGAAAGTATTTTTATTCCATAAAACATTTAACAAAATCTTTCGCGGTCAATGCTTCTAAGTCTTATTACTTTCCCTACAATACATGCTGATGTATAGGGAAAGTATTGGAATCATGTCGAAAATCGCAACTGAAATTTTCAACAGATATATACATTTCGACACCTCCAGAATACGAAAACTCTATTTTTAGAATGAAGTTTGTGTGTGTGTCTTCTTTGTGTGTCTGTCTGCCTCTGTGTCTGCGTGTCTGTGTGTCTTTGTGGCTGTCTATGCAATGTACGTATCCACTCTAAATCAAAAATTAATGGACCAAATTTCATAAAATTTGGAAGGTAAGTCACTTGCGGTTGACCTTGGTGCTGATTAGATATTGATACAATTCTGGAAAAAAGAACCTGCGTTTCTTTGTGAAAGGGCAAGTAAAAATTACCCGCATCCACTCCAACTGAAAAACTAAGTGAACAAATTTCACAAAATTTAGTAGATGAGTCACATCTGGGACCCCCTGGTCCTGATTAGATTTTTAAACGATTCGAAAAAAAACCCTGCATCTTTTTGTGAAATGGCCCTCAAAAATAATATGTATCCAATCTCTCTGATAAGCTAATACATCAAATTTCACAAAATTTGGTAAATAAGTCACTTGCGAGTAATCCTGGTGCTTGTTGGATTTTGGTACGATGCGGTGAAAAAGAACTTGCATTTTTTGCAAAATGAGTGTAGGATAAACTCTTCTCGAGATGTTGTATTTTTTTTTAATTTTAAGGACCTCGAATATTTAAAGTGAATTAAGTTGCCCAGCGAAACGAAGATGCAATAAAGAGACAAATTGTATATAATATCAGAAAATTATCCATATTATTTTCTGCATGTAAATTCAATTTAGTGCATAATGAAATAAAAAATTACGAAATGAATTTGTATCTGCAGAGAAAGTCATGTGCTTTATACGTCAGATTTTATTCAATTTCATTTGATAATTACATACATCAGCACTACTCTGGCAGGACCCAAGTTCAAGTTAAATTTCTAATCAATATGAGCACATCTACACATACGAATAATGCTCTACCTGAAGCCAGAATTCATACCCAGCTCCTATTAATCTGAATTCAAAGTGAACTTGTTGGCCATGTGGTTTTTGCAGCTCAGTGAGGGAATTTTATTGGCAGAATGCTTTTGTGTTTGCCACTTTAGAAAATTCCTTGTTAAAAGTTTGTTGGAAATCTGTCTTTTCTAGAAAACTAGAAGATCGAGACTATCCCGAAAATACACACGTGTAGCAAGTGGGCATTCTACCTCTGTGTCAAACTATGTACAGGGTGTCCAGTGCTATCAGTGCCCAGACTATTTCTTCGACCGTTAGTCACAGAGATAAACTTTCAATTGCAAAAATTTTTAAATTTTAAAATCTATTATCATAGAAACAGTTTAAATCAATAAATGTCTTTCTGAAATAAATACGAAATCTAAATTTTTATACAGTCCCCCGGTCCAACCAACTATATTTAGGAAAACCATGCTCACACAATTTTATGAAAAATAATACAAAAAAATCATCCTTTTACGACCAAAATTGCCGACTTATACCTCTTTAAATTTGGACCCATTTTTTTGCTGAGAAATGGTTAATACGGTACCTGATTGGTTGGTTGCCTGAAGCGGGGCATTTTTTTGCGTGGAAAAGCGACTTAAGTCATAAAGTTTATTGCTCCATAACTCGGTGAATTTTGGTCGTAAAAAGGGAGTTTTTTTTTGTTTTGCATAAAATTATATGAGGAGGATTTTCCTACATATAATTGGTAGAACCGGGGGACCGTATAAAAATTTATATTTCGTATTTCTTTTAGACATGTATTTATTGATTTAAACTGTTTCTAAGATAATAGATTTTAAAATTTAAAACATTTTTGCAATTGGAAGTATATCTCTGTGACTAAATGCTGTTGAAATAGCCATTGGGCACCGACAGCACTGGACACCCTGTATATTTTTTCAATTTGTTTTCTGCATTTACATCTTCACAATATACGCCACTCACTCTCTGCTACTCAAATTTAATTCAAATCACTTCAGCTGTTTTCTAGGATACGAAAAGCCAGCGATTTTGATCATATCTTCTGTCATAGCTAATGCACAGTTATCACTAATACGAAAACCGATATAGTTATCCCTATATCGGTTTTCGTATGATTAAAAAAAACCGGAACCTGTCTTTTTCGCGAAATGGCCCGCAAAAATCGTTAAATATAAAATTAAAAGACTGTCTATGCTCAAAAATATCAATTAAATGCTTATTTTATACATATTTTTAACGTTGAAATGAATAAGCCCAACTCTCTCAATGAATTACTCTAGGTCTAGCAGTTCTTGAAATATTTTAGTTATTTAGTATTTTTGGCTAAGCCGGTTTTGAGAATAAGTCTACTTACCAAATGAAAATGCAAGCTAAATTAAAAGTGAAATTCAGTGTAATTTCAATTCATTATATGTGTTATTTAGAGCAATTAAACGCAATTTAATGAATTATGAATGAAATAAAGAGAAACTGTGCTGCCCACATCAGATTTTTTTTCTTTTTTATCAGTATGCGAATCTATACAATGAATTTGACAATGTATATGTAAATTAAACTCGTTAAGATGACGGGTTATCAGTCATTCAACAAGTAAAATAATTTTATACTTCCACACGATGAGTTAAATGTAAATCGTAATTCATAAATTCATGCATTGAGAGAGAATTCTGATTATGCATATATAATTACAAATGTCTAAAGTACACATTAAACTGTAGGTCCTGGCTAAAATCGCCTTGGTGTATATAAAGAGATCAGTGTTGTGCAAAACTAATCCTCTGACGTTCAATCCGAGAATTTTAATCATCGACCGGATATAAATGTATTTTAAAGACTTTTATTGAATAAGCATATTTATTTCTTCTAGAGAACAGCTGCAATTCTGCTACTTATAGGACAACTGGGTGTACGTTTTGGTGCACAACTTTCATTTCTGCCGAAGTGATTGTTAATATTGTTACAAATACATGGTATATCCTGACATGGTATTTCCAATCCCTGAGGAAAAACAACATTATAATCATCCACTGCTATTTTTTAAATGTTCAGGTAGCTTAATCTTGGCGAAAAATTTAACGAAATATCGCCAAATTGGCAACTTTGACATGTTATGGTAACTTTCTAATTGCTTGGTTTCTACAAGAAAATCGTTTGGCGTCTAGAACTGTCCACACAAAAGCACACAAAAAAAATCTTCAAGTTAATGACATTTCGAGTTTGAAACTCACACAAATAGTCGCCAAGGTAATGTTAAACTAATCTTACCGTAATGGAGATCGGATATTATTTTAGATATGCAGATATTATTTTACTGCATGGATATGAATAAGGCTGGGAAATATGTATTGGATAGTTTTAAGAATATTTTACCATGTATATTTAAGTTCAACTAATATTTAAGTTCAACTAATGCTGCCCATATATTTAATATAAAAGTGTACATCATATTTCGAATTTTCCGAATATATTTAAAATTTTCAAGTCATTTACAAAAGTCATTTCACCAGAGAAAATGTTGCTTGGCATATATTAAAATGCTGTTCTACTACCGTAACATAATTGGAACTACTATAACTAATGCATTTTCAGTATCAAAATATTTTGGAATCTTTAATTCCTCGTTCCTGTGCAATTATTTCCTTATTTATAGAGAAATATTAAAAGTGCTTAACACTCTACTATGCATGAGACAGAATTTGTTCGGTAACGATGTTTAGTAAACATTTAGACAGCGATTTTAAGTTCGAACAAAGCTGCCATGACAATGTGCTGTTAATGAAATGTAATTCCCAACGGGTGAAACCGATACTTGATAGCTACAAAATTATTCCATAATTTTAATACTTACGATTTCAGATGATTCAATTGCATATATTATTAAAATATATTATATGTGAATAGCAGATAGCCTTCCCTAGGGTAAGACGCTATAGCTGTAATCATTTGGACTCACGATGGCGATCTTTCAAATATTTTCTTGTAAAATTAAAAAGAAAAATTATTTATGGCATGAGAAAATCGAGTTTTTTCAGTTTTTCTAACAATTTTATACTTTTCCGGAGCATAATATATTAATTAAAAAGATAAAATTTTAAACACTTATCAGAGTCAACTCACAAGTTATACGTATTGGAGTTTCAAGAAAGTCTGATCATTTGGTTCAATCATCAAAAGATATTCATATATGAAAATTTGCTACATATGGAGTATGTCAACCTCCAGCAAAAGCAAAGCATATCTAGTTGTATAATGTATAGCACATTCAGTATGAAATGTCATACCCTACTCGCAGTCTGAAACACGCTCTTTCTGCATATGACGTCACCATTTGTCTCTTCGAAAGCCATTTTCTGTATAACAGACACATAATCTTATTTAAATTTATATTTTTATACAGTAAATAGTCTTTCAAATGTAAATTTTTGAAAAATAAACAAAAAAAGTCTGATGTGGGCAGCACATGACTATCCTTATGCAATGCAAAGAATTTACTTCTTTTACAGTTAACAAAATATGTATAACATCCACTGTACTGTGTTTTTAACATTGCATTGTATATTTTGCGATTTTCCGTGTGAATTAATAAGTACCCACTTAACTAACTCGAACAACTCTAAATAAACGGTTATTAATATTGATAGCATCCTCAACAAACAATATAGTCCGCATATTAAAATATTTTAATAATTAATTTTTCAATTTGGCTTCATTTTAATTAACTTGAGTCATTTTTGCAAATTAACTTGACGATATTTTTTCAATGTGATGCGAAATATCGCCGAGCTGGCGAAACTTCGCTAGATACTTCCTTAGATTAGTCGCCAAGTTCGACAAACAAACACTACGGAAACATCATTATAATACTATTCAATTTCAAAACACAATTATTTTCATTCATTTGGTATTGTTTTTAACAATTTGGCTACATTTTTATAGGTTTGGCACAATTCTCGTTCAGTTGGCGATATTTTGATACATTCAGTGATATTTAAAATAAGTCGCCAAATTTTCTGGCAAGTGTGACGGTTGGACTGACAGACAAGCTTTACAGAAATATCATTACAATACTATGCACTTTCAATACATAATGAATTTCATAGATTGGTGTCATTTTTTTATAAATTTGGAAACCTTTTTTTCGATTTGCCGAAATTTTTATCGATTTGGCGACATTTTCGTTAAATTCGCGATATTTTTATAGATTTAGCGACGGTTTAAAAATTCGCCAAATTTTCCGCCAAGTGTTGTGACGGTTGGACTGATGGACAAACGCAACCGAAACATTATTACAATACTATCACCTTTTAAAACACATGTTCATTGATTTGGCGTCAATTTTATCAGTTTAGCGACATTTTTATGGATTTGCCGAATTTTTCATTAATTTGGCGATATTTTGAAAAATTTGGTGACATTAAAAAGTCGCCAAATTGGTCGTCAAGGAGGACAGTTGGACTTGACAGACAAGCTCTGCGAAACATCATTACAATACTGCCGTATCTACTTTTGGAAAGTCTTGTTGTTCTCTGCTTTTCAGAGCCGTTTTAGCGAAACATTTTCTGTTTCTGGTTTTGTTCCCGTAGAGTAACATGGTAAAACGAGAATTTATTTGAATCTTCACCTTCCACGATAATGTTTAACGCCAGTTGAGGTTTGAAAATGACGGATGTTGCTGATTTAATTACAATACGTCACTGAGGCAAGTTTCGTTTAGCCAATGAGGGGGGTTGACCGATGGGTTATGTATGGACTATTCGGCTGACGCTCATGGCATTTGACCATGCTTTGATGTGAAGTGTGGACAGCCGAAATGTCACTGTGTTTTTCTACGATGGGTGGCAAAGATCGCGTGGAATGATAACAGTAGTGGTGTTTGATCACTTCTGGAATAATTTCTTATACTTTATACCCGTTAACTTCAGATGAGTGTTATATGACCGTATGAGAGTTAACGGGTATAAAGTATAAGAATTTATACCAGAAGTGATCAAACACCACTAATGAATTTATAACCCCTAACCTAATAGGAGATGAAGTACTTAAACCTACTATAAGTATTAATAAATTTTATACTTACTCAGACTGAAGATCTTCTGACGATGTTATTATCAAACAACCGATATCTTCATCCTCTTATACTTGCGATAAAGATACGTCACATCCTCAATGTGGAGAAATGTTTTTCTAATCTATTTTTGAAAAGCGGGAGGCAGACTGGCGATATCCGATCTCTTTTTAAAACTGATTAAATACTATTACTAGCGAATATATATTTTAAAAAGATACTAGATCTCGAGATGTGAGGGTGCTCCTCTCATTTTATTATTATTATTAATATTTGAACAATGTTTAAACTAAAACATCCGAGTTCGTGTTTGATCGTAGGACCTTCTCAATCGGGAAAAACCTCTCTCGTTCTAAAAATGATTAAAAACAAAATTTACGAGTCTGAAATTCAGAGAATCAAATGGTGTTATTTATATACAGCTCCATGGTTTTTGGATGAACCAAACATTGAATTCATTCGAGGTGTACCAGAAACATTTGAAAATGGAGATTTGATAATCATTGATGATCTGATGCATGATTTGAATGAAAGAATTGCTATCATGTTCACAGCCGCATCACATCATTGTAATATGAGCATTATTTTAATATTACAAAATTTATTTCCGCGAATAAAAGTTATGAGAGATATTAGCTTAAATGCTCATTACATAATATTATTTAAAAATGCTAGAGACACCGGTCAGATTAATTGTTTGGGTCGACAACTATATCCGCAAAAGACCAAATATTTTCTGGATGCTTATATAAAAGCCACAAGAGAGTTGTACAAATATTTAGTTATCGATTTGCATCCTCAGACAACAGAGGAATATCGTTTACGTGAAAATCTTTTTCCCAGTTCTGAGGGGATCTATTGGATATATCAACCACAATGAAAAATTTGAAAAAGAACTATCATTTTCTGCATGTGTTGGCAAAATCTACACCTTTACAGAAACGTGCATTATTGAAAACGGCGAATCATTCACAAGTGTCAGCAGTGTGTGAAATTTGTTTAAATATTTTATCTGGAAATCTTCCTATAAATATAACAAGATTGGAAAAGTATAAACATATTATGCGAAAACTTGCAAAGCGGTCACTTGGTGTTCAGAGTAAAAAAAAAATTCTGTTAACGAACCAGGTTGGTGGATTTTTACCGGCGATAGCTCCAATCATATTGTCAGCATTAGCAGGGGTTGTCGGTCGTGTTATAGGGAACAAAATTGTTAAAGAATAAAAACACAGATGATAAGAAATACCAACGATAACATTATAATTGTATATAAATTATATTAAAATTACTGTGATATATTTTGATTAAGTGATAAAAATATTGAAAAAATTGTGGGGGGTTAATTTTTGTTGATATCATGGCTAGGAAAATGGCTCTCATTCCAGAAGAATTAATGTCTTCCCATCATTCTCAGAGACCTGAATTACGGGTAGAAGATGAAATAACTGCTTTGTTAGAACGTGAAAAGCTGCCTAATGATATGAAAGTAAAACTCTTGGGTCAGCTTGTTATGAGATATCAAAAAATGATGCATATCCCTCCAGACCCTATATCCGTCCGCATCGCAAATGATCAGTTTTCTCAGGTTAACCATCCGATTGAAATACAGGACCATGAAATAAAACCCAAAGAGGAAAAAGAAGATATGGTTTTGAAAGATATCTTGATATCTGCACCAAAGAAATATGTCAAATTTGTCCCCCTGATTATGGAGAAACTGAAAACTAGACAATATACTTGGAACAATCTTGGTGAAATAACACGTGACAATGTTCCTATAAAAGGATCGAGAATGGTAGATTTTTTTGGATATATCTTTCGAAATACAAAATCACAAATAGAACCAACACATTTTAACGTGTTTTTAAAAGCATTGCGAGAAATCAATATCCCAAATTCATGGATTGAAAATAAGACTGTATTAGAACAAATAAAAAAGAAGGCGTCAAGTGATCGAGACGATGACAACGTATTTTTAAGCGAAGATCGGTATATATCACCTGCAAATGAGAGAATAGTAACTAGGAAAAAGGATCATCGGATCGCTAGAGAACGACAATTATCCAAGAAACGAGGATTGAGGAGTCAAGCCGTTTTTCCGACTGCTTCCAGAGAAACTCCATGGAGATCGAGAAGCCAATCACCACGAAAAAAGTGGCTAGAATATTAGAAAAATATTATTACAACATTGAAAATCCTGCATCATTTGGAGGAATATTAAAATTGTCTAAAGCAACTGGAATACCACCCAAAAAAATAAGAAATTGGTTAATAACGCAAGATGTGTATACTCTGCATAAACCAGTGAGATATAAATTTAAACGTCGAAAGGTTTTATCATATGGTATTGGAGAACTCATCCAATGCGACTTGGTGGAAATGATGAAGTTTTCCAAATACAACAAAGGAATCAAATATCTACTTGTTGCAATAGATGTGTTCTCTAAGTATGGGTATGTAATTCCAATTAAAAGAAAAAATGCTGAGTGTTTGGTTGATGGTTTTAAAAAACTATTTAAACAGATGAAAACCCATCCTCATCTTATTCAAACAGACAGGGGTAAAGAGTTCTATAATAAACAGGTACAGCAGTTGTTTCAGAAAAATAATATCCATCATTATTCTTCTCACAGCGAGTATAAAGCTAGTGTGGTCGAACGCTTCAACCGAACGTTAAAATCGAAGTTATATAGAATATTCACATATCGGAATTCCTATAAATATCTAGATGTTTTAAAGGATGTCTTAAAAAGCTACAACACCACCAAACACAATAGTATCGGATTAGCACCCGTTGAAGTTAGACCAGAATTAGAACCGTTAATTTTTCAAAAGCTATATGGTTATAGAATAGAGTCAAAATATAAATTTAATATTGGTGAGCAAGTGAGAATATCGAAAACGAGAAAAGTATTTCAAAGAGGGTATTTACCTAATTGGACTGATGAGATCTTCATTGTGCATAAACAGTATCCCACAACTCCTCCTACCTATGTCTTAAAAGATTTGAAAGATATGATTTTAAAAGGAAGGTTCTATGAAGAGGAAATTCAAACAGTTGTGAAAACCACACATGATTTTTGGAGAGTGGAAAAAATTTTGAAAACGAAAGGAACAGGTGAAAATAGAGAGTTTTACATAAAGTGGAAAGGATTTGACAATCGCTTCAACTCTTGGGTCAAAGCATCATGGATGAAATCCTAACAGACTTCTATGTGACATTACCCAGCAATTCTAGCATGGGTTACTTTCCTCAAAACACGCAGGCATCATATAGAACAAAATTATCATCGGCGTTAGTGTTATCAGGTCGATGGGAGGTAGGATTATCAGAAATTTTCATACCAAGAAACTGGTTTAATATAGCAGGGCATAACAATAGTTATAAAATTGAAATGATAAAAGAAGAAAATTTACCGTCTAACATAATGCAATATGACATAGAATTACCTCATGAGATAGGAGTAAATATCAATGATTTTTGGGTGAACATCAATCGCGAAATTGAAAAAATCGTGAATATTCAACCAAGTATACGATTCGCAACGGATGAAATCAATACAAATATTATCGTTGAAATATCTAAGGGGTTTGAAATATTGATAGGAAAAATTAACGGATCGAAATTATTGTATATGTTGCATTTACCGGAGGAAGATATTGTTATAACAAAATCAAGTGTGTTTAAGTTTAGACGGTCGACACAATCTCTTAATGGTCAATCATTTGCAATTATTAACAGAAATCCCAAACATATATCGACACACATTATCCCATTAACTCGTATAAAAAAAAATAATAATAATAATAACGATAAATTTGATGAGAGGGTTTTTAATATAATAAATGACAATATAGCAATATTAGAACTACAAAATTATTTAAAATTTATTTATGAACCTATAAGAAATGAACTGGAAATTGTGGTATCTGATTATGCTGAATTATGTATGACAAAAGAGTTTGCTAGATCGTTTTTACAAAAAATAAATTTAAGAGAGGATACCGTAGTAAAAGGAACAGCAAAATATGTTGTAAACCCTCTAATTGATACAATAGCAGGAGAGTTAATCAAATTAGAAATTAAAGAATATTATAAAACAAAAACACATACCACACATTCAGAATATTTAACTTTAAACGAAGGGATGTACAAGAATGCTGATCATTTGTTTCAAGAATTTAAATATGTGAAACTCAGACAATTACCAAATTTAAAAGTACATTTGCACATACCGCCAAAATGTGAAATGATGTTTGACAAAGGATTAGCAGATCTATTGGGTTTTACTAGAAATATCAGTTTTAAAACCGGGGATTATGTCAGTGATTATCCTATAGAATTAGATGCTGGAATAACCGAAATATTTGTGTATACTGATCTAATAGCTCCACACCATGTAGGTGATTCATTTTCACCAGTCCTTCGTGCTATTCCTTGTGTAAACGAGAAAGGAGATCAGATTGTGAATCACTATGATGTACCTGTTTATTTTCCCGTGCGCAAAAATTTTGTTGAAACTATTGAAATAGAACTTAAAACAAGTTCGGGCAACAACATTGTATTTATGGGAGGGAAAACTTTTGTGATGCTTTCCTTCAGACGCAAAAAGCTATAAATTCATCGTCATAAATTTTGGTTCATCATTCTGTATGTAACCATGCACTTAAACATCAAAGATTGTGAAGCGTATTATTGTAATCAAGTGGGAGGTGGAGGACCTTATTTTCAGGGTATCCCACACCAACGAGGTTATGGATTTTTCGGTGATTTGGGTCGATACCTCACACCGTTGGCTATTAAAGCCTCACGATATTTAGGAGGACGATTATTAGATACTGGAAAAAATGTCTTAGCAGATGTGGCATCTGGAAGCTCGTTTAGAGATGCAACCCGCAATAGATTTGGTGAAACTTCTACAAAAATTAAAAAGGATATTTTTAATAAATTGCAACAACATGGTCGAGGAAAAAAAAGGGGTATAAAAAGAAAATACAGCGGAAAATCATCACACTCAACAACAAAACGTTGTAAAACACAACGCGATATTTTTTCATGATGGATACCAACAACGTTATATGTCTCAAAAGCGAACTAGATTTGTTCAATAATGTTGCAATTCAACTAGGGATTGATTCGTCTACGTTTTTAGAAATCCATCCAGTGGCTTCCCTAACAGATACAACACCTCTAGAGTTTTATATTAGCGGAAATGGAGAACACTATTTGGATTTATCTCACACAATTTTACATCTCCAAGTAAAAGTTATAAAGAAAAACGGATCGAATCTGGTTGATGCAGATGATGTTGCTCCTATTAATTATTTTTTAAATACTATGTTTTCAGAATGTGCTGTGTTTTTAAATGATAAACAAATAGCTTCACAAGCAAATTATGGTTATCGTGCTTTGTTAGAAAGTTTGCTGTTTTCATCAAAATCATCACAAGAGACTATGTATAGAGCTGGTTTGTTTCATAAGGATACCTCTTCGAAACATGATGATGTGAAGAAAAGCGGAGCAAACGAAGGATATAAGAACAGACAATTAGCATGCGAAAAAAGCAATGTTATGGATCTTATAGGAACGTTGCATTTCGATTTAGCAACACAACCGAAATTATTAATAAACGGTGTTAATGTCCGCATAAAATTGCAACGAAACAAAGACATATTTTCTTTAATGTCTGAAAATGATTCATTTAAAGTTGTAATTCAGTCAGCGAGTCTGTATGTAAGAAAAGTCTGTGTTGCTTCATCTATCATGCTAGCTCATGAAAAAGCGTTGGAAAAAGGGGTAGTGAAATTAGCTATCCGACGAATTGAAGTAAAAGCTTTTGCATTATCAAGTGGTTTACAATCATCCACAATAGCTAATGCTTTCATTGGCCAGTTACCCACACGGTTAATTCTAGGATTTGTATCCAATGATGGTTATAACGGAAACATAAAAAAAAAACCCCTTCAATTTCTTGCATTATAACTTAAATTATTTGACAGTCTTAAATGGTGGTTTGATGATACCAGCAAAACCATTTCAACCTAATTTTAATAATAATACCTATGCAAGGTGTTATCTAAGTTTGTTTACGGATTTAAATCGATATCATAATTCTCAAAACATAAATATTAATTATTTGGAATATAAAGACGGTTATACGCTATATTGTGTGGATTTGACTCCTGATCTCGCTGCAAATGACACACATACCAGTGTCAATAAAACCGGAAATATTGCTCTAGATATGAAATTTGCAACACCCCTTCCTGAAACTGTTACGTTGATTGTTTTTGCAGAATATCGCAATACTATCGAACTAGATAAATCAAGAAGCGTGTTCACCGATTATTAAACAGCTGTTATTATATATAAAAAAAAAACATTTTTCGCACGTAACTCAATACAAAAATGAACACAATTTCACTGTGTAGATTGGCATGTAGTGATTACAGGTTAAAGAATGGATTTGCAGGGGTTTATGCATCTGATAGTTTACCACATGGAAAAACTCATTTTAAATCATTTATTGTAAACTTAGATCCAAGAACATTATCAGGTAGTCATTGGATTGCTATATATTTTCATAATAATATAGCATACTACTTTGATAGTTATGGAATACCACCACGAAATAAACACATGGTTTCTTTTATGAAAAAAAATTCTAACGTTATTAAATACAACCATATATGTTTTCAAGATGTTCGGACAACAACTTGCGGGTTGTTTTGTTTATACTTCCTTTTTCAAAGTTCACGTCAATTACAAATGTATCATCTGCATATTAGACACAGAGACAAAAACGAAAAGTTTATCAAGATGTTTGTGAAAAATAATTTTTTCCTATCAACATGTTGTCACACCTTCCATGCAAAGGAACAGACCTGTGTACCACTTTTAAACATGATATCTAGATAATCACATCAATTACTTCACTAGATCTACAATGGAGCGGTATGGATTCTTGCTCTCTGATTCAGAACTAGGAAATTTTATATATGTGCACCCATCACTTTTCAAAAATTTATATAACTGTATGCAATCAGCAATAGAATGGAAATCTAGCGAACAACGATTTTATTTCAAAATCTTAAATAACTGTGATATAATAAATTGTATTCATAAAAGACAGCATGATAAGAAATTTGGATATGTATTTCTATGTGAAGATTGTTTAACTAACCAGTATTTAATATGTTCATGGTCACAAAACTTTTATAATGATCTGTTGGAGTGTGTTGCTGGTGAAAAGAATCGACATATCGATGGAATTGATGTAACTGATTTCAGAAATAATAAGAAAAAAATTGGATATTTTTTTATATTGAATAATGATGAACTTGTTGCTGAATTACATGCATACACCAATATACCATAATATTTTGTCTTCTATCAATAGTTTGGAAACATGTTTAGAAACAATATTGATGTAATTTCACACATCCTATGCGATGTGATATGTTTTTCGCTGTAATATTGTGTTTATTAAAATAATAAATATATTTTAACATATGTATGTTTCATTTTTTAAAATCTATATAATTTCACATACTAATAACACACAAAATATATATATATATATATATA
Source organism: Amaurobius ferox (assembly GCA_951213105.1). NCBI lineage: Eukaryota > Metazoa > Arthropoda > Arachnida > Araneae > Amaurobiidae > Amaurobius > Amaurobius ferox. The sequence goes on from OX578147.1 coordinate 54,744,446, forward strand.
TATATATATATATATATATATATATATATATATATATATATATATATATATATATATATATATATATATATATATATATATATATATATATTCATTTTAAAGAAACAACTTTAATCAACTATTAATTATTTTGTTTAAAAATAAACCAGAACAGACAACGATGTTAAGAAATGGTAAAAACGATATTATTAGTAATTATATATATATATATATATATATATATTTTGTGGAAATATAGAGCCTTCTTAAAGAAACACTTCCAAGAAAGGAGAATATTATTGAAAAAGGATGTTTTCACTGCAAGTTCTTCAGAAGTTTATTATTAGTATGAGAGAAAGTATATAACCTCAGTGCTAGAGATCAGTTCTAACATACAACATGGTTGTATTAGAAAAAGTGGTGTTCATCTCATCAGGAATATCCCTAATTTTCGGAGGGATTTTCATCATTTACTCGGTTGCTATAGAGTAAAATATCGGTAAGTTAATTTTTTATTTTTACAATCAGTTCAAAAGTTTAATAGAGAGAGAGAAGAAGATCTTGATCAGATAAAGGTAAGATGAAAGTTGTAGGGTCATAAGGCAGAATAGGAGATGAAGTTCTCGCACCGGTACCTCAAGTGGTTAGACTCTCGTCTGGTTAGTCAAAGATCTATGGTTCAATTCCGGTTGGATGTATGAAGGTTAAAACTTTAAATTATCTGTTATTGGATTATGCTGTGAATTTTTTTATTTTTACAATCACTTCAAAAGTTTGAGAGAGAGAGAGAGAGGAAGATCTCGATCAGATAAAGGTAAGATGATAGTTGTGACTATAAAGCAGAATAGGAGATGAAGTTCTCACACCACTACCTCAAGTGGTTAGAGCGTTGTCTGGCTAGTCGGAGATCCCTGGTTCGATTCCCGGTTGGGAAAGTGAGTCCTTTACATAGCAGTCTAATTGTTCTTTTTATCAAATTGTATGTTTAACAAAGATGTATCAAATCCTATAATATAGATATATGAAGATTAAAATTTTAAATTATCTTTTATTGTGAATGGAAAAATTTATAATGAAAGATTATTTATATTTATATTTGCAGGAATAGGAATAGGACAATATTAAAAAACTAAAGAAAATCGGTAAGTGGAAATCAGATTGTTAAGATTTGAAATACAATCTCTTCTTTAACTTTAGAAAAAAACCGCTAAATGGTTTTTTTTTTCATTATGCCTTGTTTTTTTTTCTTGTGTTTCTATTGTGAGAAATATGTTGGTTTTCATTGTAAACAAACTTACATCTGATTTTCACTTACAGGTAGTTATTTGTTAATATTGAATGATAAAGAACACGAAAAAAAAATGAATTCATTTACAAGTAAGTATCCTAAAACTAGTAATCATAATGTTTACATGTGAACGTAAAAATAATTTTCTGATAGTTTCCAGCTTCTTTTTTAGATTTTGATCATATTATTGGCGAAGAACATGAAAAAACATTGAAGAGAAAAAGAAACGATGGTATCTTCAAGAAAGAAAAGAACCCGAGAAAGAATTTACCTGAACCATCTGACTGTTATAATGAGACAGATTCTGTTTTATCAAACGGTATAATAACGTATTTTTATTTTTTTTTCCGAGATTTAAAAGACAATTCATGTAGAATTAAAAAAATTATTTCATTATTTTTCAAATTATCTACTATTTTTTAGATGTAACTGGAACACAACAACCACCAATAAAGGAAATGAAAATAAAGAAAAGGAAACACTCCGTAAAAGAATTCGAAATTACACCTTCAATTTCAAGTCATCCATCTCATGATCCAGAACCTCAACCTGCATCCAAATATGATGTGGTGTTGAGTCACGATAGCGAAGGTAAAAAATTGATTCCTGATTATTCCGTTTACTTAGGTAACGGTCTCAGTATTCAAATAAAAGAATTTAGGAAATCGAATTACATATGTCTAACCCGCGAATATGAAAATGTAGTGAAAAATCGGTTTAATATTCCTATAACTGCATTAGACAATCTTATAAAAGGAATGCAATTTATTATTTCATTTATAAAATCTTGTGATAAATAACCTTATTATTACTGTTATTTCTCATCTTTTGATTTATATGTTTTATTTGAAGGAATACTCATTTCAGAATTATGTTCAAACATTTCGTACCGATTTGGAAAATTATTCTGATCCATTAACTGCGTTAATAGATAATAAAAATGAAATTTTTAACTTATTAAATAATAGCGTATCTTTAAGAATACGTTTTATTATATGTGAATGTGTTGAATTCATTAAATATGAAAATATAGAAAAAAATGAATATATAAAACAAGAATTTTATTTTTCATCATTTTGCGAAAGATTATTATCACAATATCAAATAGATGAAAAAATAGATAACGCTATCAAAAAAATAATATCTTCAATTGAAAACTTTTTACGATTAGGTAGTGGGTGGATCATTAATGATATTAAATATATTGAGCTGCATTTAGGGTTATATAGTGAACCAAACGGAGGGTGTGGGTTTGTAATACTACCAAAAATATTGAAAGCTAAAAAATGTGTCATCCATGTTAAAAATTCTGATCTAAAGTGTTTTTTATATTCTGTTTTAGCTGGAATATTTCCTATGATAAATAATAAATCCAACCCTACTTCATTTAAAAAATATTTAAAATATTTAGATTTCAATTTTCTTAATTACCCTGTTAAAATAACTCAAATACCCGAATTTGAAAGAAAGAATAATCTTAAAATTAACGTCTATGGGTATGAAAATAATCTATTCCCGATATATATTAGTAAAATTAAAAATAAGAAAGAAATAGATTTGATGTTATATAAAAATCATTATTTTTTTATTTCTAATTTCAACAGATTGTTATGTGTGAAAAATGGATTACATTTTCATTGTAAAAATTGCCTTTCATCATTTCAAAGAAAAGATACTTTAAACACCCATCAATTATTTTGTTTAGAGAACAAACCCGAACGCATAAGAATGCCAAAAGACGGTGAAAACTTTATGAGATTTAAATCATTTCAAAAATTATTGAAAACAAATTTTGTGATTTATGCAGATTTTGAAAGTTTGATCATACCTCTCGAAACAGTATTCCCTTCACAAAAACAAAGTTATACAGTTAAAACTCAAGTCCATGAACCTATCTGCTATGCATTGTTTATTATAACTGATGATAAAAAAATTGTTTATCATAAATATTATAGAGGTGGTGATTGTGTGGAAAATTTTCTTACAACTTTGCAAAAAATAGAGAATACTTTATCTAACTATCTGCAAAGAAATGTTCCAATGATCGATTCTGATTTTTCAAAAAGTTCGAAATGTTATATTTGCGGTAAACAGTTTAAAACAGGAGATATAATTTCTAGAGACCATAACCATATAACGGGACGATTTAACGGATTATGTCACTCCTCCCCATGCAATTTAAATTTACAAATATCGCCTTTTATACCTGTTGTTATTCATAATTTAACTGGATATGATTCTCATTTGATTTTTAAAAAAATTTCAAACAGATTTGCCAAAAATATTCGTGTTATACCAATAAACAATGAAAAATTTACTACCTTCACAATTGACCGATTAAAATTTTTAGATAGTTATAATTTTTTAAGTTCACCTCTATCAAAGCTGGTTGATACTTTAAATATATCAGATTATAATTTCCCTATTTTTAATGAATTCTTCCCCTCAAAAAAGAAATATCAGTTATTAAGAAGAAAAGGTGTTTTTCCTTATTCATATTTAAATAGTGAAATAAAATTAAATGGTGTTGAACTCCCCTCTAAAAACTGTTTTTTCAATGATCTCACAAACGAGCACATAACTGAAGAAGAATATATGTTTGCGAAAAAAATTTGGAAAAAATTTAAATGTAAAACTTTTGAAGATTATCTTAAATTATATTTATTTTGTGATTGTATACTATTAGCAGAAGTGTTTGAAAGTTTTAGAGATATCACTATGAAAATCTATAATTTAGAAGCATTGGAATTCATATCAGCAGCCGATTTAACTTGGAGTGCAGGACTTAAAATGACAGATTGCACCCTTGAACTCATTAAAGATGTAGATATGTATCTGTTACTTGAACATGGAATACGAGGAGGGGTGTGTATGGTTGGTAAAAGATTCAGCGAAGCAAATAATATTTATATTCCAAAAACATATAACCCTGATTTAGAAGAAAAATACATAATATCTTTAGATGTGACTAACCTTTACGGATATGTTATGTCGAGTTATTTACCAATAGGGGATTTTAAATGGTTGAGTTCTAAGGAAATAGAACAATTTAATATATTTAAAGTTACACCCGATTCAGATATCGGATATATATTAGAAGTAGACTTATCCTATCCAGAATCCTTACACGATGAACATGAATCTTTTCCTTTGGCAGCGGAACACGTTGAAGTTACTTATGATGATTTATCACCATATCAAAAACATTTATTACATCAGTTTAATTTAAAGTTTAATAAAACAAAAAAGCTTATTCCAAATTTAAACGATAAAAAAAGTTATGTAGTTCATTATTTAAACTTACAATTTTATTTAAAACAGGGAATGATTTTAAAACAAATTCATAGAATAGTTTCCTTTCGCCAAACACCATGGTTGAAACCCTATATCGAATTGAATAATAACGAACGCAAGAAGGCGAAAGGAAACTTTTTTAAAAATTTTTTCAAATTAATGAATAACGCATTTTTTGGTCGTACGTTATTAAATGTTAGAAAACTAAGAAACGTTTCAATCGGTATTACCGAAAAAGAATGCAAAAAACACTTACAAAGTTCGTGTTTAGATTATTTTCAACCGGTTAACGAACATTGTGTTTTATTTAAAAAAAAACGTAGTACTTTATGTTTAAATAAACCGATTTATATTGGATTTACTGTATTGGAATTAAGCAAACTTCACATGCATCGAATTTACTATGAAGTTTTTAAAAAATATTACAATGATAAAGTCACATTATTATATACAGACACTGATAGTCTGTGTTTAGAAATAAAAACTCATGATATTTATGAAGATATGGCAACAGAACTCCCTAATATCTTCGATTTTTCGAATTATGAACAAGATCATTTCTTGTATAATACTGGGAACTATATGCGGTTAGGGTTTTTAAAAGATGAAACAAGAGGTTTACCTATTAAAGAGTTTTGTGGTTTGAAACCAAAAATGTATTCATATATTTTTGGAACGGAATGTAAAAAAACAGCAAAAGGAATAAAAGCTAGTGTTTTGAAAACTCTTCAACATGATAATTTTATCAAAACATTACGAAATGATGATTTATTACGAAATAAACAATCTCAAATTATTAGTAAAAATCATGAGTTGTGTACTGTTAACCTAAATAAAATTTCGTTAAGTAGTTTCTATGATAAGAAATATATATTAGATGATAAAATTACATGTTTGTCTTACGGACATTATATGATAAAAAGTATAAAACAGGAAGAATAATTTTCAATTAAACTACACGGAATTAAAATACTTGATCTCACACTACATGAGAGAAATACACAAATCATGATTTTTAATTTTAGTGATAATTTTTATAAATAATTTTTTTTTATCTTTTTAAAGTATATGTTTTTAACTATATATCTTTTTAAAGTATATCTTTTTAACTATATATCTTATAAACATTTTAATAAGATAGAATATGTGACTGTTTCTACTCAGATGAAAGAAGTCAGAATGTGATGAACTCTTCTAGTCAAATGGAATGACTATATTTTGTATGTTATAAATAATGTGTTAACAAAAAATAAATGGTGTTTTTATTTTATATGGTGTGTAGTGTATATTATTCAAATAATTAAAAGGTTAAAAACTTTCCAATTTGAAATGATGTGGTGGTAACTTAGACGTCAAAATAGAAACACGAATTCATAATCATGGCTGGTGTGCCTCCTAACAGTGGGGCTTGGTCGACGAGTTCTTTCGTTCTAAAATAATCATTTTTTTTTCAGATAACTCGCAGGAAGTTTATGCATACTAACAGGAAATTCCTAATCGTATTTCTTCTGGGATAAGAATATATCTAAAATTGTATCAAGGTTGTTGAATAGAGCTGGACTGAAACACGAGATTATTTCTGTATTATCAAAAAACACAACTATTTATAAAATGGAAATACATTTCTCTAGAAAACGAGTTATCAAAATACATTATCGATCTGTATATAAGAATTCACTCTTAGTTACCATTTAATCATCATGAGTCGACATGGTCCTACTTGTAGGGGGTGTCGATATAATGGTGTTAATTGTAGAACGTCTGCTTCAAACTTACATCAGCCAACATTCTGGAACGATAGTATCTGTGCTATTTGTTTGGAAGGCCAGGCAGATTGGACGATATTCTGCGGGCATACATTTCACCAAAGTTGTATTAGTGAATGGTTCAGAATAAAATTCAGCTGTCCTGTCTGCAGACGCACACTAATTAATATGAGGAGAGGGAGGAGATAGATATATGATTTAAGATGTATGACGATGTATTCAACGAATACATCTAAAAACACAATCATGAGATGTACATTCAGAACATTAAAGGTTAGGGGTTATAAATTCTTATACTTTATACCCGTTAACTCTCATACGGTCATATAACACTCATCTGAAGTTAACGGGTATAAAGTATAAGAAATTATTCCAGAAGTGATCAAACACCACTACTGATAACAAGAAAGATCAATCATGCATAAGCATTGATTATGAAACACTTTCCAACTGAAATGTAATTTCATTTAAAAATTTCTAAAATGTGATTCATTCAGTGGTAATATTTTTATATTATCACAGTACTACAGTAATTTATTATACTTAAATATTTAAAACTGTATCGAAATATAAATCATCTGATTCTTTATGCAAAATCAATGAATATTTCATTCATATAACTTGTATTCCAGACTCCAGAGCTAAATAATTTTGTGTGAAGAAAATTCAGCAATTCTTATGTAATTCATCTTACAATCGCTTGAGATATTTGCATTCTGCATATGTTAAAATTAGGCTTCCTTGAAGAAATAATAAAAGTTTAGGGATCATTTAAAATCACAACTATTGTAATTGCATAGGCACGGAATTTAGATACACAGATAATATATATGTGTATGTGTATGTACTCAAAGTATTGGAATCGTGTCGAAGATCGGAACTCGAATTTTCAAAGTATCTACACGTTTTGGGACTTCTAGAACACGAAAAAACTACTTTTAGGAAGACGTCTGTGTGTGTAAGGGTGTATCTGTGTATGTTTCTGTGTGTCTGTGTGGATATTACATCCACTCTAATTGAAAAACTAATGGACCGAATTTCATACAATTTGGTAGGTATGTTTTTTGTGGGAAATCCTGATGTTCATTAGATTATAGTACGATTCGTAATAAAAGAATCTGCCTTCTTTGCGAAATGGCCGCAGAAATTGCCTTTATCCACTCTAGCTAAAAACTAATGAACCAAATTTAACAAAATTTGGAGTATAATATTTCAATAACCTACAAGTGATTTATATACCAAATTTAACAAAATTTTGTATATAAATCATTTGTAGGTTATTCTACTACGATTCGGGAAAAAGTAACGGGCTATTTTTGCGAAATGGCCAGCAAAAATCGTTATATATAAAAATAAAAGACTACGTGTGCTCAATTATATCAATTAAATTCCTATTTTATATGTGATTTTTGACAACAAAAAGAATAAGACTAACCCCATTACTCTAGGACTAGCCGTTCTTGAGATATTCTAGTTTTTTCGCGTTTTCGCTACGCCACCTTTGACAATAAGTCCAGTTATCAAATGAGAACAAATTTAAGTTTAACGTGTAAATTCATTGTCATTTAAAATACTTATGTTGTGCAGATAAACTCAAATTATCATTGAATAAATAAAGAGAACGAATATGAGTCTGCAGGGAAAGACATGTGCTGTCCACATCAGAATTTTTAACAATATTACAACAATGATTTATAAAAGTGAACGGGGATTAATTGCGGGTCATTTCGAAAAAAATGTATGATCTATATTTAAAGATCCACCAAATTGCTGTAGAATAAAATGTTCTACAAATTTAAGCTGTGTACCAAATTTTAACTCTCTAGGACGTAGGAAAGTGCATTTAAAATGCCATCAATTAAATTTATCATGAAGAGTTATATAAAATTTATAAAAAATGAAAAATTGTTATCTACCAAATTATTTTAAAATAGGAAGCCACTCCCATATGCAAAACGTTTTAACAAATGGAGAGATATTTATTATATAATATCTCTCTCTTTTCTTTCTGGAAGATATCCCAAAGTCAGAATTTATTTGAATTTGTTTTTTTCCCTATATTAAATAATTTTTTTAATTAAAAAACTGCTTAACATATTTTACTGAATTTTTTTTTATATATTCTATGGGATAATGTGAATATTTCCTAAAAATTTCGAAGCAATTCGTGAATTTTAAATTTACTTAAAAAATGTTTGAAAAATTAGGTCCCATAGGGTTCAATGTATTTCATTTTTTCAACCCGGGTTCAATAAAAAACTAATTTCGTGATATTATTTATTTATATTCCCATAGGTCCTACAGACCGTCTGAACAACATACTAAAATTTCATTTTGATAAACTCATTTTTACGGCAGTTATCGTGCTAACGGACAGACAGACAGACAGACAGACAGACAGACAGACAGACAGAATGAACAAAGTCATAAACACTTTTCAACTTTGTTGTAAAGTGTTAAAAAATGAATATATTAATAATCGGAACGTTGGATTTTGGCCTTGATATAGTGACGGTTATGGACGAGCAGCATAGCTCGCTTAGAGCCCTATGAAAATTATTAATATTGAAAATTGTTTGGCTAATTTCGGAGTCCACGGCCAAATTAAGAAGGATTTTTTAGAATGCCGTATTTGTGAATGGAAGTGATTCCCAAGAGAAAATTAATTTCTTCCATGCATGGAGGAGAATCCAGAAAATGTACCGAAGGATTTGTTGTGTTCCAGAGCGATAATGCCAGTTTATATGCCTCTGGCCATCTAGCGACCCTCGAGGTGCTAATATCTGTTGGAGCTAGACCCGGTCCGGTGTTTTAACTTCCTGTGATCCTCCATCTCTATGATTTAGAACCACTTTAGATTAATTAAGCAATGGAGAGCCAGCCATACCAAATCCGTGGTGATAAAGATTAATGCGTTCGGTCGTCAAACTTACTAACCTCCCCTCTCCTTGGTTATTACTTTCCTAATATACAAAATGTAAAAGGAAAGTATTGTGACGGGGTCGAAAGTTCGAATTCGAGTTTTCGACGGGCACGTTTCAAGCATCCCTGATCAAAAATCAAATATTTTTGAGGTGATGTCTGTGTGTGTGTGTGTGTGTGTGTGTGTGTGTGTGTGTGTGTGTGTGTGTGTGTGTGTGTCAGTGAGTCTGGAGTCTATGGAGACGATATGTCACCAACGAATACAGCGATTGGAATGAAATTTGGTACAAAAGTCATAATACGCGAATACTGGAATTTTATTGTTTTTAAACGTAATTGAATGTTCAGAACCCCACCCCTTAAATTTTCAAGTGAAAGTTTGAAAAAAATCAAAAAATCAAAACCTTTAATAAAGATACGCTAATAGGCATTTTGTATGTAATTTTTCCTTAGAAAACGATTGACATAAACTTGAGAACGCTATCATAAACCGTTCTCGAGATATTGCACATTTTTCAAATAAATTTATCAAAATATCCCATAAATTAAAAAAATATATTAACTGTGGAAAAACCTATTCACTTTTCATACGTGATATCATGTGATATATTTGGTGACATTCTCGTGGATCTAGCTCGATCCATTTATGAGAAAAGATACTTTGAGTAATACTTTTGTATTTGAACGCCAATAGTCATTTATGTGCTATAAGAATAACTTATTTCTCCGTCCATAACGCTTGGCGAGATTTTGGCGACGAATTTGGCGTAATGTCGCCATATTGGCTATTTTTGAAATGTTGCCAAATTAACGAAAATCTCGCCAAATGGATAAACATGACTCTAAATCAATGAAAATGGCGACTAATTGTCGAAAATTTAAAATCTTAGAAAGAATATAAGTATCTGCTATAAGAAAAACCATTTTTTTACTGCAAAAGTAGTAAATTCATTGCATTTTATAAGGAAAGTCATATGTTGCCCACATCAGATTTTTTTTACTTAGGTTCGATGATATAAGATTTTACATTTTTCATAATATCCCGGTTTCAGGCGAATACCCGACTAAAGCAGTTATTCACGTCAAAAAGTCTGAAGCTCTACCCATCTCTGAATTGTAATTAGTATTTTCCATATCATAAAGCAATATATATATATATATAATTTCAGACTGTTTACAAATGTCTTCCTACATATGTAACTATCTAATCAACTTAATGAAATCGACACGATAATTTGATCACCCAAAAGAGTGATACATTATATGTATGTTAGATAATCATTTAGTTCTCAAACATTCTCTTTATTTCAATATCCCAACAAATATTACTACTATGGAAACTGAAATCTTACTCTGAAATACGAGACAAAACAAAATTATTTCCGATAACGATAACTGATAAAAGCTTTGACAGAAATCTAATAGCAATATCAATATTAAATTCATTTCGATTTGTTGAAATAATGATATTCAAATTACATTTGTTTCGGAAATGTTATGAGTGGTTTATTTTGTAAAGGTGCCCATTCTGTAATGTGAATTTGAAACATCAAAGTAGATAATATCTCGTTCCAGCTTATTTTCTGTTAGATCCTTTATCTGTTGAAGTACAATTAAATATTTTCAGAAATGGAATGTAAATGGGAATATAAGTGGGGGTAATTACTATATACTACTGAATAATAAATAGTACTCCCCCTTTAGTTCTACCAGCAGCCAAACGTCATAGCAATCAGCAAGGTTTAGGAAATATAAAGGCGGTATTGCAGCCCAAGATTCGAATAATGCTTTTTTCAGATTAGCCAAAGCCATTGGTGAAGAACCGCGTGTTTAATCAACGCAACAGAACTTTACAACTCTTCCCATAAATTTTCGATGAAATTAAGATCAATTGGTAAATGGAAAAGGGACATTTAAGTGTTATATCCTCATTTGAATCATTCTGGAGTCAATTTATTGCAATAAGGGAACGATGCCATGTTCCATTGTCTCGTTAAGATGATGTATAAATGATGTATAGATGATGATGTTCGGAACAAAACATTTGTACTAAGCATTGCTGATTCCAAACTATTACGTCACATCCGCTTATCTGTATTGTTCTTGGCAAGATAGCTCTATAGCATTGTGTGTTTTAAATAGCACATGCACTCTTTCATAGACATGACATTGTAGAAGAATATGTTCATCAGACCAGGTAGCATGCTTTCAATCGTCCACTGAGCAGACGTCGACAGACATAGCTTATTTTTTCCACGATGAGGTGAATAACTCTGGAGAGACCAGTATATGAATTTCGTGAAATTATAATGTCATTTGTTGGAAAGTAACAGGCCGATTTTTGTCAGAATTCAAAACAGTCTATTGTCAACATGAGCGTTAATTTCTTGTCTGTGGCTACACATTGACCTTGTTGCGTTTCGTTCTATAGTATTTCAGATGCTCTTGATACGCACACATAACGTTTTGAAATGGAAATACTAAAAGTTCAGCACTTCCAAAAGTGAAATGACTAGCCTTCCTGGCACTGATTATCTTGCTACAATCAAGTTCAATTATATAGCTGCCTTTTCCCATGATTGCATTCAGGTGAGTGTTTTCCGAAGTGCATACAGTTGCCCACTTATATCCGTTACACCCCCCTTAACTTCTAAACGGTGACAGCTTAGGCCATAAAGTTGGTGTCTAGGTATAATAAAAAGACTATGCGCTACTCGATGATACATTTTACAATGCCATCTATTGGCAAATTTTGGAATTAGCGTCCTATCTCGTAAACGGTGAAAGACACGTAAAAAGTCAATTAGAAAGTTGTAGAGCACTCTCGATTTAGTACAAAAAGATACCTTGCGCACATTAATACTCAAAACAGAATGCAAAAAATGAACATTTGTTTCGTCACGATTGTCATGTCATAAAGAGAAATTGTCATGTCATAAAGAGTGGAAGAAAGAAACTGAGACACTTCCCTGTCTACAGGATAATGTATTTACAATAGTATACTGCTCGAAATGCTCTCCGTTAGCCACTATATACATATGCACTCTGGACTGGATTTTCGCTACACATTGTGAAACATGGCATGTGTTACGGACGCACAAGCATCAGTAATGCGTCGTCGAAGATCCTGCAATGTTGGCGGAGGGGTCGCATATACCTGCCCTTTTATGTGTCCCCATAGGAAGAAGTCCAATGGGGTCAAATCAGGTGACCGCGGGGACCACTCGACGGAATCACCATACCCGATGACTTGATTCTGGAATGTCTCTATTAGGTACAGCTGAACGTTTGAAATCTTATGCGGAGATGCGCAGTCATGTTGGAACCATACATTTAGGAGTTGGTGCAACGGTAGATTCTCAACATAGTCGGTTATTACATCCTGCAGAAGCTGCAAGTACCGTTGTCCCGTTAACGTGCCCTCATAAAATACTGGTCCAATGAGCCAGTCATTAAAAACTAATCGACCTGCGTTGTTGATGTCGAACTTCGACGGCATATCTCGGAATTTCCAGCGACCAGGTATGAACGTTCAGTGTATTAGACATTCCGTTCCTCGAAAAATATGCCTCATCCATCCATATTATGTCTGTCAGGAATGTTGGGTGGACCTCTAAGTTATTCATCACAAAGTTGCACCACGTGTAACGTCTCTCAGCATCTCTTGGCAGCAATCCCTGCACAGGTGTGGACAGGTATGGATGAGCAACTGATTCATTCAGTATTTTCCAGACGCGGCTTTTCGAGAGGCCACAATTTTCACTCATCATTCTTGTGCTGCTCTGAGGATGGGCGAGAGCGTATGCTAGCACATCTTCAGGTTGCACTTTGCGTCCTACATTACGAGGTGTACGAATTCGAGGTCGGCTGGTCACGCAGCCCGTCTCCCGTAAACGTTTTACAACTTTTAAGATGGTCTGCCATGTAGGATACGGGCCTTGAGGGAAACGTTCACGATACAGCTTTGCAGCTGATGTTGCCTTACTCCCACATTCACCGTAAATTAACAACATCTCGCAATACTCGTTACTGCCGAATTTTGGCATAACTCCGCTTTAACGTACAACCCAGCAGAAACATCCTTTTTATAGTAGTAGTCTCTGGTGAACAGGTATGACCTTCCATCCTCATTTGCATAATACGTGAAATCCATGTGATTTTTATACCAGACATGGTTCAGATGAGCTAAGTGTTTGGAGAGACGCTTTTGCAAGATCAGCAGAAAGTTTTCATGGTTTGTAGAGACATTCAGTAAAGCGCGCAACCGGTGGGGACAGAACTCATGAATGCGAATCACGTGCGTTTCCCCTGCGCCACAACACAGGCTCGTATTTAGTCTGTAAGGTGGTATTTTCTCCCTTCGCTTCACAATGAAACAAATGTTCATTTTTTGCATTCTGTTTTGAGTATTAATGTGCGCATGGTATCTTTTCGTACTAAATCGAGAGTGCCGTACAACTTTCTAATTGACTTTTTTCACGTATTTTTCACCGTTTACGAGATAAGACCGCTAATTCCAAAATTTGCCGATAGATGGCGTTGTAAGTTGTCTCTTCGAGTAGCGCATAGCCTTTTTACTAAACCTAGACACCAACTTTATGGCCTAAGCTGTCACCGTTTAGAAATTAAGGGGAGTGTAACGGATATAAGTGGGCACCCTGTATAACTTCTGTATTAATAACCTATATCAGTTTCTACGGGTCATGCATTGAGACGTAATACTTCCGATTTGGATATTGCTATCAAGTTTCACATGATACTCTTAGTGTAAAATATTCCACAGCATTTGAAGAAAAATGTATAGTTTTACTACCCGGTTGATAGATCTAAAATAAAATATATGTATAAAAAGTCTCAATTTTATGTTGCATCTTATTGTTATTAAAGAATTCCATATACCAATAAGAATCAAGTATATACGTCCTTTAGAATTTGCCTGAAGATTTATCATCATGAAAATTTATGACAGAGTTACACATTTTCAATCTCCTACATGTATATTACAGGGAAATGAATAGGAAAAGTATTATGAAGGCGGCCTTATCGATCGTTGTGTTTTAGTTTAGCTGCAATCGGGGTTACAGTTTAGAGGATGGCCGTTGTTTGGGCACTGGTTCACCCTCCTCAGATACGAGGCTGGTTCTCGCAATTCTGCCTCCTGTCCGTGATTCCGTCGCAATCTTAATTAGTATATTAGTTATGAACCAATATCTAAGTTACTATCGATGTTGACATCATTTAGTTTGGCCTATTATTCAGTCCGATTCACCACTTGATTCACTACTGTCGTTTTATTGTTCTAATTTATTGGCATATCTGGTCTCACAGCAACCACTTTTATTGGATTGGGTATGGCCACTTTATTGTTGATAGACCTATCGTGTATACACAGTGTGAGACCAGAATATGTTCTCACATGAGACATTTTTATTTGTATTATTTATGGTGCCCAGAACGGCTAACAAAGCTATAGTCTGGCTGGCTCCGGGGTTTATGAGGACTTGAACTTTGAGGTCATAATACTGTCAAACAGCAGTGCGGAACCTACCTGCCTCTCGGCAACACGGGGCTTAGATTCCGCACTCCTGGAAATCGCCCGCAGACGACAAAACTGAGTCCTAGGATGAAAGGTCATAATACTATAAATTTAGGTGTGCCAGATCAGAGGGGCTGAGAAGGGCCTTACTATATGTGAAATAATGCCATTGGTTTGAGCACCACGGGGGAAGCATGGCGGAGCTACCCCCCCTCCCCGCCGAAGGAAACACAGCTTGGAGCAGACGAAATCAGAGTACAGTAGCAGATATAGATGAAATAAACGAAAGACAATGCAGAGATGGAGATCGGTCATGAAAAGAAAATAATTACGAATTTTGACTTAGAGCACGAGTAGAAAAGCATAAAAAAGCATACAAATGTAGAGTGACCCGTAGAGGTGATCTATGTGCGAGTGCAGTTTTAGTACGAGTCGAAGCCACATACCCCAGAGTTGTGACGATACTGTCAGCACTAAGACTGATGCAAGATCTTGGAGAGATGATAAGCCCAAGATTAAACTGGAAGGTATATGCTCATTTTCAGAGATCCTAGACACCATCGTAAATCTAATAATTCTGGTCGCATATGTCCCCTCGCTAAAATCATTAAATGAAAATTGATATTAATGAAAATTGATATTATTGATAAATTGATGTTGTTAATAAATAATATTGTTTAAGTTTAAATAATATAATCTTTTTATATTAATTAATAATTCTTTTCAGGACTTACACAAAAGGTAAAAATAATTGGAGGGTTTGTTGCGGCACAACAACGAGCAATGTACTTTTAATGAAAATTCCACTTTATGAGATCAACGGCCATGTCTTTAATGCTTAATAACAATAAATGTCAATTAATAATAATTAATGTTTATTATAACTTTAACTTTAAGTTAAGTTACTTCTTATATATATACGTCCCACACCCAGATATATTTTATTCTGAAGTTGTTTAGGCCCTTAAAGACTACCTTCGGAATGCTGGGTAATTAAAATATCTCAATATACACTAAAATAAAATATCACTAATAAGAAGCTGGACTCAACATTTTAATATTAAAGTTGATAAATTGCCATTAACTTCAAAATTATTTATTTTAACATTACTTATATTTCAACTCAATCTCTTGAAGATATAGGTAATAAATATCTTTTTTCGTGTCCAAGTAGTAAGATCGACCAATTTATGGACAGAAAATCCCAGAAAGAGTATACGGTGTGAATTTAATGAGAATATCCTAAATATGTAACAGTCTATATTCATAAAGAACTAATTTATGTTGAGTGCATATAAAGCAAACAAAATTTGATGTGGGCAGCACATCACTTTCCTTATATAATGCAATGAATTTACTACTTTTACAGTAAAAAATAGATTATTTTTATAGTAGTTGTTTATATTCCTTCCAAGATATTGAATTTTCGTGAATGAGTCGTCATTTTCCATGTCATCATCATGAGTCATCATTGATTTAGCGTCAATTTTTTCCATTTGGCGAGTTTTTCGCTAATTTAGCAACAGTTAAAAAAGTCGCAAAGTTGGCGACATTCCACCAAATCCGTCGCCAACATCTCTCAAATCGTTATGGACGAAAAAATAAGTTATTCTTACAGCAGATAAATGACTATTGGCGTTCAAATACAAAAGTATTACTCAAAGTATCTTTTTTCATGAATGGAACGAGCTAGATCCACGAAAATGATGTCATTCAATTTATCGCATGGTATTACATATGAAAAGTCAACATGTTTCTCAATAGGAAATATATTTTTTTTATTTTTTATGATTTTTTTATAATTTTTTTTATAAATGTGCAGTATTTCGAGAACGGTTCATGTTAGCGTTCTAAAATTTAAGTCAATCGTTTTCTAATGAAAAATTACATATAAATGTCTATTTGTATCCTAAATATGTAATTTTTTGCCGAATTTTTCAAAATTCCAAAATTTTACTCGAAAATTTAGGGGGTTTCTGAACATTCCATTGCGTATAAAAACAATAGACTTCCAGTGTTTACGGATTATGATTTCTGTACCAAATTTCGTTCGAATCGGTCCATTCGTTCGTCAGTTATCGTCTCCACTGGCTCACTGACACACACCCACACACACACAGACATCACTTCAAAAATGTTTGATTCGTGATCAGGGATGATTGAAACGTGCTCTCCCGTCGAAAACTCGAATTCGAATTTTCGACCCCGTCACAATACTTTCCTTACACTTTATGTATATAAGGAAAGTAATAAATATATTTTATTGTTATCAACTAATAAGATCGGCCACTTTATGAACAGAACATCCCAGAAAGAGCATACGGTGTGAATTCAATAAGAGTATCCTAAATATGTAACAGTCTATATTCATAAAGAGATAATTCATGTTGAGTGCATATAAAGCAAAAATATATCTAAATCTGAATGAAGTCCTCGAAATTCAGTTCAATTCTAATTTTCAAAGAAGCATGAATGAAATCTGAATGAAATGAAGTGATATTGACTCAAGTGTTCAGGACTTAATACATCTCTTTGTTAAAACAGTTATTTGATTATCCTTGCAGAAATCAGTTGGAATGCATACGTAAAAGTTTTAAATATAAGTGTATATTTGATTTATCAATACAAACAGGAAATTAATAAGGGCTGAACTTCTCGCTTAATCAATACAAAACTGGATCATAACTCAAAATACAGCGTAAATAAATATAAAATAAAGCATGTGTACGTTGTGAGAATCATTTGATTACTTTCTTCAATACAGCAAGTCTCTTAGACCAAAATAACGTATATTACTTTCCTTGCAATATATGGTAATGTATAGGGAAAGCATTGGAATCAAGCCGAAAATCGCAACTCGAGTTTTCCACAGATCTACAAATTTTGGGACCTCTAGAACACGAAAAACCTATTTCTAGAGTGACGTCTGTGTGTATCCATTCTAACTTAAAAACTAATTGACCAAATTTCATAAAATTTGGTAGATAAGTTCTTAGAGGGTGACCCTGGTGCTGATTCGATTTTAGTACAATTCGGGATACAAGAAACTGCCTTTTCTTGCGAAATGGCCTGCATAAATCGTTAAATCTAAAAATTAAAGACTACGTATTCCCAAAATATATCAGTTAAATGCTTAATGTATATGTAATTCTTGATGACAAAAATATAAAACTCACCCTCATTACTCTAGGACTAGCCGTCCTCGAGAAATGACAGTTTTTTCGAGAAATTACAGTTTTTAACAGAAAATAAATGAATAATATCAACCAATTAGTTTTGGATTGACCCAGAGTTGAATATATGAAATACATTGAACCCTAAGGAATTTAATTTTTTAAAAACTATTTAAGCGAATATAAAATTCACAAATTGCTTCGAAAGTTTTAAGATATATTCAAATTATCATATAAAACATATAAAAAAAATTTCAGAAAAATATATTCAGTAGTTTTTGAAATTAATTTAAAATAATAATTACACCCAATATATGAAGAGATCCCGTAATCATTATATGAAGAAATCACGTGACCCACTTCAAAATAAAATATGGCATCCATCTTGTGTCACAATCGGGATTTTTAAAGTTCTCTTTAATTTATAATTGGTGTTGCATTCGTCCTAAAACCGCTTTATTTTTTCATAATTTCTGTACATCAATGTTCTGAAAAAACGCAATTACAGTATATTTGAGATTAAATTATCATCAAATTTTGATTATTTCTACGACAAAGCCTACTTTTCACTTATGGAGATTGTAAACATATCAAGCTGTAATATGAGTTGTATAAGAATTCCTGAATATTTTTAAAGTAAAATTGTTTAGCGCTGGAGTCTGCAATATAGTTGATATGAATGAAACAGTCACTGATTTTACATAGAGAACAGACGATTTTTTAGCAGACTTTTTCGGTGAAGTTTTAAGCACAGAGTTAAATTACTTTTACCTTCATGGGTATAAGTTTTAAAGTAAAGTACATTATTGTAGCATTCTGATGTATTAAAGGAATAGAATATTTATGAATGAAATTTTTACCGCTTTTTCATAGAGAGCCAATCAATTTATATTTCAATGACGTCATTTGAATAAAGTAAATTATTTTTCGATGAATTTTCAAATATAATCAATTATTGTAGTATTGTGATAATTTTAAAAATATTACCACTGAATGTATCGCATTTTAGAGATGTTTAAATAAAATTGCATTGTTGTTGGAAAGTGTGTCATAATCAATGCTTTATGCATGATTGATCTTTCTTGTTTTTTTACGTTTTACTTCCCCTTCATCACACTGAATGGAGCCACTATTTGGAGTCTGCCATTTTGCCGTTTTTTTAACCACTTTAGTATGCGCGCATTTGGTCGTTTTGGTCCGGACTTGTTGCAGCGATGACTGAAATGCATTGCTGTCCAACATTTTTGTGTTTATATTCACTGCAGTATAATTTTTTATCCTGTTTATTATATATATATATATATATATATATATATATATATATATATATACATGGTGTCTAGGAAAGGTGTCGGTATCAAGGGAAATTCCTTGAGAACAAAGGCATTTATCTTTATTTTTTAATGCAGCTGCATAGGAAAAACTGTATTGCGACACACGACAAGACAACTGTGGGGGTCCTGACACCCCTTTTATGGGGGCGGCGAGGACTCGCTCCCTTTTATATATAGAGAAAAAGTCAATTAAACAATTGTAGGAGTTTGCTAAATTAATATAAACATGTGTTTGTCTGACAGAAAGAGCTGCAAATAATTGTCTAAAAATATTTTTAAAACCGAGTGATTCTTTAAACTGCAAATTCTTCTGATGACAGTCGTATAATAAACAATTTGATATATTTTGTTTGATTGTTAACTGCTGTATTTAACAGACAATTTGTTGGCAAACATCATAGCAGTCGAAGCTGGAAAAATAAATAAACAATAAATAATCTGAGGATGAAAGAACATTCAATCTAAGATGCTATGTGTTTGTCACTTCATTCTATTATTATTATTTCGATTTTATGAGCCACGTTTACTATGAGTACTAATGATTCATATTGCGAAATTATCCTCATTCTTGGAAAATGCGACGGGAATGCCAGTGCAGCCGAACGATTGCACGCATAGCGTGCCCCAATGCAAGCCATCTCAATCGCCAGAAAAGTTTAATTTTGTTTCATATGGGGGAGATTTTAGAGGCTATTAACTAGTTTCTAAAGTTATTTTCAGTGTCTTATCGGCAAAAACATTTTACTTTCTCTGTAATATATGACAATGTATAGGAAAAGTATTGGAATCAAGCCGAAAATCACAACTCGAGTTTTCGACGGGTCAACACGTTTTGAGACCTCTATAATAAAAGAAAAAACTATTTTTAGTGCGACGTCTGTGCGTGTGTTTACGTTTCTGTGTGTCTCTGTGTCTGCCTGTTTGTCTGTGAGTCTGTCTGTGCAATGTATGCATCCACTCTAACTCAAATTAATGGAACAAATTTCTTAGTAGGTTCGGTAGTGTATGAGCCTGGTGCGTATTAGATTTTGGTACGATTCGGGGTAAAAGAACCCGCCTTTTCTGCAAAATGGCCCTCAAAAATTGCCTGTATCCACTATAGCTGACAAACGACAAACTAATAAATCAAATTTTATGCAGTTTGGTAGATAAGTCACTTGTGAGTTACCTTGGTGCTGACTAGATTTTGATACGATTTGGAAAAAAATAACCTGTATCTTTTTGCGAAATGGTCCTCAAAAATCACCAAAATCCAAAATGAAAAACTACGTATGCTCAAAACTATTAATTAAAGGTTTGAGTGTTTAAAAAAATGTTTAAAATGAAACGACACCTTTGAAAATAAGTCCAGTTATCAAATGAAAACGAAAATTGAATTAAGAGTACAGATTCAATGTAATTTAAAATAGTTATGACTGTTATTTTGCGCAAATAAACTCAATTTAACGAATTATTAAGAAATAAAGAGAACGTGAATATGAGTCTGCAGGGAAAGTCATGCGCTGCACACATCAGATTTTTTATACTAATTTAGCTAACAACACTCTACAACCTTAAAATTTAATATTTCTCTATCTCTAAAAGGAAAGCGAATTTGCTCCCTACGCACCCGTAAGAATGGAAGTCAGACGCAAAAGATGTCTTATCATGTAGCGCCATTGGAGTTCCCTACGCAGCTGCATAAATTTGATGTGGGCAGCACATGACTTTCGCTACAGATTCAAATTAATTTTCTCTTTATTTCTTTAATAATTCATTAAATTCAGTATGATTGCACAAAATGACACTGAATTTGCACTTTTAATTCAATTTTCGTTTTCCTTGGTAACTGGACGTATTTTTCAAGACGGCGTAGTAAAAATGTAAAAAATTAAAATATCTCGAGAACGGTTAGACCTAAGGTAATGGGGTTGGTTTTATTTTTTCACCGTCAAAAATTACGTATAAACAAGCATTTAATTGATATATTTGGACATACATAGTCTTTAATTTTGGATTTTATTTGCGGACCATTTCTGTAAAAAATCAGATCCTCTTTTAGAATGATACACAAATCTAAACAGCACCAGCGCAACCCACAAGTAACTTATCTACCAAATTTTGTAAAATTTGAGCAGTTAGTTTTTTAGCTAGTGTGAATACATACAATTTTTGCCGGCCATTTTGCAAAAGAAAGCGGACTCTTTTTATTTTTTTTTTCAGAATTGTGCTAAAATCTAATCAGCACAAGGTTCACCCACAAGTGATGATTATCTGAACATTTTATAAAATTTATTCATGACATTTTATAAAATTTGGTCACTTAGTATTTTGAGTTAGAGTGGATACATACATTGCACTGACACAAACACACATACACACACACACGGACATGCAAACGAAGACATAAGCATAGAAACATTCACAGATGTCACGCTAAAAATAATTTTTGCGTTCTAGAGGTCCCAAAATGTGTAGATCCGTCAAAAACTTGAGTTGCGATTTTCGACATGATTCCAATACTGTCCCTGAACATTACCATGTACCGTAGGATAAGGATAACTCTCTTCATTCTTGAGAAATTTTCCCTAATACGGACATTTCTAGTCATCCTGTACACGTGTTCTAAAAGTATGCTCAACTGTATGATCTGCATACAAATCCACAGTTTTTTTACGTATTTTATTTATCAAATTTGACATGATTATTCTTCATTTCAATGACGGCAACTCCGTCTTTGTTCCGAGTTTCTAAGACAGGCTTTTCTAAAGATATTTATAAAATGAGCAAGATTAAATTTTATATGGAAATAGTATGGTGTAAACGATTTTGTTACAAAATTGTATATGAAAAAAGAGCTATATCATATTGTTCAGCAACATAATGAAAGCAAATATACATATTTAAACGCTGAACGATTTTATTTCATTTTAAGATTTAAAGAATACAACATTGATTTGAAAATAAATTTTATAAATTAATGTTATCACATTTTTACTTAGCTCACATCAGTTACTGCCTTAGGATATAAAATTACAACACATTCTTTTTATATTTTCAAATTCTTAAGACATCTGTTTCATTTTGGCAAATATTTTTTGCCTTTAAATATTTTCTAGTGTGATTTAACCGATTGCTTAAATAAGATAAAGATGTTGTGTGCATAACTTTTGCTACCATTTTGATTTGTGTTGGCCATAAATTTAAATCTGTTTGCAATGGTATCAGGACAGTTCATTCTTCAGATTTGTTTGCATTGCTTGTTTTGTATAGTGAAAACAGGAATTTATACTTTATTTTTGTTGAATTAGATAAAATATTTTAATAAAATTTTTGAGGAACATTATCATATGCAATACCATTAGAGATTGCACATATTTTCAATCACGAGTAACCACGGGTCTGCTAGTTTCCTTATATCTTGACCATATCTTACACCATATACGTTCAAACACCCAAAGTTAGTGTCCCAAAAAAGCACCGAATTTTATGAAAACGGTTTTATGAAATGTGAAATCTACAGAATTCTATTTCAAATGCTAAAACATTTCCGAATTTATTCCCTGCATTTTTTGGCAGTTCTTGGTAGGGATATAAAATGAAATGCTTGCAGTGCAGTTTAACTCTCCTCTTCAATGGTATAAAACATGTTTTATTATAACATGAAACTGAGTTCTATATGGACGTGTAAACCTTGTCAGAATCAAAAGTAAATACTGCATTACTGAGTACCTCTATATAGAGAAATAGGAGTGGAGCACAATAGTAAGACCTTTACCTTATAAGCAAATGGGTTGAAAATATCAGCCGTTATCACAACTTTCTGATGATTACGTTAACACTGTATTTGATTGTAGGGTATACTGGGGTAAGATGACGATGTTAACGAGTTTGATTTTTTTAATTCGTAAAACTTATAATACATAGTTTTGCAACATAAATAAATTATTCATACGTTCCATTATTAATTAAAATTAAATTATTCCCAAATTAATTATTCCCAAATTAAACCATATAAAAACATGTTTTAACATTTTCTCAAAAAAGAATCATCTTACCCCAGTGCTTAGGCAAGATGAAAACTCGCAATGTTTGACCTCACAAGACTTTTGAGGTATTTAAAGAACGTGCAAAACACTAATAGCGTTTAAAGGTGTACAATCATTAATAAATTATGCTATTTACAAAAGTCACAGATGAATTTCCTTCCTTCGTATCCAGTACAGTTTTCATGCCACCAAGCTACGCATTGAGAGCAAGCACAGTATCCAGTCTTCGTCGGGTGTATCAATATAAAGTTCATCACACGCGGGACAGTTAATATCATTGCTCTTTTAATCTGCGCTTACCTCGAAACGCAATTGTTTAGCAATTTTCTTGTTATTTCTCTGTGTTTTCTTTATTCCCATTTCATCATTTGGATTTTCTTTCTCAAGCAACAAATTTCTTATTAGTGAACTTGTTAAAACACTGGTTGACATTTTTCTTTTCTCTTTTGTTGATCTTTTAACTTGTGGTAAGGGTTTAGAGTTAAATATTGATGGAAGAGGGGCGCATCTTGATCCAGGAATTTGTTCACAGTTGGGATTATCTACATTTTCAGTGTCGCTATCATTAGCACCTAAAGAAATGGGCGTGCTTTCCTTTGTGAAAGATGACGAACTTTGTCATCTTGCACACGCTCAACTTTGTCATCTTGCCCACGCTCAACTTCGTCATCTTGTCCTGAATGACTAAAAGACACAACTTGGCTGGTGTACAGTAAACTATGCATCAGATTAAAACTATGATAGATTAGCTGAGTATTTAATACTATAAAGTATAACCATAAATTATATCAGAATTTAAGAACTTACTTTTAAGTAACTCAAGCTTATTTATTACAAGTCGAAAATAGTTTCACGGTCCTTAATGAAGTTTGACTAAGAATATAAATTGTACGTTTAGCAAGAATTGGGCCTTCCGCATTCGATAAGTTGCTCAGATGCAGCGGATTGTACCTATGCTCGTTAAGTGTTGCCACTTAAGATAATGTCGTTAAAACTGTTATTCGTCTTCTTGCCCAGCTCATCATCTTACCCCGGTCTTCCCTATATCCTTCGGCTGTTACTTTGAAAAACCCCATGTAAGCTGTACGGCTTAACTGGGCTCTTGGTAGCTGCAACTAAATGGTGCTCGCTCCGGGGCATGACTGACTTAATTGCGTTTACCTTTTTCTGCGCATATGACGACATGAGCGTTAAGAACGAGCTCATTTTGTTCTCGGGCTCTCAAGAGGGATCGAATTTGTTAACTGCAAGTTCCATCTTAATGCAACGTCGTCACTAAATATCCTTGGATGTCACCGGATTCTGTATGCACAGCAGAATTTAAAATATTTGCGCAAGTCATTTACACCTGGATATTTCTACCTCAAACCTAGCAAAATATTTTTAACTGTGATAATATGCTAGTGGTTTGGCAAAACCTCTCAAAGTTTCTCTAAACCATGGCATCACAAATAACGAATCGTAATTCCCATTTCGTCAAGCTGACAACTTTGTCATTGGTTGCCAGGTTGAGTGTCCAATCTTATATTGAAGAACCAGAGCAGCCCCCTTCATGCTGATAGAAAGTAGATCACTCGCCAGTACAACAATCAGCTCAAAACCTCTTGGTGAGCTAGCTGGACGACTTGGGTTTAAAAAAATGTGGTGACATTTAGTTTTCACCGAACCAATTTAGACGTTTTTACAACACACATTGTTTATTTTTCAAAAATATTACATGGTACGCCCATTTATTAAAATATTTCTTTTAAAAAAATAATCTCAAAATTTCATTAATTCAGTGTCATTTTCATTAACTTGGCATCATTTTCGCAATTTTTACGACATTTTCGTCAATGTGGGGTTAAATATCGCCAAGTTGGCGATATGTAGAAGAGGATCTTTTATATAATGAAAAGTATATATAATACTCATTTATATATTATCCATCCAATTATATAATATCCATCATAAGAAGAAATTAAAAATTTGCAAAACATTGCATCCCATTTGGCATCATTTTTATCAATTTGGCGAGATTGTCATGAATTTGGCAACAGTTTCGCCAATTTAGCAACATTAAAAAAGTCGCTAAGTTGGCGATATGCCGTCCAAAATTCGTTGCACGAGTACCGCTAGGCGTTAGAGGTGGAGGAAAAGAGTATTCTTATGTTCTTTGCAAATTATAGAATTTTCATCAAATAGTTGTCACTTTCATTGCGTCATTCTTAGCAATTTGATGAAAAGTTTATCAATTTGGCGACCTTTCTATCAATTTGGCGAAACTTTCAACTATTTGGCGACATCTAAAAATTTCGTCAAGTTGGCGATATTCCGATAAATTCGTCATCAAAATTTTTTCAGGCATTATGGTCGGAGAAATAGGTTATTCTTATAGTATACTAGCAGCATGCCCCTTCTTCGTACGGAGTCTTCTATATAAATAACATTGAAATTCTGTCTGTCTGTCTATATGTTTGTTCCGTCATCACGGGAGAACGGCTGAATCGAATTTCATGAAACTTTGTCGGTAGCCTAGAAATAGTCCCACTTAAAATCTAATCCATGTTTGGAGTTTCTACGATCAGTGGTTCTCGAGATATTAGTAAGAAACGCAATTTTGGTTTGTCTCATCATCACGGGAGAACGGCTGAACCGAATTTGATGAGATTTTGCGAATAGCCTTGAAATAGCACCCCATTAATTTAGCCCCAGGTTCGAGTATCTAAGACCAGGGGTTGTCGAGATATTAATGAGAAACTTTTTCCTGGGAGTTCTACTCTCTAACTCAGTGGTTTATCCAAACGAAAAGCTTGAAAATTGTTTGAAATTGAGTTAAAACTTGTGCTAAGACTACTTAAAGATTTTTGTGCTAATTAGTCACTTTCTGAAAACATGAATTATTTGAAACATGATTTAAATGGGAAATCTATCTCCATGGTTTATTTATCACAAGCTTTTACTGGACAAAAGTATAAAGAAATCAAAATGGTTATTTGATTTCGCAGTTTATGAGGAAGATTTTATCTTATATCATGTTGCTCAGAAACGCAATTAAATTAAATCTGTCTGTTTATTTTAATTATTATGTTTTCGATTTGAATAATAAACAAATGGATATGAAAATATATTTTAGAAAAGAATGATTTGAGTTTACTTATTGCATTTTTGACTGGATAACATCAGTTGCGGTCTTCAGGCTTAAACATTATTATTATTGATATTTTCGGGGAATGTTGGTTCAGGGATTATTGCTATTTTCAAGTTATATGCCATTGTTTTATTATGACAAAAATTGTTTAAACACATATGTTGTACGTTGTACGAGTAATCTTTTACAAATACACGGGTATATCATATAATCTACGAGAATATAATTAGTACAGGTATATTGGCAAATGTTTTGATATATATTGGCATATATTGGAATCAATTACGACCTTCAGGTTTAAAGATTAAGGGGATTATTGATATTTTCAATTTATTACGTCATCTCTTTTATTTTGGCAAAGATTTTTGAGACTCATATTGTAATATGGGTAATCTTCTAATGTACTAATACAGGTTTTATCTTCTAATATTCGCGTATAGAAGTAGTACGGGTCCAACACAATTTTAATGCTTTCATTTTGCATATATAGATTCAATTCATTTTTTTTTGTAAATTTGCTTACAAAAGGGGCCAGCATGTTTTATTCTTCAGATCTAACCGTGAAGATAATTTTTCATAGTGATAACTTATACACTTAAACTTTTCTTTAAGAGCAATACATTTTACATTTTAACAGGATTTGCATATGATTGCGAATTATAAGTTTCTTTATATTATATACTCCGTACGAAGAACGGGTATGCTGCTAGTATATAATATAAAGAAACTTAAATTTCACAATTATGTGCAAATTCCTATATTATACTAAATGACATTTTTAATCAATAAATTATATTAAAATATTTAATATAATGATATTAAAAAGAAGTTTAAGAATCTCTGTTCTCGCTATACAAAATTGTCTTCACGGGCAGATTTGAAGAATAAAACATCCTGGGCCCTTATATAAGCAAATTTACAAAAAAATATGGAATTGAATCAATACATGCAAAATAAAAACTGTAAAATTGTTTGGGACCCATACTAATTATATAAGCAAATATTAAACGATATAACCTGTATTAGTACCGTATAAATTGAAAATATCAAAAAATCTTTAATCTCTAAACCTGAAGGCAGTAATTTATTCCATTATATGTCAAAATGAAAGTGCTAAAATTATATGAGAAGATATACCCGTACTACTTATAATGCCGTAAATTAGAAGATATGTTCATGTATTACTAAGTCTAGCCGAATACTCGTTGAAAATCAACGGTCTCACAATAAGGAACCATTGAATATTGTCATCTTTTAATAATTCGCGTTTCACATTTATTCGGCAAATCGAATATTTTAGTGTGTGGAAATCACTAAAGAAGAAAAGATTGTAAATTTTAAATTGCGCACGTCTTCCTTTCGAAGTATCTACCAGTACACCAAATTAAAGTCTCTATCTCATCCCGAAGCATATTATTTTATCATCTCCCCTTTTGAACGTTTTTCTGTGGAGCACATCCATAAATGAACATTTTTGAAAAAATCTATTCGCCTATCAGATGATTGGCCCATATATCAAATATCAAGCCTCTATCACATTTAATGGAAGCATGTATCATTTAATCCGAAAATCGAACATATTGGTGTTCGTCACCCCCTAAAGTTGCAAATATTGGAAATCTGAATATGCACGCTTTCTTCCTTTCAAACTATCTACTAGTACACCCAATTTGATGTCTCTATCCTATCTTGAAGCATGTTTTTCTATCACTTCATATTTCGAACGTTTTTCTGTGTTGCACCCCCTTAAATGATCACTTTTGTAAAACCGTAATAATCATCGGGTTTTTTTTATCAAATGATTACCCCATATACTAACTTTCAAGCCTCTATCACATTATAAAAGATGAGTTTTTCATTTGTTCGTCAATTCGAGCATTTTAATGTGCGGCAATCCTACAATAGCAAATGTTGGAAAACTGAAATTGGACACTCTCTTCCTTTCTAACTATCTACACGTATACCAAATTTGAAGTCTCTATCTCCTCGCGAAGCATGCTTTTTTTATCATTTCACCTTTCGAATGTTCTTCTGTGGAGTACCCACCTCCCTTAAATATACATTTTTGAAAAACTCCATTCTTCTTGGGTTTTCTATTAAATGATTCGTCCATATACCAAACATCAAGCCTCTATCACATTCTAAAAAGTGTATTTCTACTTCATTCCGAAAATTAAAAAATTTGTGCGTGTGACACCCCCTAAAGTTGAAAGTATTGGAAAACTGAAATTGTACACTTTCTTCCTTTTAAACTATCTACCCGTACACCACATTTCAAATCTCATCATGAAGTATGTGTTCTTATCAATTCCCATTTCGAACGTTTTCCTCTGGAGCACCCCCTTAAAAGAACGTTTTTGAAAAACTATAATTGTCCTGAGTGTTTTTAACAAATGATTATTCCATATAACAAATTTATCAAATTTTAAACCGGCCGTTTCTCATTCATTCGGTAAATCGAATATTTTGGTATTCGGCACCCCCTTAAGTAGAAAATATTGGAAATCTAAAATTGCAGACTTTCTTCCTTTCGAACGATTTACCTATACACCAAAATTGAAGTATCTATCTTATGGCAAAGCATGCTTTAATATCATTTCAGTTTTCGAGCGTTTTGGTGTGGAACACCCCCTCTAGAGAGCGCTTTCGAAAAAGTCGATTTTTCCAGATGGTTTTATCGAACGATCGAGCCGTGTACCAAATTGCAAGCCTCTATCTATTCAGGAAGTGCCTAAAAACATGACAAACAGACGGACACTTGGCAATTAGTATATACTAGCCGAATACCCGTTGAAAATCAACGGTCTCGCAATAAGCAACCCCTGAATAGTGCAAATTTTTTAATAATTCGCGTTTCACATTTATTCGACAAATCGAATATTTTGGTGTTCAGTACCCCCTAAAAAAGAAAATATTGGTAAACTAAATTTGCGAATTTCTTCCTTTCGAATTATCTACCCGTACAACACATTAAAGTCTATCTCATCCCGAGGCACCCCTATATTATTATTTCTCCTTTGGAACTTTTTTTTGTGAAGCACATCCATAAATGAACATTTTTGAAAAACTCTGTTTGTCTTGTTTTTTTTTATCAGATGATTGGCCCATATACCGGATACCAAGCCTCTATCACATTTAAAAGGAAGTGTACCCCATTTATTCGGAAAATCGAACATATTAGTGTGCGGAACCCCTTAAAGTAACAAAAACTGAAAATCAGAAATTTCATACTTTCTTCCTTTCAAACTATCTTCCCGTATGCCAAATTTGAAGTCTTTATCCTATCGCGAAGAGAAGCATGTTTTTCTATCACTTCACCTCATTCACCGTTTTCTGTGTAGCACCCCGTTAAAGAACATTTTTGTCAAACTGTATTCATCTTTGGTTTTTTTGTCCAATGGTTAGCCCATATACTAAATTCCTCTATCATATTGTAAAGGAGGCGTTTTTTATTTGTTCGGCAAATCAAATATTTTAGTGAGCGGCACCCCCCTACAATAACAAATGTTGGAAAACTGAAATTGCACACTTTCTTCCTTTCCAATATTTTACCCGTACACCAAATTTGAAGTATCTATCTCATCGCGAAGCATGCTTTTCTAGCATTTTATCTTTCGAATGTTTTTGTGTGGAGTACCCACCCCCTTAAATACACACTTTTGAAAAACTCTATTCTTTTTGTGATTTCTATCAGATGATTCGCCCATATACCAAATATCAAGTTCCTATCACGTTTTAAAAGGGGCGTTTCTCCATTATTCCGAAAATCGAACATTTTGGTGTGAGGCACCCCCCCCCCCCCAAAGTAGAAAATATTGGTAAACTGAAATTGTACACTTTCTTCCTTTCAAACTATCTACCCTTACACCAAATTTGATATCTCTATCTCATTCCGCAGCATGGTTTTTTATCAATTCACTTTTCGAACATTTTTCTCTGGAGCATCCCCTTAAACGAACATTTTTGAAAAACTATATTCGTTTTGGGTGTTTCCGTCAAATGATTAGCCCATCTACCAAATTTCAAGCCTCTATCAAATTTTAAAGGAGCGTTTTCTCATTTATTCTGTAAATCGAACATTTTGGTGTGCGGCACCCCCTTAAGTAGAAAATATTGGAAATCTGAAATTGTACACTTTCTTCCTTTCAAACGGTTTACCCATACACCAAATTTGAAGTCTCTATCTTATCGCAAAGCACACTTTCTCATCATTTCACTTTTCGAACGTTTTGGTGTGGAGCACCCCCTAAACGAACATTTTAGAAAACTATATTTGTTTTAGGTGTTTTCTTCAAATGATTAGCCCATATACCAAATTTCAAGCCTCTATCAAATTTTAAAGTAGCCGTTTCTCATTTATTCGGTAAATCGAACATTTTGGTATGCGGCACCCCCTTAAGTAGAACATATTCAAAATCTGAAATCGTACACTTTTTTCCTTTCAAACGGTTTACCCATACACCAAATTTGAAGTTTCTATCTTATAGCAAAGCATGCTTTCCCATCATTTCACTTTTCGAACGTTTTGGTGTGGGGCACCCCTTCTATAGAACGTTTTCGGAAAATTCGATTTTTCCAGGGGGTTTTATTGAACGACCGAGCCGTGTACCAAATTGCAAGTCTCTATCAATTCGGGAAGTGCCTAAAAAAGCGTGACAGACAGACAGACAGACGGACACTTGGCAATTAGTATATAAAGATAGATTACACGTATTGCAATATGAGTCTCAAATATCTTTGCCAAAATAAAACGGATGACGTAATAAATTGAAAATATCAGTAATCCCCGAAATCTTTATAACAGAATGTCGTAATTGATTCCAATGTATGCCAATACATATCAAAATATATGCCAATATAATTATGCTTCATATATTCTTATAGATTAGAAGATATACCCGTGAATTTGTAGACGATTACTCGTATAGCATTCAATATATGAGTTTCAACAATTTTTGTCATAATAAAACAAAGGCATAATAACTTGAAAATATCAATAATCCCCGAAAATATCAATAATAATAATAATGTTTAAACCTGATGACATTAATTGATATTAACCAGTCAAAAATGCAATGTCAATGACATTTATTTTATATACATATCTTCATTATTCAAATCGGAAAAGTTTTAATAAAAATCGTATGCCGCATAAACACATTGGACTTACATCCGTTGGTAAACGACATGGTATCATTTCCTTCAAATAAATTAATGGAAATCACATCTTCTGAGCAGTGAAGATGGAAGATGTGGAGGCATTTTCTTCAATTTAGCGACAATATAGAAAATCGCCAAATTTATCGCCAAGTGGGACTGTAGAACTGACAGTCCCATTTTGCTACAAATTGACAAAACATCACAATACTGTCCCCTAACAAAACACAATTTCATTTATTAGGCGCGATTTTATCAATTTCATGATATTTTTATGGATTTACAAGCAGTTTTAACAATTTGGTGACATTTTTAAAATTCGCTAAATATATTACTATGTAGGATGGATGGACTGACCGACGAATGGTGCCGAAACATCATATCAGTACTCTCTTCTAAAAAACAAATTTAATTTCATTGATTTGAGTCGTTTTCATCAATTTGGCGACATTTCTGCCAATTTGGAAACGTTTAAGAAAAGTTGCCAAGTTTGCGATATTCTGCCAAATTCATAGCTCTGAATTTGCAGATCTGAAGAATGAAACATCCTGATTCCGTCTGTATATACTAAATGAAAACACTAAAATTGTATTGGAAGATATATCTGGCTATTCTTTTTCTGTTTCAACAATCGGTTAAATGAATTTACTGGGAAAACAAAATATATGAGTTTATTAGCTAAACACTTTATATAAGCTTGAAAACTCTTTGCCAAAATAAATGAAAGTGATGTACACAGTGCGCAATTAATACAATTAAAAGAAAAATCAAACCGTTCATTTTTAAGATATATTTCTATATACATTTATTTATAATTCAAATCGATAAAAAATAATAAAAAGTAACAAACACATTTCATTTAATTGAGTTGCTGAGCAACATGATATAAGATAGAATCTTCCTCATAAACTGCGAAATTAAATAACCATTTTGATTTCTTTATACTTTTCATTGGTGAGTAAAAGCTTGTGAAAAATAAACCATAGAGATGGATTTTCCATTTAAATTCGTGTTTCAAGCAATTCATGCTTTCAGATAGTGTCTAATTAGAGCAAAACCTTGTACCGTACACAGAGATAATGTTTTAATTCACTTTCACTATTTAAGCAAACGATTTTCAACCTCTTCGCTCGGACAAACCACGGAGTTAAAGAGTAGAACTCCTTGGAAAAAGTTTGTTTTTTCATTAATATCTCGAGAACGCCTGGTCCGAAAAACCCGAAAATTGGAATAAATTTATAGGGGGGGGGGGTCTATTTCAAGGCTATCCACAAAATTTCATCAAATTCGGTTCAGCCGTTCTCCCGTGATGATAGGCCAAACAGACAGACAGATCTTCAATTTTATTTATATAGATAAACGACTAATGGCGTTCAAGTACAAAACTACTAGCCAAAGTATTTTCTCTTATAGTAGATTCTTATATTCTTTCCAAAGTATTGAATTTTCAATAATTAGTCTTCATATCCATTGATTTAGCGTCATTTTTCTCAATTTGGCGACATTTTTAATCAATTTGGCGATATTTTCGTCAATTTTTCAGCTTTTAAAATACTCGGCAAGTTGGCGATATTCCGCAAAATCCGTTGCCAACATTTCAACAAGCATCCTGGATGCAGAAATATGTTATTCTTATAGTCGACAAACGACTAATAGGGTCAAATTAGAATGCTATTTCTCAAAGTGTTTTCTCACGTGAACGGGACTAGCCAGATCTACGAGAATGATATAATAAATTTAGCGCATAATATTACATATGAAAAGTGAACAGATTTCACAATGGCTAATACTTTTTAAGAATTTTATGTGATTTTTTTACACATTTATTTGAAAAATGTGCAATATCTCGAGAATGGTTCATGCTAGGAATTTAAAATTTGTATCAATAGTTCCCTAATAAAAAAATTACATACCAAATGTTTATTTACATAACTTTGTTGAATGTTCCAGTCTTTTGATGATTTTTTCAAAATTTCATTTCAAAATTTAGAAGGGTTCTGAACATTCGCTTGCGTGTAAAACAATAGGCTTCCAATATTCACTGATTGTGATTTTTGTACGAAATTTTTTGCGAATCTATTCATTCCTTCGTAAGATATCGCTTCCACAGACTCACTGACATACACACACACACACACTCGGGAATCACCTCAAAACGTTTTTTCGTGTGCAGGGATGCTTGAAACGTACTCTCCCGTCGAAAACTTGAATTCGAATTTTCGACCCTGTCACAACACTTTCCTTACACATTATACTATGTGCATAAGGGAAATAATATGCAGATTAAAATATAATATGTTTTCTTAAAATATATCTCGTTTTCTGGAAATAACCCGTAAAGCGTAATATTAGAAAATTCACTTTCCTTGAGGACATTGGATTATTCTGGAAAGAACAACTTATTTCCATATAATTATGTGTGCTGTTTTTAATTGCTAATGATTAAACATATCGATTTTGAGTGGTACTAAATGATATATAACTTTGCTGTAATAAATATATAAAGTTTAATGGTTTTTAATTTTAAAGTTACTGGATATATAAAGATTAATGCAACTGTGTTTTGCTAATATCTACATGTTTTGATCTGTAAGGGAAATCATACGGATTATTGATATATTATATATATATCCTTAGTTGACTTTATTCTTAACGATTTTTAACTTTAAACTAACTCAAATACTATATTTATTTAGGCAATTCACTTAGACAAATTTTTGTAGAGCAAAATAGTTTTAGTATTATTTAATTTGGCAGGCTGAGGGAAATTTGAAGTACTACTTGCCTTTAAAGATTATTGTAAACAAACTTTCGGCCAAAGAAAATAGTTTTTCTGTTCTTGATTTTTTTTTTCATATCGAATGTTAGAATGAAATTTAATTTCATATAATCCTTTCAGCTTTTTGAAACAAAAAATGCTGAGTTTGAAGAAACATTTTGTAAAAGACTGCGTGGTATTTTATATTTAATTCATTGCTATATTTTATAGTTACTTTATTAAAAGCATTTGGATATTTAACAGTTTGCATGATTTTATTTCTCCTAAATGCGTTTCAGTTGTAAAAAACTGATTAGTTTACAGGTAAAATATTTTTATCGCCCTTTTCGCCTTAAATATGTTTACAGAAATTGCAAATATGTTTACAGAAATTGCTTATATTTTCAATATTACGTGACACTACATAGAGAAAATAATATATCATAATAAGATATATGATATTTCTATGCATACCATACACCGTATTTTTTCGATTATGAGATGC
This sequence comes from Amaurobius ferox, assembly GCA_951213105.1. Taxonomy (NCBI): domain Eukaryota; kingdom Metazoa; phylum Arthropoda; class Arachnida; order Araneae; family Amaurobiidae; genus Amaurobius; species Amaurobius ferox. The sequence continues at coordinate 54,779,316 of OX578147.1, forward strand.
ACTTTTCCCCACATAAACGTCTTTGTAAACGACGTGCGGAAAACATTGTTTTATAAACGGAATTAATGGCATCTTACAATCGTTTATTTCCGAATTTTTCAAGCTCTGCACATGATACATCACCTCCAAATTATTGTTAATAAATACTATTATTGTTAGTAGATTTAATTTCATTATAACATAAATATTCTTTGAATGTATTTGAGCATTTAAATGTATAGGAATATACCAGTTCTTCGTACGGAATATGCGATACAGTGGTAGTAATAAGGCATTACAGATTCTAAAAGTAGCAAAAGTGACAGACTGAAACCAGCCTCTGACGCGAAAACGCCAATTTTTATTATAATGCTTATAGTCATTTATGACCAAGAAATTTAATGATGATCTTGTGGCAGAATCAAACAAGGCCGCGGGGCTATAGGAGATTTCAAATGAAGCTCGGTATAATCTCCACCCAAATGACTGGATAAAATCGGCAAACAGATCACGGAGAGCCTATGGAAGCAGAGGAGAACTCACAGAATATCCCGTCCAACAGAATTGAAAAAGTTTATTGTCATAAGGTAATTCGTTCCTGACATTATTTAAGTAAAATAACTTACCTTTGATGCCGTCACTTAGGGTGGAGTGTCGAAAACCCCGGGTTCTCGGGCACTGAGAAATAACGCTCACCACATGGAACACTAACTCACATTTAAATTGATCAATTCTTTAATTTATTTATATCTCTATATATTGACTAAATCATAAAATGAAATCAATAAATTTAACTCATATACCACATATATGTCAAATTAATTAATATTGCATACATATAGATGGGTTTTAATTTCTAAGAAAGCCATTATTATATTCATTGTAGAATTCTCGCTCCATTATGTATTATTGTTATTATTAATTTGCAAATACTCTCTTTGTCCTATCTTAACATGGATAAGTAAATGGTTACCTCAGTTTGTGACAAAGCGGTGACATCAATCAAACTTGTATAGATGCATTGGAACACTGTGCGTGACATGGCACTGACTACTGATCCATATTTTTAAACACTTTTCCAGTTATGACATGATGAGAGAATACTCTGCTATGTGTCAGCATTTATTTTTTGCGCATCGTGATGCTACTGCAGACTGCAGTACTTCGACGCACTATCGTAAAATAAGGAAAGGGGTTGGAGTTTTTACTTGTTTACTGCCTTCTATTTTAGCATCGAATCTCTCTGCTTTTTAGACTCTCTGTGGGAACACACTTTTTCATTCCCCCTGCGATGTCATGCACCAAAGAGATACTTCTTGTTTCATAATAAGCTGTACAGTATGCGAAATGCCTTTATTGACTTATGCCTTTAGTTATCAATTACCAGTAATATCATTAATTTAACCATAATTCAAACAATCATTTCCCCGCTTAAACTCAACTGTCATACTCTTGCTTACCAAAATAAATAATGCTGAAGAAATTCAGAACTTCTAATATTTTGTGTTTTAATCTTAGAATTTATACGAAACAAATGCCAACTCCTTCAATTATTTAATATAATGTATGCTCATATGAAATATCATGCCGGTACGTACATTCGTTCATAAGTTTTCTTGCACAAAATTTACATGCAAATACATATACAAATACGCACTCACACAAACAAACTCTTTGCATATACGCATACACACAAGAACACATACACATAGCACGCACACAAACAACCACATATACATATAGGCACACATATCCACACACATACATGCATCTTGCGAAGCAAGATATATGTATGTATGTATGTGTATGTATCTTGCACACAACTCAAACATCTTGCGGAGAGTGTTTTTATTGTGTTAATGAGGTCTTAAAACATACTTTTCCTACCACTTATTTTCTTTCTATTTTCGATTCATACCAAATAAAAATATATTAAAATAACATGATATGAATTATTTTATGACTTTGATAGCAATGCGATATGCCTAAACTACAATTTGAAAGCTATAATTTGTTTCCATAAAGACGTCAAAATGCGAGGGAACTCAGTAACGTACTACATACCAACTTCTTTTATAATAAAATTTATACAGTATGCCAAATGCAATGCAGTTATTAACTTAGGATGCTTTTATTTATAAATTGTATATGTAATTTGTTCGATATCAATCAGTTACATTTTCACGTACATATGTCAAAGTACACATGTACATTTATTGTACTAGATTTTTTAATACATTGTATTGCCTACTTACAGGTGTATAATTTCAGACGGATATAATTTCAGACAATTAACTATTGTCTAATTTCTTTATAAATATATCAGTGTTTATTACAAATGAGAAAAGTACTTAAATATATTGTTTTTTTATAAAAATGTTCTCATTATATTCAAAATTCCGTTATACCAAAAGTTTGTTATAAGAAAATCTCAACATGCTATTATCGTTCACATACACATAATATTTATAGACAAATAAATCAGAAAGTAAGATAATTAAAATATATCTTCTTTATTCATAAAATGAAATAAAAGGATATTTATAACCCCGCGGGATACTGAAATTAAAAAAAAAATAATTTCATATATCCCAGGATGTAAAAAATACCTCGGATTGCAATCTTAAAATTATACCTTAGGAAGTATAAACTATTTCTTGGCCGCATCCAAAGCGCGCGGTTTCGCAGTTTCGTTTTTCCAAAACAGCTAAATATCACCAAAATGTTGTAAAACGCAGGTTAAGATGTTTCAATGAATATTTTTACTTTCCTTATATACATAATGTATAAGGAAAGTATTGTGACGGGGTCGAAAATTCGAATTCGAGTTTTCGACGGGAGAGCACGTTTCAAGCATCCCTGATCACGAATCAAACATTTTTGAAGTGATGTCTGTGTGTGTGTATGTGTGTGTGTGTGTGTGTGTGTGTGTGTGTGTGTGAAAGTATGTGTGTGTGTCAGTGAGTCTGTGGAGACGATAACTAACGAACGAATGGACCGATTCGAACCAAATTTGGTACAAAAATCATAATCCGTAAACACTGGAAGCCTATTGTTTTTATACGCAATCGAATGTTCAGAACCCCCCTAAATTTTCGAATGAAATTTTGAAAAAATCGTCAAAAAATCAAAACCGCTAATAAAGTTACGCACATAGACATTTCTTATGTATTTTTTCATTAGAAAACGATTGGCATAAATTTTAGAACGCGAACATGAAACCTTTCTCGAGATATTGTGCATTTTTCAAAAAAATTATGAAAAAGTCACATAAAAAAAAAATCCTATTGAGAAACATGTTCACTTTTCATATGTAATACCATGCGATAAATTGAGTGACATCATTCTCGTGGATCTAGCTCGTTCCATTCATGAAAAAATATACTTTGAATAATACTTTTGTATTTGAACGCCAATAGTCATATATCTGCTGTAAGAATAACTTTTTTCTTAGTGCATAACGTTTGGCGAGATTTTGGCGACGAATTTAGCGGAATGTCGCCAACTTGGCGACTTTTTCGAATTGTTGCCAAATTAATGAAAATCTCGCCAAATGGATAAAAATGATGCTAAATCAATGAAAATGACGACTAATTGTCGAAAATTTAATATCTTGGAAAGAATATTAGTATCTACTATAAGAAAAACCTATTTTTTTACTGTAAAAGTATTAAATTCATTACATTATATAAGGAAAGTCATGTATTGCCCACATCAGATTTTTTTATAATTACATTGATGCAATAATTTCTTCATGAAGCTCAGCAATATCTCCTACAATTTTTTTATCCTACAAAGATTAAGGGGAGTAGAAATAATTTTAAAAAATCTGATGTCGGTAACACATGACTATCCTTATATAATGCAATGGATTTACTACTTTTACAGTAAAAGAAAAGATTATTTTTATAGTATTTATTTGTATTCTTTCCAAGATATTGAATTTTCGTCAATGAGTCGTCATTTTCCATGTCGTCATTTTCCATGTCGTCATCATCAATGAGTCATCATTGATTTAGCGTCATTTTTATCCATTTGGCGAGTTTTTCGTTAATTTAGCAACATTTAAAAAAGTCGCCAAGTTGGCAACATTCCACCAAATTTGTCGCTAAATTCGCACCAAGCGTTATGGACGAAGATATAAGTTATTCTTACAGCAGATAAATTACTATTGGCGTTCAAATACAAAAGTATTACTCAAAGTATCTTTTTTCATGAATGGAACGAGCAAGATCCACGAGAATAATGTCACTCAATTTATCGCATGGTATTACATATGGAAAGTGAACATGTTTCTCAATAGGAAATATTTTTTTTTTATTTTATATGACTTTTTGATAATTTTTTGATCTCAAGAACGGTTCATGTTAGCGTTCTAAAATTTATGTCAATCGTTTTCCAATAAAAAATTACATAAGAAATGTCTATTTGCGTAACTTTATCAGCGGTTTTAATTTTTTGACGATTTTTTAAAAATTTCATCGAAAATTTAGGGGGGTTCTGAACATTCGATTGCGTATAAAAACACTAGACTTCCAGTGTTAATGGATTGTGATTTTTGTACCAAATTTCGTTCGAATCGGTCCATTCGTTCGTCAGTTATCGTCTCCACAGTCACACTGACACACACACACACACACACACACACACACACACACACACACACACACATATATACTTTCACACACACACACACACAGACATCACTTCAAAAATGTTTGATTCGTGCTCAGGGATTCTTGAAACATGCTCTCCCGTCGAAAATTCGAATCCGAATTTTCGACTTCTACACAATACTTTCTTTATACATTATGTATATAAGGAAAGTAATATATATTTTACTTTCCCTGCAAAACATGGTAATGTAAAGGGAAAGTATTGGAATCATGTCGAAAATAGCAACTCGAGTTTTCGACGGATCTATACGTTTCAAGACCTCTAGAATACGAAAAAACCATTTTTAGCGTGACGTCTGTGTGTGTGTCTGTCTGTCTGTGTGTCTGTGTGTCTATCTGTCTGTGCAGATTTTGTATCCACTCTAACTAAAAAACTATTAGACCGAATTTCACAAAATTTGGTAGGTAAGTCACTTGTGAAGGAGTCTGGTGCTGATTAGTTTTGGGTACGATTTGGAATAAAAGAACTCGCCTTTTTTGCGAAGTGGCCCGTAAAAGCTTGTATCCCCTTTAACAGAAAAACTACTGGACCGAATTTCACAAAATTCTGTAGATGTGTCAGTTGTGGGTTACCCTGGTGCTGATTAGATTTTGGTACGATTCGAAAAAAATAACCTGCCTTTTTTTGCAAAATGGCCCGCAAAAATCGTCAAAATCTAAACTAAAGAAGTAGGTATACTCAAATATATCCATTAAATGCTCGTTTAATACGTAATTTTTAACGACAAAGGAATAAGACCAACCCCATTACACTAGGACTAGCCGTTCTCGAGGTATTTCAGTTTTTCGTACTTTCCCTACGCCACCTTTAAAAATAAGCCCGGTTACTGAATGAGAACGAAAATTGAATTAAATGTGAAATAAATTTAATTAAAATAAAGAGAACGTTAATATAAGTCTGCAGGGAAAGTCATGTGCTGCTCACATCAGATTTTTTTCTTTCAAGGACGCATTGCCATTCACATTCTCCCATGGAACTACAGGGGAAACGGAAGGCTCTGTGCGGGAAGAATCCCTGAAGTCACGTGACAACTGTTTCGGTCCTTCGTTAGGGTTGCCGAGGCTTTCAAATGTACTGGGTCAGACCCTGAATGGAAACACTTTTGTCCTTCACTGCCTCCATGTGACCGAGTCGTATTACATAAGGGGTGATTAACTGAAGCATCCCCTGTTCTGCAAATCATAGTAATCGTTGGTTTGGTAGAATTGGCGATCATTCATGTAATGTACGGCAGTTTGTATCTTACCTATGTCGAGCTATGTCCACGCGGTAAGCTTACATGATCGTATCCATTGAGATGAATGAATAATAACATTTATTCTTTCATATTTTCTGTATTATCATTCTTATACTTACTATACATCCTGTCTTTAATTTTATTCATTTTATATATATTTTTATTTACTTTTATTCATTTATTTTGCACTTCAAGTACTGCTAATGATTGAATAATTATTATTTTAACTTTCTTGTGCTCTAACTTTATTGCATTTATTTCTTTGTTGCAACAACACGTCATATATTTATTAGTTTAAAATCACTTGTGAAGTGCTCAAGAGAACAAGGTAACAGTTTCCATATATGTTTGAGGACTGTAATAAGTCAGTTAAAATACTGACTATAAGTCTATACAGTCTGACTATAAGTCAGTCAGATGTGTTTCAGTCTCCCACTGAAACACATCTTCGTCTTTAAGCAAAATAATCTGTCATAATAATTTAAACTGATACTACAGAATTTTAATGATAAATTTAATCTTGAGCGATGTTAACAGCAATAATATTTTAATAAATTTTGATTTGGCAAATGGTGTCTCTTCATTGTATTGAAAGTAAATGGATACTAATAATCAATTTGTTTTTCGAATACACCTGAACGCACACAAATAAATTAGTGGCCTATTGCACTCATATTGTTTAGCAATTGCAATGTTGGACAGATCAGTTAATGTTATTTCAGATATCACCGGGATTTTCTTTTTTAGTCACCACAGAATATATAAGGAAATTATTTAAATTATTTAACTCTGGAGTCTGAAATATAAGTGATATGAATGAAATATTTATTGATTTTACATTGAGAAGTATACTATTTTATAGCATTTCCTTTTTTGAGAAAGTTTTAAGTTTCCAAGTAAAATATATTAATGTAGTACTGTGATAATTTCAAAAAATATTACCGCTGAATGTGTCGCATTTTAGAGATGCTTAAATAAAATTGCATTCCTGATGGAAAATGTTCCAAAATCAATGCTTAATGCATTGTTAATATTTCTTGTTATTGTATAATCAGATTCAGTACTTTCTGTTAGTACATAGTATGAGTTCCTGCTCTAATCTTGAACGATTCATACAATTTAATCTATTTATAGATCCTTTAGAGTTTGTCAATTTTCTAACAGAAAAACTTCATGTTCTCTTTAAATTTTGGATTACCGTTAAGACTCTTTCTCACTGAAGAAAAAATTCATTTAGTTTTGCTGGTGGCATTTTATTTCAAATAATCCCTTTGGCTTAAATTGCTGAGAACGAATCATTGAATAAGAATAGTGTATATTTACTTCATTGCCTTATAATAACTAGGACATTGTTTTTAAATACGTTTTACATTCCTTATACCTAATGTATAAGGAAAGTATTGTGACGGGTTCGAAAATTCGAATTCGAGTTTTCGACGGGAGAGCACGTTTCAAGCATCTCTGATCACGAATCAAATATTTTCGAAGTGATGTCTCTGTGTGTGTGTGTGTGTGAAAGTATGTGTGTGTGTGGGTGGGTGTGGGGGTGGTGTGCCATTGAGTCTGTGGAGACGGTAACTGACGAACGAATAGACGGATTCGAACGAAATTTGGTACAAAAATCACAATCCGTAAACACTGGAAGTCTATTGTTTTCATACGCAATCGAATGTTCAGAACCCCCCTAAATTGGCGAGAGAAATTTTGAAAAATCGTCAAAAACTCAAAACCGCTAATAAAGTTACGCAAATAGACATTTCTTGTGTAATTTTTCATTAGAAAACGATTGACATAAATTGTAGAACGTTAACATGAACCGTTCTGGAGATATTGCACATTTTTCAATAAAATTATCAAAAAGTCATATAAAATAGAAAAAAAAATATTTCATATTGAAAAATATGTTCACTTTTCATATGTAATACCATGAGATAAATTGTGTGACATCATTCTCGAGGATCTAGCTCGTTCCATTCATGAAAAAATATACTTTGTGTAATACTTTTGTATTTGAACGCCAATAATCATTTATCTGCTGTAAGAATATCTTAATTCTTCGTCCATAACGCTTGGCGAGAATTTGGCGACGAATTTGGCGAGATGTCGCCAACTTGGCGACTTTTTTTAATGTTGCTCAATTAACGAAAAACTCGCCAAATGGATAGAAATGACGCTCAATCAATGAAAATGACGACTCATTGACGAAAATTCAATATCTTGAAAAGAATACAGATATCTACTATAATAATAACCTATTTTTTTCACTCATTACATTATATAAGGAAAGTCATGTGCTGCCCACATCAATTTTTTTTTTAATTTATTGATTTGCTATAAAAATCTTATAAAACTTGGAAGTCCTGAACTGAAACTTTTGGATCTATTTTTCCGGCAATTTTTACATTAAATGATCCATTAATGTAACTTTTACATTAAATTTACATGCATGCAATTTTTGCATTACTTTAACATTTAATGCAATTTTTACCTGCATTTATATTTCATGAAAAATTTCCAAAATATGCCCATTTGCTTTGGTCAAATATTAAAAATACTTTTTTATCCAGAGTTTGAACGCATTCCAAATATTGAAAAAGAAAGCTTATAATAGGTATTTTACATGTAGAAAAGTACCTCTGAAACATTGAAACCTATCTTAATAATTGGATGGTGGCTCCACTCCGATGGAGGCAAAATGGTTTTGCATGAATTATTTCCTCTAAAATAAAACTCCAATGAAGACCAATAGGTTTATTCGTTGGTTTACGTCTCATTTGTTTCTTTTGCAACACGAAGTGAGATACATAACCGAAACAACTTTATCGTTCGAAGTTACGTTAGAATATCAAGTGAATAAATGTTTGATGGCATGAAGAATATTTTCAGGATCTAGTGCGAGTTGTAATCTAGCCATTATCTTCATAAAGTCTATTAACCCTGATGTTATCTATGTTAAAATCAACTAGATTATAATGTGCATATTCGGACCATTTCTTTATGCAAAACACATTTACAAAGCAGTTCCAAATATTAACATATCGAATTCCTAACCATTAGATTTCTTAACTCCGGTCCAAAATTCAATTATATATTCTTGTAGGAGGACTATGAATTACTTTTATACTAATACATATAACACTTTTACTTGTTGTTGTTGCTGAGCCCCTTTGCCTAGGTAAAGTCCCCGCCCCACAAAAGATCCCGTCGCCCATAAAGCAATGATGATACCAGCATGCCATGATCCTCCCCTAGAAGACGTTGTGGCAGCTGCCGACTCTGCTCCTGCCAAAGACATCTTTCAAAGGTGCTTGAAACTTGTATCCGAATTATAAGTTCGGAGTGGAAGTTAGCTTTTGATCTAATCTTTTAATGCCGGTCTTGTAATCACGATGTCCCGAGTTCGAGCCTGGCGATTCACAATTGCCAGAGTGTTTACCCTGGACATACGAGCACGAAAAACACCTTCTGTTTCCAACGATCTCACCTCTCAACACGAGATAGCAGCCACGATATACCTGAGGCGCCCACCACTCCCTTCCTGCTTGACCACGACTGACGTCACACCCGAGGCAACACGCCTTCCGGCTATTCAGCCCCTCAACTGAGTTTTGGATGGGGACACGCGGGGTTTTTCTGGAATGGCCCCCTCCTCGCCGAAATTCGACCCGGGCTTCTCATCAGGGAGGGGGGAGTGTGTGGCAGTTGCAGACTCTGCTCCTACCAAAGACATCCATCGAAGGTCCTTGGAACCTGCACCTGAATTATAAGTTCGGAGTGGAAGCTAGCTTTTGCTCTAATCTTGTAATGTCGGTCTTGTAACCACGAGGTCCCGAGTTCGGACCTGGCGGCTCACAATCGCTACAACCTAGACAGGTTCCCATTATTTCCGAAGTCAGATCCACAGCGTTGGGAGTAGTTGCGACTTCAGTTAATTGAAACACTTTGCAGTCCGACGAGACTCAAAATCTGCCTGTTGACATTTAACTCGAAAAAAAAAGTATGACCTTCACACCTAGGGTGACCCTAGCAGAAGAAAAACCCCTGGAGTACTTCACCCATTGTACCCCTGGAGTACTTCTCCCAGAGCTACCCCCTCGCCACAAATTAACTTTTATTTGTTTAGATATAAGCATTACGCATTTTGACATCGAAAAAAATTTCAATCTTCTTTAAATTGAAAGTACAATTTATCGAAAATTATTAGAGCTTCGTAAATACATACTATTGATCTAGAAATAGGATTTCACAGTAAATAGTTTTGCCGTTTGCTGTTTACATCTATATTTTATGGTTTAGAAGAAATTCCGAGTGAAATTAAGGCGAAGTGAAGCGAAAACGCCTTCGAAAAAGATTTATTTTTTTCGAAAAAAATTTCAAAGTATTAAAATATCGAAATTATTTTTGCAAATTATTAAATGGTATCTTATTTCTGAAAAAAATTCAAAGTATTAAAACATCGAAATTATTTTTGCAAATTATTAAATGGTATCTTATTTATGACAAATATGTATATATTATTTACATTTATATCTATTGGGTTCTAAGATATAAGCGTCCAAAGTGCTTACATACTTCGGAACGCTCCGATTTCAGCTGAATACCGTGACCATAACTTCTACTGATATCAAAAGCAAACAATGAAGACATTATAAAACAGATCCAAGAACAGGTGTAATGGAACTAAATCGATCTTCATGTCTCTAATAATAGAGTCTAAGCAACAATGTTTACATATTTAAGATATAATATTTAAGCATTTCATGTGCGTTCTTATTACTGAAAACATCATTTATATGACCGGCTTCGTACTCGTCGACATTACATAGGTAGTGCAATCGCTGCATAGGTAGTACAATCGCTGCAAAAGAACATGATATGTGCAATTGTCGTGTTCTAATTTGATTATATAAATACAGAGTGGTCCTAAAATAACTCCCTCTATTTATTAAGCAATAGAGACTAATTGATAGTACCTAGATGACACCTATGGAAGTAAGGGATTGATATGGTGATATTACCATACGCTATGTGATGGACAGAGCTTCTAGCGGTAAAATTAGGAAGTTATCACCTACATCTTGAAAGTATGATAGATTAAGAAAAGGTCAATTAGAAAGTTGTAGAGAATCACCAACTTTGCAGTAATCATCATATCATTTATCAAAAAAAGCTATATACATAATGGACATCTTAACATAAAGTATATTTAATATGCACACCGTGTACCCCGAAACATGTTCTATGCAGAAAATAATTCTCTGAGGCACGCTCTCCTGCATTAGGAGTGAATCTAGAGTAATATGAAATCGCAAGGCATACTGCCATGCAAACTTCAACATTTCATCTGACTTCGTCGTATAGCAGTACCAGCTCCCTGTAATTCTCATACGAATGGCCTGTCATGATATTTCCTAAAAAAGGCCATAACGATCTACGAATTTCAAATTGAAATTTTCTGTATCTCTCATAGTTTCTGAGAAAAGTTTGCTAACTTCACAATTTTGCAGCAATGAGCGATTCCGTCAGTCTCATTTAGCAGCGCACAAACACTTTATTATACGTATCCCTTCAATATTGCTACTGCCATAGTTCTATCTACCATCATTGTAGTCTCTAGAGGCTAGTAAATTGGGAAAGTTATTTTATGACCATTCTTTATGTGTAAAGACTTACCTATATAGTAAGAAGATACACATTTTTGTCCCATTCTCAGTATAAGCAGATTTTAATCCCCCCCGCATTAATTAATTGCGTATTTCAAAACATAGAACTTTTTATTCGAGTTCCATATTTACTTTTCTACATACGTGTAAAATCTATAAGAAAATTATTGCGGGGTTGAACATTCGAAGTCGAGTTTACGACGGGAAAGCCCATTTCAAGCAAACTCGAATAGAAAGCTATAAGATGGTGTCTCTGTGTGTGTATGTATGATTGTGTGTATGCATGTTAGTATATGTGTTACTGTGTGTGTGAGTCTGTGGGTACAACATTTAGAGAGCGAATGAAGAGTTTAAAAATTAATTGAGCACGAAAATTACATTCAATAAATACTGTAATCCTATAGATTTTTAACGAAATCGAATATTCAGAAGATCCTCCCCTCTTCCTTACTGTAGAATGTATTTTGAAAAAATTATAAAACAAAATTCCTGATCTTCAATATTGCTAGATAAATAATTTCCCCCAATGTAATATTTTATTAGAAAACGAATGGCGCTTATTTTAGAATGCTAACATGTGCCGTTCTCGAGATATTACACATTTCCACGTAAATTTATTAAAAAATTACATAACATTAAAAATGCGGTACGTATCCTCAAATATGTTCACGTTCCACTATGTAACACATCTAATAACACCATTCTCATCGATCTAGTTCATTCCATTCACGAGAGAAGATACATTTTGTACTAGTTTTGCCTTTTGGCACCAAGGAATATGTCAATAATCATTTATGCCACGAGATATCTATTAACAGTTATTTGCATTATGATGAGGATTTTGCATGTAATTATGAATAACTCACTCTGTTTGGGCTTATTATTTACCAAGAGCTCCCATTTCCAAGTTACGTGGTTTTAATTCAATGACAAAACCATTGCGTCTAAGATCGTGTACTTCATTAATTAATTCTGAAGTCAGTAGTCACTGCATTACGTAGCGAAAGTCAGGTGCTGACCACATCAGAATTTCATTTTCAGGAGCAACATTTTTATTTTGTCTTCGGCGGAAGAATATAATACTTCTTTCCAGTAAATTGTAAACAACCTCTCCCACCAAAGAAAACACGTTATTATTATTATTTATTTTCACATTTCTAAAAGAGAAGATCTTTAATTCTAAATAATCCTTTTAGCTTTTTCAACTAAATTGCTGAGCAAGCAACGTAAGCTGAGCAAGTACACATTTAGTGAAATATACCATCTTATTTTTATAATGAATTTTATGAAAGGGCTTTTCATATATTTGTATTACAAAAAACAATTTTTATACATGAATCATATCGCGTTTTTTGTTGGTATAAAACAATAATGAGGAGGTTTATATGTATTTTAATTTTCATCGTTTTTCTATCTTTATAAAGAAAATTGAATATCCATTGATTTCAATAAGTAAAATACACTTTGTGCGAAAAATGAGGGAACATTTGAGCAATGACTATAAGCACAGATAGAATGATAATGCAGAATACGGGTGTTTCGGGGATACATTGTATCCTCTTCGTCTATGCAAGAAGCTCAACAAACCCGATGCCCAAAAGAGGAATGGGTAATTCGGGCTTCGGGTTTGTTTGTTCTCTTGCACTGTCAAAAGGAATCCAACGTATCCTTGAAACAGCTATGTACTGCATTATCATTTTATTTGTGTTTATATACGTTGCTCACATTTTTTTTCTTATTTATATGTTTGTTTGTTTGTTTGCTATCACTACCGGAAAACGACTGTCTCGAAATTCAAGATATTTTATTGGGTATTATTAGCATAGCCCCACTTATAATTTAGCGTCCGTCTGTCCTTTTATCTCCATTTCCATCTGGCAGTGACGATTGGGCACTTTGAGTGTGACCCAATCGTCATTAGAGTCTTCAAACTAACGTGACCTTATCATTTTCTGAGCTTCTGTACAATAAATGCACCACAAAATCCAATAACGTAGGATCTGTGTTCACCGGCAGTATGAGCAACTATGTGGGTCCCAAAGTCCTTCGGAAGGTTAGTGGTAGGGAAAGGAGTGTGTCTGTGAATGTCGCCCCACCGATTTCCGGTCTAAATTCGGTGGCACCTCCATGTCGTCCAAACAGATATCTTACACCTTCGGGTAGGCAGGACGGTCTTAGAAGAAGAAGAACAAGTATAACGTGAAAAAATCGTTGCATGTGCTTCTATATCTAAAATTATAGAAATCTTACAAGCAAATACATACTCAATGGAAATATACCTACGTAGCTGCTGCTTTTTGAATAGCTGACTGTATGTTTATAAAACACAAAACTGAACTATAAAGGAAGTTTCCAAAAAGATGGAAGACACTTCCGATACAGATACCTTCATCCATGGACCGTTTAGGTTTATAGTTTATTAAGTGCTCGTCAACATGTAGTAGGCTATATCTGCAATAGCAGCAAGAAACTTGCTATAAGTCATGATTTTGGGGAACTTCTATTGGAACGGACAATTTCAATCCTCCTCATGTAACCGGCATAAATGTCGTTTCCAATTTAGTTTACGTCAGACAAAGCATCAAACATAAAACCCACCTGTAAGGGTCATTCCCCAAAAACATGGAAGGCACTTACATCGCAGATACCAGCTTCCATATACTTATTTCGCGCTTATTAAGCGCTCATCAGCTTGAAACAGCCGATATCGGCAAGAAACTTGTTAAAAGCCATAACTTTTAAAGCTTCTAAGGGAACAGAGAATGTCAGTCCTTCCACTCGGGCGGTATAATTCATTGCGCATGGCCAGGGATTGCTGCCATTGCAGATATCTGCTATTAGATACTGAGGATAGCATAATAAGCGCGAAACTGGTGCATGGATACTGATATCTGCAATGGGAGTGCCACTTCAACAGTCATAATTGAAAGATATATTTTAATTTCCGGTTTCAATAAGAAAACCAGAAACTTTGACTACAAAAAGCCTATTGTAAAATTGTAAATTTGTTATTACCTATATAAATAAATTTGCATGTCTGTGCTTCTCTCTCTCTCTCTTTCTCTCTCTCTCTAACATAAAACATTATTAACGTAACAAAAAAGCTTATTTGCACAGCACTTTATATTTCACTAAAATTAAAGAAAATAAAATTAAATATAAAACATATCTCAAATATGTTTTTTCTGTGTTTCATTTTAGGAACCTTTCTTTGAAATACAAAAAAATGATGCATTTTAGACAGCAAATTATGATTTCATGTCTAAAGAGAAAATGTTGTTTTCAAATTTTTTGAAATAATAACCGTATCCTTCATAAAATAGATTGAACTCACTGCTCATTCAACACCCCCCTCTCTTTTTTATAGATTTTCACAGATTCTTTTAAACCATGCGCATTTAAAGCGGATGTCTTTTTATGAACTAAATGCAAAGCATTTAATTTTTATAAGGTTGTGAACTCAAAATATTTCAGTTTTCTCATGATGAAAATGTATCACTTTTTATACTGTTTACTCTTTAAATTTACACTAGAGCTTGCTTTTTATGGTAGCTTCAGAATTTAAATATATCTCAATTAATCTTTTTTATAACCTTAAACCTCTTAGAATTGATTTTTTTTTAACAATATTGTTAATTTCAAACGTAAACCCAAAAATCTGATGTGGCCAGGGCATGACTTTCCCCGCAGAATTAAATTCATATTTTCTTTATTTCTTTAATAATTCATTAAATTGAGTTTAATTGCACCACATAACACTAAATTTGCATTTTTAATTAAATTTTTGTTTTTATTTGGTAATTGGACATTTTTCCGATAGAAGCGCAACAAAAATCAAGAAATCTCAAATATCTTGAGAACGGTTAGTCCTACAGTATAATGTAGTGTGTCATATTCTTTTCCTGGTCAAAAATTGCTTATAAAACAAGAATTTAATTGATACATTTCAGCATACGTAGTCTTTTTTTTTTTAGATTTTTGCGATATTTGGGGGTCTTTTCGCAAAAAGGGTAGGTTGTTATTTTCCGAATCGTACCAAAATCGAATCAGCACGAGAGTGTCCCACAAGTAACTTATCTACCAAATATTGTGAAATTTGATCAATTAGTATTTTAGCTAGGGTGGACACATGACATTTTTGCGGACCATTTCGTAAAAAAGGCGGGTTCTTCTTTTCCGAATCGTACCAAAATCGAATCAGCACCAGAATGTCCAAAAAGTAACTTATCTGCCAAATTTTGTGAAATCTGGTAAATTAGTATTTTAGCTAAAGTGGATACATGATATTTTTGAGGTCCATTTCGCAAAAAAGACGGGTTTTATTTTATGAATCATACCAAAAACAAATCAGCACAAGCGTCATACCCAAGAGTCTTACCTACCAAATTTTATGAAATTCGGTCCATTAGTTTTTGAGTTAGAGTGGATACATACATTGCACAGACACACATACAGACGTCACGCTAAAAATGTATTTTTCGTATTCTAGAGGTCTCGAAACGTGTAGATCCGTCGAAAACTCGAGTTTCGACTTTTAGCATGATTCCAATA
Organism: Amaurobius ferox; assembly: GCA_951213105.1. Lineage (NCBI taxonomy): Eukaryota > Metazoa > Arthropoda > Arachnida > Araneae > Amaurobiidae > Amaurobius > Amaurobius ferox. The sequence goes on from OX578147.1 coordinate 54,795,423, forward strand.
CTTTCCCTATACATTACCCTGTATTGCAGGGAAAGTAATAAAAATATGCTTGAAAAAATATGTTCACTTCTAATTAATTTTATCTTTAAGGTAAAATTTGTGATATGATGATCACATATTTTATACATAACCCTGGGAAAAAAAGAAAGGTGAAATGTAATTGAAATGTATACTATGTTTTGTGATTTATGTTTGTAGCTAGGCCTTTGCACAGACGGAATTGGGATTTTGTGGCGCCGTTGGGTTGTTTGCGCACTGACATGGATTGTAAATATTTGGAGATTTAATTGCAGCAAAACGTCAAAGTTGAGCTACAAATCTTTGAAAATTTATAGCCATGTCAGGTGTGGCTCGCGTCGGGGTCCGGTCCTTTGGACCACCCGGTTTTGGTAGAAAGCCCTCTGTCTCTTGTGTTTGAGTGGAGCGCATAAAAAATGGGCGTCGCTTCAAAACCAATGGTGTGAAGCATTTCTGGACCGCCTTTTTATTGCGTTGTGGGAAACAGCGAATGGGAATTGGGGGACTTCCTCCCTATATTTTTGTCGCTCCCCTTGTTTTAAAATTCTGAAGTTTTTAGAAATGTAAAAAATAGTCAGTTGCTTTTCTGAGCTCGAGAAGAGAGCACTCCAAGTGCGTGGCACTTCTGTTTTTGTGAAGTCCGATCCGGCATGAATTTTGATGCATCTCTGACCCGGCATCCGCGGTCCCGATCTCGGGCAGCAAATGCCTTTGCCTAGGAGCCGACATAGTGAGTCCGGTAAAGGCGACTCGTTGCCAAGAGGAGCCGAGCCTGTCTCAGCGCGAGGGCGCATTTCTTCGGACGGTGGCGACCAGAAAATGGAAGAATGTCGTTATGTTTTTGTTGGTTGCAGTACTACACAGCTCTACCCCCAAAACGGCGCGGTGTAGGATCTTTGCTCCTTTAGCTGCATTTAAGCTGTGGTAACTGTAATACTGCGTGTACGGAATGTTTGCGGAGTATCAATCCAGGGCTCCTAAGCAGCAGACAATCTCTACAAAAAAGGATCTGATCTCCACTCTTTGGTAAAGCCTGTACGTAGATCCCACAAGATCCACTGGGGCTAAGCAGACGTTAAGAGGAGGAGAAGGAAAGTGGACAATGTGCCCATCGTCATTTGTTTTTGTTTGGTTGCAGTACAACACAGCTCTACCACTGAAACGGCGCGGTGTAGGACCTTTGCTCATTTAGCTGCATTTAAGCCGTGGTAACTGTAATACTGCGTGTACGGAGTGTTTGTGGAGCATCAATCCCGGGCTCCTAAGCAGCAGACAAATCTCTACAAAAAAAAGTATCAGATCGTATCTCTTTGGCAAAGCCTGTACGCAGCTCACTCAAGAGTCGCTGGGACTACGCCGACGTTAAGAGGAGGAGAAGGAAAGTGGACAGTGTGCCCATCTCCAAAATAATACTTGGCTAAAATTTTCGTCACCTGATGATACGCAACCGTAATTCTCAGACTGGTAGTGTTTTCCATGAACTATTCAAATAAATGAACCAAACTTCAATTAATCGTGCCACCCATTCCAACGTGCAGAGGGTCAGCTACAGCACTCAGTGGAGTTCGTATGTAATGAAGGTATGAAAATTATATATTGATTTTAAAATGTGTATATGAATGTTTAAGCTAAATTGATGTGATCCAAAGTGTTTAAAGGTAACGTTATGATAAATGAGATATTTGCCAAATTGAATATATATTGTGTGTTCTTAAAAAAAAGTAATTAATTACAAGTTTGGATAATAAATAAAAAAAATATATACAAATTAATGCAAAATAAACTGCGCACCCCGAGGTCAAGCTTGGGTAAATTGGGAACTCATTTGTAATTGTGTATTTTGTATTTAATGTTTAAATTGAGATTTCATGTATTCTGTAAATAAAACATTAGATGGCCACAAAAAAGGGAGTGATTATTTAGTTTAGTAAATGCAATGTACTTGGTCCAATCGGACCCCACTATACATCAACGCGGTTGAGCCGGGTGAAACTATTTGGTGAGTATCTTTAGTGTATTTATGTGTTTGACTTTAATTGTATTTATGTGTAAAATACACCTCACCACAAAATTGTATATATTTTTGCTTTAAAAATATAATGTTAAAATTTAAATGAAAAATCATCAAGATCATAGTATTCATGATATTTCATCAGAAATTTTTTTGAAAAATAATTGTAAATATCCAAAGTTGAGGCAACTGTCGACTTTATAATACAACTTTTGCCCTTTGTGCACTTATACCAGAAATATTTGGAATACAAAATAACTAAATTTGTAAGATTTCATTTTCCAGTGCTCCATATGGGCTCCACTGTGAAAAGCTTGCCCGTGCTAATAAATACTATCACTACAATATAATGTTAATATTCTAATGCCAAATATCCACTCTAATTCAAAAACTAATGAACCAAATTTGATAGAATTCAGCAGGTAAGTTTCTCGTGTGGTACTCTGGTGTCGGTTAGATTTTAGTGCGATTAATTAAAAACAACCTGCCATATTTTGTGAAATAGCCCTCAAAATCTTATGTATCCACTCTAGTTGAAAAACTAATTGACCAAATTATACAAAATTCGGTAGATAAGTCACTTCTGGGTTATCCTGGTGGTGATTAAATTTTGGTATGATTCGGGAATAAAGTATCTGCACGTAGCCCCCCCCCCCACTATATGCCAGCCGTATTCTGCGGTTACCAGGCAACACTTGCTGCTTAGTTTCCTCGCTAGGGGGCAACCCAAGCGGGCCACGGTTAATAACACAGTAACGGGGTTTGACGTATTTTACTTAAGTTTTTTTTTTAATTTTCGCGACTTGTTTAAATTTCGATTGTTTACTGCGTAATTCCTGGTTGTAAATCGTCCAATAAATCTAACTAGCACTGCAATAATAGCACTGCTAACTAGCACTTTAATAATAGCACTGCATTTCATGAAATACCTCACAGAGAACCACAACGACAAATCTGGTTTAAAACTATATCAAGAGAAGGTAAGTTTAGATTTTTATTTATTATTAAGCGAATCCATGTTCTGAAATCAGAAGAGAAAGAGTTGGAGAGCGTGCATTTTTATTCAATATCTTGACCACTTTTAAAATTTTTATTATAGTATAGAAAATATAACGGTAAGATGGGGAGGAGGTGATTTTTCAAATGAAATTGATAACGGCAGTTTTATATGTATATTATGCAACATTCCCAAAAGCAGTTAATCATGAACTGAAAAATTGAAATTGTGATTTAAAACTTACTGCAAGAAACTTTGAATTCTGCCCCTCCCCCTCCCCAGCAGATAGGCTGCTCACACAATATAATGGGGAAAATGTTACCAGTTGTATATATATATTTTACTCTCTGGCAGTGTTTCTCATGAATTGCAATAAAAATATTATATATTTTCCTATTATGAAATATTTCTCGTAGGGTTGTTTAACCATGGCTGATTGATTTAACTAACAAATTTATGCAATGCAACTGAAACACCTCTACATTAAAACTTCAAAAGTGTAATAGAATTAATTATTTTTAGGATCATTTAATAGAAGATTAACATAGTTAAAGTTTGAAGAAAAAGTGTGTGTATTTGTATATGCAGGGCTGTAACAGGGTGAGAATAATATTACCCATAGACTTAGCATTAGAGAGGGACGGGAGGTGGAGTCAGAACGAATTTATATACTCCACCAAATACTTTAGGTCGCAAAAAAATTGTTATATATATATATATATATATATATATGTATGTGTTGGGGGGGAGAGAAAAGAATCATTATGATATACTAAAAAAATTCTAAATCATTCAAAATATTCTAAATTCCTGAAAACATTCCAAAAGTTCCTAAACTTGTAAAGTTCCTCTAAAATAAATCTGAAATACACTCTAAAATATAAACCATTCTAAGTTCCTAAAAACATTCTGAAATACTTCTGAAAAAGTTATAAAGTTCCTTTAAACCTGAAAACATTCTAGAAATAAACTGAATTCTTAAATAAACTGAAAGAGGACCAATTGACCAGTTTCCCTACGTGTACAAATATGTACTCCTGTAAAATATTAAAAAATGGCACTTTCCTAAAAATATAAACATTAAAGTAAAAGAGAGAACACAGAATTTAGGTTTTCAAAAATCTAACGTTTATTAAAATTTTAAGCTTCATTTTAAAAGAATTTTCAAAGCATTTTACATCTCATTAACTAGACAAATTAAACATCTTAAATAATTTAAATAAATTGAATTTATACAAAGGCCTGTCGTTTAGTGGTTAGTACAAACGTAAAAATATTGAATTTAAAGTTAACATGTTAAAATTATTCAATTACTTGTCAAAACTAGAATTTGGGATAAAAGAACATAAGTTAGCCAAAAGGGAAATTTAGAACAAAAGTTAAAGATAACCACAGGTTCAGGTAACCTAAAATATATAAGTCCAAAGGGGTCTTATTCATTAAAACTGAAAACAATTGGAATAAAAACATATTTAAACTATTGAGAAATATAATTAGAATTTGGAGGAAAAAGATTAATATCACCAAGGCTCCAAGATAAGCTGCAAAGTTCAGCGGGAAGAAGAACCACCAGAAGAGTCACCAAAGATCTCAAAGAACACCTCTTGAAACATAGAACACGGTAAAGGAGGATTATGTCCATCAGGAGTGAGGAAAATCTTAAACCGGATCCCTTTTCCAAGGGGATATTCCCAAACAGGATGTTTAGTAACCATAGAATTAAGCAATTTCTTCCAAACAGTTGTAGCTGACTTTTGGCATCAGAACAGAATACAGACCATATGTCCGTCTTAATTTATTTCGGAAATGTGCATTCCATCCATCATAAATAGAGCTACACTGCTTGACAAGGTAAACAAATTCTTAATTGGCCGGTAAAAATTCCTCGGCCGACATCGCAAACAACTGGGAACACTGAGGATTACTAATTAAATGAGTGAAGAGGCAGGAGTTCAAAATATCCAGTCCTTATAGACACAACTCTCTGCCATCAGACGTAACACTGTCAGAAGCTCTTGAATGTTTAGATTAAAACTCGCCTCCATGGCAGGAATAATAAATAAACAGAGCACAATTAATGGGCCGGGAATTAAAAAAAAACTTTCGTTCCTCAAAACGCTTGTCGAATTCGAACTTCGGATCGCGCCGAAGCGCTCTAAAAACACTTAATAGATCACATCTCCAGTTCTAATTCAGAGGGAAGAGAGAAAGAGATCGAAAAGGTGCGCGATTTTGCTTATATACTGCGAAACATCGCTGCCACAGATTGCAAACAAAATTATCGATGAACGATAAAATAATTAATGACAGACGATTTTAATATTACGGTCAACCAATTAAAAACTCGAAATTTTAAAGAAGAGAAATGGAATTTCAGAGCAGACGAAAATTAAAAAGAAATGAAGTGAAACGATTTGGAATATACGAATTCGGCAACAATTTAAATATGAACGATTCTGAAATATTTAAAAAGCTGAAAATAGAATAAAACTGAAAAATTGCAATGAATTAACGAATTTTTAATCGAGAGCAATAAATTTGGAATCAAATTAAAGGGAATAAAAAGGGCAATAAATGGAATCACAAATTAGCCAATTTAAGTAAATTTAAATTGCTAAAACCTAAAAGAACGAACTTTCGCCGTTTTTAACACGAAACCTATGGAATAGAATATATTTGGACAAAGAATATCAAAAACCTAAACAATTGGAAAATGGATAACTAGAAGAGAAAGACTATCTAAATAAGACCCCTGAACACGTTTAAATTAAAAACAAAATTCCTAAAATTATTAAATATCCAAAATTATAACCCAACATATGTACGCGTAAGCAGCTCTTAATTTTTTTTCCTGTAAAGTGTATGATGTACATATCGTTCTTTAGGTTAAATAATTATTAGGTAAAAAGAAAACAAGCGAAAAAATAGCAATAAATGAATCAAAATATGTCAATGAAAAAGCAAGAAACGTCTAAAATATTTAATGAGAAAAGTAGCGGCAGCTTGAATCGTACGAATACATACACTGGCGCTCTGCTTTATATACCCTTTTTCGCGGAAGGGTGGCCCGCTATCTCTGACCACTAGGGGTGGCGTCCCTCCTCGTTGCTATGTTGCCGTTTAAACAAAGGAAACGGCGAAAGTCGGCGGGCATGTAGTAACGGGGGCTACGATCTGCATTTCCCGTAAAATGGCTCGCAAAAATCATCAAAATCTAAAATTGTATAAACAGTATATATAATAGAGTGTACAAATGCAATACATGTTTTATGCGTATTTTTTATCAATGAAATGAATGAAACACACCAAACTAATCTTCGATTAACAGTTTTTTATGTTCTTTTCAGATTTTTCGCATTTTTGCAACATCACCTATAAAAATATGTCCAGAACACTAACAATTGAATAAAAAATGTAAATTTAGTTTAAAATTAAATCAATATCCATGTTATTTTGCGCAATTAAACTCAGTTTAATGTATTATGGAAGAAGGGATAAGATAATGAAATTTATTCTGCCGCGAAAGGCATGTGCTGCCCACACCAATGCAATGGAAGTCAATGAAAATTAGTTAAAATTGAAAGAAGTATATTGTATTTTGAGACAAAACTTCAGAATGGAAACCTTCGAAAATCCCAAAGTGGCAGATTTTCTTTCAACAGAATTAAAGTATTGAGTTCTATTTCTTGAAGGATAAATGGGAATTTGTTTTCTCTTTCAGATATTAGAGGAAACATATTATATAAGAAATAAAAGCCTTTCGAAGTTCTGCTAGACATGGACAAATAAATGTACTTTGCCATCTTTGAAGTCAACGGTTCATGTACCTCTTATTTCAGCCGAAACTATAAGAACCTGGGAAACTTGATCTGAAAGAAATAGTATTTATTTATAACATATGTCATTTCTGGATATAATTTATACCAGACTTAATGTTATCATCTTATCAAAACGTAATGTATTTAAAATGTGGAGGAATTTGTAAATAATGAAACCCATGCATTTATATTGGCGTTATTAAACATGAATTACAAGTTAGAATAATTTCTGTACTATATTTGCGTAAAATACTTCATGTCATACTATCTCTCAATAAGGAGAAAACATATTTATAGGAAAGCATTGCTGATGTGAAAGTACGGGTTGCCTGACCTTGACGGAATTTTTTATGACTTGTGTGCAAAATTTGGCGAAATCGAGTTTTGGCGAGTTTTATGAAATACTGAAGTCTACTCGATCTATCATCCATAACTTTCAAATATACGCTCTCTTTCTAGAGAATTCTATAGAGAATATATTGAGAAATCATTGTTCCATTTGACAGAGCTGACTTAATACGAGACAAAGCGAATTGTGAAATATGTCAGTATTTTAAGAACATAATCTGCTGTTTTGTTAGGTAGTTGAGTATTTAACTGTCTGACAGTTGTTTTGTGATAGTGTAAAATAGTTGTCGAGGTATTCGCTATATATTATTCCTATTTACGCATATTGGTGCTTTTAAACAAAAGGGTTAATTATGCAGAAATTCGAACTCATTTTTGTATCCTGTGTTTGCACCCAAGAATTAAGAAAAAACATCGTATATAAGGAAATATACGATAATATATATATATATATATATATATATAAACTACCACTCGATAAAATGCACGACAACGTTCCCAATTTTGGCATCTAATAATATTAATAAGAATAAGAATAATAAACATAAAAAAATGAAAATAGAAACCTAATTATTAAAATTATTATTTATATGATTATATAAGAGTGAAAAATAATAAAATAAACTAAAAAATTTTGGAAAACAAAAAAAAATTTGAAAATAAGATACATAAATATTTAATATTTTGAAAAGTATTTTCTCTAAAAATATATAACTTTAGCCAGTTTGATACTACAATTCGAGCCCTATTTTAATGATGTTAATAGCATACTCGTTTATTCATGTCTTCTATGAATCACTTTTATAGTAAGATTTTTCATCTATGATTCCTTTCCATCCTATTTTCCATATGTTAAGGATTGTCCTGTCTCCTACTCTTACCGCTGGACTGGTTTCAGGGGAGGTCACTTCAACTATTTGTTCCACCTCTGATTCCATGGTTTTTCCTGTCCTCCAGACTCCCGCATGCATCTAAACTTTTTCATTCAGTTACAACTGTTCTCCTATATTATACATGTACTCTGGGTTTTGCCTCATGGATCATTGATCATTTCTTGACTCCTTAATAATGTTTCCTCTTTTAATGCTTGTAGTCTATGCTATGGCATTTATAGTAACTTACTATTGCCATATCTGAAACAAGCATGTGTTTGAGTTCATTAAAGTATGATGCTCAGACCTGATGAAGAATTTAGTCTAATGAACTTCCAAGATTAAGACACTGCTGTTCACTTCCTGTTCAGGCCGTGGTAGCCGTGGCTTAATTGCTTTGGGAATTTTATTACTTTAATATTCCGTAATTATTTGATATCGATTATTATTACATCTTTCTAATATATATACTTCGACTTGTTACCTCCCGGTGCTTTTACATAATTTAAATTATTGATTTTGATCGCGGATACACGTGGTGAAAGTAGAAGGGTTCATGCCACATGGCAATACAAATTTCCTTATCTTCATTTTTAACACTTTACAAGAAAGTTGAAAAGTGTTTATTATGATTTTGTTCATTCTGTCTGTCTGTCTGTCTGTCTGTCTGTCTGTCTGTCTGTCTGTCCGTTAGCACGATAACTGCCGTAAAAATGAGTTTATCAAAATGAAATTTTAGTATGTTGTTCAGACGGTCTGTAGGACCTATGGGAATATAAATAAATAATATCACCCAATTAGTTTTTTATTGAACCCGGGTTGAAAAAATGAAATACATTGAACCCTATGGGACCTAATTTTTCAAACATTTTTTAAGTAAATTTAAAATTCACGAATTGCTTCGAAATTTTTAGGAAATATTCACATTATCCCATAGAATATATAAAAAAAAATTCAGTAAAATATGTTAAGTAGTTTTTTAATTAAAAAAATTATTTAATATAGGGAAAAAAACAAATTCAATTAAATTCTGACTTTGGGATATCTTCCAGAAAGAAAAGAGAGAGATATTATATAATAAATATCTCTCCATTTGTTTAAGCGTTTTGCATATGGGAGTGGCTTCATATTTTAAGATAAATTTGGTAGATAACAATTTTTCATTTTTTTTAAATTTTATATAACTCTTCATGATAAATTTAATTGATGGCATTTTAAATGCACTTTCCTACGTCCTAGAGAGTTAAAATTTGGCACACAGCTTAAATTTGTTGAACATTTTATTCGACAAAAATTTGATGGATCTTTAAATATAGATTATACATTTTTTTCGAAATGGCCTGAAAATAATCCCCGTTCACTTCTATAAATCATTGGTGTAATATTGTTAAAAATTCTGATGTGGACAGCACATGTCTTTCTCTGCAGACTCATATTCGTTCTCTTTATTTATTCAATGATAATTTGAGTTTATCTGCACAACATAAGTATTTTAAATGACATTGAATTTACACGTTAAACTTAAATTTGGTTCTCATTTGATAGCTGGACTTATTGTCAAAGGTGGCGTAGCGAAAACGCGAAAAAACTAGAATATCTCAAGAACGGCTAGTCCTAGAGTAATGGGGTTAGTCTTATTCTTTTTGTTGTCAAAAATCACATATAAAATAGGAATTTAATTGATATAATTGAGCACACGTAGTCTTTTATTTTTATATATAACGATTTTTGCTGGCCATTTCGCAAAAATAGCCCGTTCCTTTTTCCCGAATCGTAGTAGAATAACCTACAAATGATTTATATACAAAATTTTGTTAAATTTGGTATATAAATCACTTGTAGGTTATTGAAATATTATACTCCAAATTTTGTTAAATTTGGTTCATTAGTTTTTAGCTAGAGTGGATAAAGGCAATTTCTGCGGCCATTTCGCAAAGAAGGCAGATTCTTTTATTGCGAATCGTACTATAATCTAATGAACATCAGGATTTCCCACAAAAAACATACCTACCAAATTGTATGAATTTCGGTCCATTAGTTTTTCAATTAGAGTGGATGTAATATCCACACAGACACACAGAAACATACACAGATACACCCTTACACACACAGACGTCTTCCTAAAAGTAGTTTTTTCGTGTTCTAGAATTCCCAAAACGTGTAGATACTTTGAAAATTCGAGTTCCGATCTTCGGCACGATTCCAATACTTTGAGTACATACACATACACATATATATTATCTGTGTATTATCTGTGTATCTAAATTCCGTGCCTATGCAATTACAATAGTTGTGATTTTAAATGATCCCTAAACTTTTATTATTTCTTCAAGGAAGCCTAATTTTAACATATGCAGAATGCAAATATCTCAAGCGATTGTAAGATGAATTACATAAGAATTGCTGAATTTTTTTCACACAAAATTATTTAGCTCTGGAGTCTGGAATACAAGTTATATGAATGAAATATTCATTGATTTTGCATAAAGAATCAGATGATTTATATTTCGATACAGTTTTAAATATTTAAGTATAATAAATTACTGTAGTACTGTGATAATGTAAAATATATTACCACTGAATGAATCACATTTTAGAAATTTTTAAATGAAATTACATTTCAGTTGGAAAGTGTTTCATAATCAATGCTTATGCATGATTGATCTTTCTTGTTTCATCTTTTGATAGTTGATAGTTGATTATAGTTGATGACAAAATGGGAAAGCGCAATAAACAGTTTTTATTTTTAATATCACTAACATGTTCAGATAAACGATTACCATCGGTAGTACTACCAGTAAAGAACTTATTTATTTTCGGGAGATAAAGGGGGGGGGGACAACATGCACCCCAGCCCGACACAGAAAAGCAGTCCTATCCTTATATTTATCATTACGAATACGACTAAGTAAAGAGGTACAGTAGAATGGGCAGGTTTAAATTTAAATTCATGGCAAAATTAAATCAAAGGGCGAAAAATCGTGGGATGAAATGGAAAAATTGATTTATAAAGCAAGATGCCAGAGAAAGGGGAAATATTAGATTTAAGATAATTAAAATTATAACGAATACTCGAAAATATTTTATAAATGAAATCAAATAGTAAACGGCCTCTTAACCAAGGTTACAGGCAAAGTAAATCTCAGTAACTGAAGTCGAAATAGATGAACAAACGTTAAAGGAACTATTCAAATAAGCAATGAAAGAGGCTTTTTTAGATAAAATAACTGAATTAGCGGGAATTCAAGAATTAGAAAATGCAAGTTTACTAATAACAGAAGTATGAATGCCAAGAGAATCACTGGAGATTATGATGTCTAAAAAAAAACCAAAGAACAATTAGGTTCATCTTCAACGGTTAAACGATTAGAAGGATATAAAGAATTAACACTATTCAAAGGATAAATAAAATAGCTCAAACTATGGTTCCAAATTGTAAACACATCATTCATGTAACGGCACCAAATAATAAGTTTAAAGTATAAAAACGGCAAAATTTTATTCGCGAGCTCCTACAACACAGCTTCAGCTAAAATACCAGTCAATGGGCTACCCATAGAGCGCCCTTAATTTGTAAAAATATTTCTTCACGGAAACCAAAATATTTGGTCTCAGGGACGATGTTCGATGTATGTTACATTACCACTTAAGCGATTTATATAGCCATTGATGAAGGACGTGGTGACGCGCTCTGGAAATGTAATTTTTAAGTACGTCATAAATGGTATTATTATTAAAGACCTTTCAATTTACAAAATTTGGTTGTCTTTATTATTCCATTTTAAAGATATAAAGGATATTCAAGAGAAAAAGCAGCACTTTGCAAATGTGGTGACATAATACGATTTGATTATATTATCTGCGATACTGTGGAATATTTGTCTACTAAAAAATAAATACGTAAAGTTTAGGCTACAGTAAAAGCAACGTTGAAAAGTTGAAAAATATTCCTAGTAGAATTAAAGAAAAACCTTTGGGATTAGAGTTTTATAAGATGTTAAATGTTCCGCAGCAATGTCTACTTTATGATAAATTTTTCCAACATTCTTATAAGTTAGACTTAAACAAATTTTCTAAATGTGTGAGTTCTACATATATCACCTTTGATTACAAAATTCCTCTGATTGACGTTTTGAATATTTAAGTTGTTCTGTCATAACAAACTTTTATTAGTTTCGGATAAATGGATCAATCAGCAAACCAGCCAACCAAGTTTCTACTATCCTATTCGTAAGAGAGGATAAAGCTTTGGGTTCGGTTGTAGCCAGAGGATGAATCGGCAATTCATGAAACGGTCTGTGACCGAGAACATTGATCTGTGACCGACATCGGTCTGTGACCGGTCCTGTGATCGGTCTCAGGCCGATAAGCGAACAATACAATTTCTTTCCAGATGAGCTACTAAGATCCGAAAAAGATCTTTCTGAGAAAAATCCTGTGTAAGCGAATGGGAATGGTGCTTGAGTCTCAGTACAGAAAGGCTGAATATTTGACTATTTTTGTAAGTACGCGAAGTTCGCCGATGTCACCAAACCCAGTATAATTCATTTTGAGTTCAATCAACTAATGGATCTGTGCGATAGTTTGTCTTTTAAATTGTATAGGATATTTTTTAACCAGCCGATATCTATATCCATTTAGCTATGTTCATAAATGAGTTTAAATTTTTAATCCGTGTTTGTGTGCTATTTTCTTGGCCATTCATTAGAGGCATAATTGATGAGTTTTAGAAAGTATTGCGTTATGTCATTTTCCTCTTAAGCAAGAAAACGCAAAAATAAGTTGCTTTTGCAATATTCCTAACATTTCGTTGACAATATATTTTCATAATGAATTTCCCGTATACACATTTTCAAAGCTATATTTTTAATCATATATATAATATATTTAGACTATCTTTCTTAGTATACGTTAATCTTTACTCATTTAAACTGCATGCTTATTAAAATAGATTACTGTATTCTTCGTTAAACAGGTAAAACCAAAATTACGTTACTAGACCAGAATGAATAAGTAAACCCATAAAATTCCTCTATTTCCTTTCAGCAGCTTTATCTGCTCGGTTTCTCTTCAAGGATAAGACAAATGGGGATTTGTTGGCTCTTTCAGATATTAAGGGAAAATGTCTTACAAGGAGTAAAGACTTTCTTCTTAGCACAAGACCTGTAGGGATGAAAGGGATTTTGCCATTGGAGGGGTTTAAGGTTGATGCCACTCTCATTTTGACTGAAACCTTAAGCGGCACGATCTTTTGGGTGAAACCAGATTTATTTCAAAATTTATATTTAACTTACAACAATGGAATCATTACCTTAGTAACTGAATAATATTTATAATTAAATAAGATAGCATGATGATTTGCAATGCCTTATTATTTATATTTTCGCCAATTACAACCAATCCGATTTCAAAATAATTTTATATGAAAATATTCCAGCCACATAATGATAGCGAATTTCATTATAGAAAAAGCAAGATATATATTATTCGATTTTATACATTATTATATATCATTCCATATTATAGATTATTCCATGTTATAGATTAAGTATTCCTCGTTATATGTTATTCCATGTTACATATTAGAAATTCGTGTTATATACTATTCCATGGGACATATTATTCCATGTTATATTATTCCATGTTATATATAATAGCTCATGTTATTCCATGTTATATCTTAAAAATATAAATATTTACACTATTTTTCGATTACTGGAGTTGCACTCGGAAAGGCCCGGGTTCGAATCCAGCCCCTGCCAAAACTGCCGCCGTGTTCACGCGGAGTACGTTCACGTTAAACATGTGGGTCCCTAAGTCCTTCCGAGAGGTTGGTTGTAGGGGAAGGAGGGTACGGTCCCTGTGGATGCCTCCCCCACTGGGTTCCGGTCTAAATTGGGGGGCACATCCCGACAGTCCAAACAGTTACCTTACACCTTTATGGTAGATCGGACGGTCTGGGTCTCAACAACAACAACTATTTTCGATTACAGCTCCAGGACGTCGCGGCAGTTTGGAAAAAAACTTGAAATACATTTATTCGCACGCACCAGAAGGATATTTGACCCTAGTAATAATTTTCTGGGGTATTTGCAAAAAAAAGAATTAGTAGACTTCTCATTCAATATTTTTCTAATATAATAATCAACGTACTAACATATGTAATTATAATCATTTACTTAAAAACAGGACTGAGGACTCATAAGAATTTGGCAATTAAACAGTAAAGATAAATCTGATGTGGGCAGCTCATGACTTTCCCTGCAGACTTATATTCACGATCTCTTTATTTTAATTACATTTAATTCACTTTTAATTCAATTTTCGTTCTCATTTGATAATTGGACTTATTTTCAAAAGTGGCGTAGAGAAAATACGAAAAAACTAAAATATCTCGAGAATGGCTGGTCCTAGTATAATGGGAAAAGGTCTTATTCTTTTCTTCGTTAAGAATTACGTATTAAACAAGAACTTAATGGATATATTTGAGCATACGTATTTTTTTATTTTATAATTTGGCGATTTTTGCTGGTCATTTTGCAATAAAGGCAGGTTATTTTTTACCGAATCGTACCAAAATCTAATCAGCACCAGGGTGTTCCACAAGTGACTTATTTACCAAATTTTTTGAAATTCATTATATTAGTTTTTCAGTTAGAGTGGATACAAACTTTTGCGGGCCATTTCGCAAAAAGGTGGGTTCTTTTATCCCGAATCATAACAAAAACTAATCAGCCCCAGATTCGCCCACAAGTGACTTACCTACCAAATTTTATGAAATTCGATCCATTATTTTTTAGTTAGAGTGGATACAAAATATGCACAGACACACAGACATCATGCTAAAAATAGTGTTTTCGTATTCCAGAGGTCTCGAAAAGTGTAGATCCGTCGAAAACTCGATTGCGATTTTTGACATGATTCCAAAACTTTCTCTATACATTACCATGTATTGCAGGGAGATTAAAAAGTTAATAATGTTTTTTCAGAAACTGTATGCACTACAGCACTTTCAGAAGTAAAAATTTATCATCTGAGTAAATCTTTGGATTATGGAGACATATCGCCAGCTAAAACTCCATGATTTGGATTCCGAATCTGGGATGCACTTTTTAGGAAACATGTTACTTTATGTCAACATGGACTTCTAGCTCTATGTGACTGTAAGTAGGGGAAAATGCAGTTAAATCATTAAAAGTGTAACATTAAAGAGGGAAAAAATGATTGATATTCCAATCATAAACATGGCTTAAACAGAGGTAAAATGTTGTTTTATTATAAAAGCCACTTGGGTAACCATAAATAATACTAATATCTAAATATGTTAAAGACAGGGAAATTAATACTTTTTCTAAATTAAGTTGTAATTCTTTTTTGTTTATTAATGTGTGTTATGTAGCTACGAAAGTATTTGTCTGAATCAAAATTTTGTTCCATTAGGTTCTATCCCGTGGTCACTAATAAAAGTGTGCACATTTTCAGCCATATTGGTCACCTGGGTACTTGTGGAGGATCTGAAACAATTTTTCGGTGCCCATCCCCCCTTCATTTCGCCAGGTCTCTGAGAGAGATCTCGAAAATCTGGCTCCATTAATTTCTGCTTTATAAACATGTAAAGACTCAGACTATTACGTCATCTGAAGGTGTTTTGAGGGGTCCGAAAATACTTTCTGATTTTCCCTCCATTTTCTCCACCTCCAGAAGGGAAGTCTTAGTTCCGGTTCCATTTGGACCTGGTCCGTGGTCGATACTACAAGTATGTAAATATTCAACGTTTTAGATGAATGGGAAGGGGGGTGCTCTAGAGGATTTGAAAAGACAAAAAATAACTAGAAATGCATATATTTTATTTTATATATATTTTTTTAATTTTAATTTTTTTCAAAATAATGTTTTTTGTTTCATACATTTTAGATGATAAAAGTTGTTAACTATTTTATATACAGGCTGATCGTCAACACTTTCAACATAAAAATATTAGCGATAATGCATATCAGGACGAACAATATTTGCGATGAAACCTAGGACCTCATTCCACTCATAGTGCCAGAAAAGAGCAATGTTACATATCCACATTGTTCCTTCAACAGTGAAAAAGAAGACTTAACTAATTTAGAAGGGTCACATTTCCACTCGCATCAGAGAAAGATTCAAAGTAGCTGCAGAAAGTGGCGTCTTAGAGCGTCATTGCACAGTCGACACCAGCGAATGAAATGCTGTCGCACCTTCTCGCAGACTTGTGTTGAGCTGATTCGCAGCAACAACGATTTTTACGACGCGATCGTGTGTTTCTGGAGAAAGTGCTTCCGGTCTGTTTCAGGTTTAATTAATAGTTTAACGCTACAAGCATCCATAACAAAGCTAAATATAGTTTGTAGCATCTATAGTCCTGGCTGCCACTGAAAACAAAATATACATAAACAATCACAATATGGAATTAAAGATTTTTCTAAGAACCTTATATATGTCTTTACAATGGTCTGGAAAGTGCTCTTGCAACATTTAGAAAACCACGGATATCAGTTCTTGATCTAAATACATTCATAAAGAAATGCAATAATTGCAATGGGGTTATGTTGTGAAAAATAGATTTTATAATTTCAAACCAAGAACTATACTATATATCGGAAATGCCCCTCTTGTGTCAAAGATAAATACTAGGATACAAGGATATAATATTTCCAAGACTCGTCATTTAATAGGTGAGAAGTGAATTAGAATCATGATCAAAGCATCTTTGCAATCTAATAAACAAGAAAGTATGAATTTTACAGGAATGTTTCTCATAAATCATAAATTTGCACTAAGAAAGTATATTTAAGTAATACAAAGGAGAAGAAAACAGTACGGTTGGATGAAATAGCTTTATGATCACAGCAACTTACAATCCCGAAGGAAGGAGCCTGAAATTTTATAGTAATGTTCCTAGCAGATATATGTACTCTAGGAATATTGCTATAAAATGATGAACATCACTCGGAATTAAAGTCATGGATTTAAATAACATCCCTCTGAATTAAAGTGTCACTGTGTTTGGAATAATCACTTTTTAATTTCATAGATCACGCACATTATATTTTAATAATCAAATAATCAAATAAGTATACACTTTTTATTATCATTAACAGAACTGGAATGTCATGTAAAGCCTTGAAAGAAATAACCAATCGTTTTTTTCTACAAGCGGCATCTTTACCAGAAAAAATTGTATAAGAATTTCCAATATAAAAAGTTTCTACGTTGTCCATTTTTTAAGCTTAAAGTAGCAATCTCCCGAACTGATAGTACCATAACTTTTTTTCCCTAATAAATAGGAAGGGCGTCTTTCAAGCTTATCGTTTTTGCAATCTAGTAAATAAATAATGAAACTAATTCGAAACAAAATTGCTGATCATTTCAAAAAGAAGTTTTACTTACGTCCCTATTTTCAAATGTTGTCAAACGAAATATACAGTTTTTGAATTGTTTAGAGATGTTCAAAAATACTGCTGGCAATCCAAATAAATGCAAATTAATCAGCACTGCTACATTTATTATTAATTAAAATAATATTTTAATATTATTTATTTAAGGTTTTAATATATCGTATTAAAAAAACTATGTGTCTGTTTGTTGTTTATTTATATGTATATCGCCTAACAAAATATATATGTGGCTCACACCTAAAAAAATAGATAAAGTTAACATAGATAGAGTCCAATCCCAAAATACCTCGGAGCGATTTCTTTAAAATTAAAATTATGTGTTTAGCTATTTTGAGCAATTTTTATCAAAAATCAGTTCCTTAGCGGTTAAAAATATTATGCAATTTCCATCTTGACACCACTGGAAAAGTCAAACCCTCTTTCTAACGAATATTCAACCAGATCAGTAAGGTAATTCATTCATATTTATTTTAAAACAGTAGCTCCCCTCTAATAGAGAGATGTAAGGCAATCCTTTCCCTTTGCTTTCTTGGCTGCCGGAGTCATAGATTCGAATCGCACCTGAGGGCATGAATATTGGAGTGTCGTTAAGTTTGTAATGCAATTCTACCCACCCCCCACCCCTGCTTTGGTGTGTCTGGGCATCGCCATATTCGTCAAATTGATTTACTATCAGGTTGCTGTGTGGACGAATAATTAGTTAGTTAATTGCCTGACCATTAAAAAAAATCTTAATAAAACATCAAAATATGCATATTTAAAGTTATTTAAATTTTACGTTCTTGTATTGGAGAATTAAATATTTATACAATTCTACATCTTAATATGAATATGGAATATTCTATCTTAGCATTCTAATAAAAACAAATTATTTATAATTACCTCATAACTGTTTTAAAGGAATTGTAAAGTTGGTCTATAAAATATTGACATTCGCAATGGAGACGAAAATTAGCAGATCGTTGACTGATCGACTGATTTTTACATCCCGAAAGAAAGCGAATGCTTTAACATGATGTCACAATTGATATGGTCATGATGTCACAATTGATGTGGTCATGATGTCCAAATTGATATGGTCATGATGTCAAAATTGATGCAGCCATGATGTCACAGATTCGAGAGTGCCCATTACTATGAGGAGAGTGGCGTATTATATAGTCGTTGTAAAATCGCATTATACAATTAGCATGGTTGCAAGCCTTTGCTTATTTCAAATCCGGTCATATTTAGAACATAAGAATGCCGAAAGCGCGTGCGGGAGTGTGGAAAGGAAAGTAATTAGTAAACCTGAGAGGAAAAAGGGATTAGCGTAATAGAGCACAGCCCTGAACCTAGAGCCACACCGCTGGATGGAAGACACCAAACAAAACATAAAGTTGAGTCAATACCCCAGCAGCGCGAAAACTACATGCACCACAAAAACAACGACGTCCACTGCTGAGGTGAGAAGACACCCCTCTCACAAAACAGCTGGAACAATACCAGCTGTTTTGTGAGAGGTAGGACTAGCGTTTATTACGGCGGTAAGCCGTAATAAACAATAGTCCTACGGAGAGAGCCCGAAGTATCCGAGCTGCCACATCTGCGGTGGCCTGACACAAAGAAACATACTGTGACAATCCCCCAGTTACGACGCAGAGACGAGAAAGGACCAGGAAGAAACCCTCGCAGGCGGAAAAGAGCGGAAGTAAGAGAGGGGCCTGCGAGGGAAGGGAGGAGAAAGTGAAAGAGAGAAGGAAAAAGAGAAGAGAGAAATCTATACCAGATATAAATCACTAGTGGGAGATCTTCCAGTGATGGAGTACCAGCCAGAAGTAAAGGTCCTCTCCGAATCATGGTGAGAACATCCTTCCACCGATTCCCAGCGCACTGCCCTAAGGTCGACCAATCAGAGCCAAAGAGCCATCCGACTCACCCTAAGGTAGGAACAGCAGAATGAGTAGCCGGAGCCAAAAAGGCGTTGAAGGCCCAGACCACACGACCAACCCAAGGGTTTTCGGTAGCAAAGTGTGTGGCCGGGAGCCAAAAAGGCGTGTCAGACCTCAGACGAAAAGAGGTTGCAGCATATGGAGCGTTTCTAGCAATATATTGAAAAAGAGAGAGAACAGTTAGAGAGTTGGAGAGTTCGAGTTCGACAAGGGCAGTCGGAGCAGACAAGCGTCGCAGTGCGGCTAGACTACCAGACTTCGTGTTGTACGACTGACGATGCAGTTATGATGAGGCTAATTTGATTCGTGTGCAGTGATCGACTTCCGTACGAGACGGCGTACCACACCGTCAGTGGGCACAGTACGGTGTACACTGATGAAACAGAATCAAAGGTGGCTGTGCCAATGCACAAAGACAAAATTGGAGGTATGTGTTCCTATCAATAATTATAGAAGGTTATAAAGACAGTTTAGGCATTTTAACTTAGCTGGTCTCACATTTGCAATCTCCTCCGTAAATAGTAATATGAAAAGTGTTGTAATGAATGTAATAATTAACCAAATGTACTTAATAAATGATTTTATTTTAAAGTTAAACTTGTGCAATCAATTGTGGTATTACGCTAATGTATTCTGTTCCAGGAACTCGGACTGAAGATAAATAAGATGGATTTAAGCGCCACACAACGCAATGTGTTTTAATGTTTTACGACTTATTATCAACAGCTATGTTTAAGAGAACTTAATTTTATTATTATGCTTTGCATAATTGTTATTCAGCACCACAATAGTAATTCACTTATAATTACAAATTGTAATTGTATATGTTTTGAAATATAAATATTTTAAATTCTTCCATGTTAGTTAATTATCAGTCTATTTTTATGAGTCATTCCAATTGATATATTACCAGTGAAAACAATGGAGATCTATACAGAGATACAACATAATTTAGTAATAAAACTGACTAACAAATTTAAAAATAATTTTTGATAAACTGTCGGGGAGATTCAACACAGTTTTTGATATTACATTTTATATAGCTTGACGCTATCATACGGGCTAAATTCAAATTAGTATTTAGGAAAAATCATAAGTTGTTTCATAACAAATATTTTGGTGGCAAATTTTTGTGGTAAAATTTTGTCATACAGTTGTTTTTATGATTTTTTCCCTTGAAACATTTTTCTCAATATTGGTTATAGATCTTACATTATAACTAACATGGATTTAGCAGTAAATTCGAAAAGGGAAATAGGATTTCTCTAAGGATTTCGTATACCGAATCTTGAGACATATCAACTTCTTCAATAATTTGCATGATCCTTAAAACATTTATTGCTCAGTATATCCGATAGATAGATATTAGATGGTAATTGCTATGAATTCGACATTAAATTTTGGAAGAAATGTGTGAAGTGGGGAGGATTACTAAGCAATTTCCTATCCTGTTTTATGTTCAAAAATTTTTCTTGAGTCATACATTTCTTAAGATTGTCTATAGATATATCTTAAATGATGACTGATATGGGGAAGCGAAGAATTTGAAAGGAGTTAGTGGCGTTCATTAAGAATTTTCACGTCCGTCATTTCAAAACATCCAGATGATTATCTCTCTGTATTAATAAAAAGTAGCTTTAGCTGCCGCCGCCGCCGCCGTTATGATAAATGTCTTGTTTTTCGGGGTTCTTTGTTTCGTACCGCAAAAACTATTGTATATAAAAATATGACATTTAGTACCCTTGTAGAAAAAAACTTTGAGAAATACGCTGAAATAAACTGTTTTTTTATATATATATTGCAGTTTCAGAATAATTTAATGCCAAAATCAAAGACAAAATATTTGAGTTGCAAGTTCCCGTCCCGGATAGTCTAACAATAGCAAGACGGCGAATTTATGCAGGAAGGTACCTATATGCGTGAATTTTTGCAGGACGGAGCCCCTTTTTTTAATATCGATGTTGTTTTTGAGACATTTTACTTTTCATGCACTTCTGAAGTAAACTTTTAATTTCGTATCGGCGCTTCTAGCGATTTCTCCGTCTCGTACTGTAAAAACTATAGCAAACAAAAATATGAAATTTTGTACATTTATAGAGAAATAATGGACTAACCCTACGAAATAAACCGTTCACTAATTTAAACTTTAATTTGGCATCAAATAGCTCGCAAAAGGAGTTCATTATCAAAGAACCCAGTTATTGGATTCCCTGGGCTAAGAAAAATCCCTGCTTTTGCCTCATGCCTGCGGAAAATAGACAGGGATAGCAAAGATATTTTCTATATTTGATTTTTTAAGAAATATAGATATTACGCAAGCGCGGCCAGTAGAAGGCAAAGCCTCCCAAAGGAGGTCATACGAGCGGAGCGAACAAGGAGCAATGCCCCCAAATACGAAATAAAAATGCAAAAGGGTATAAAGTTATTTAATATTGCCGTAGCAATTAAAGTGTACACACCACGACTTTCCAAAATATGTAGGCTCTTTCAGAAATTTATTATTTTATAGAACCCTAAAAAACTACATAGCTGCTTATAAATAATATATTTATTTATATATCAATCATAACAACTTTTAAAAACTATAAAATGTGTGAAACTGTACAATATGATCATGAAACAATGTACAAGACCACTGGTTTTATCTCGATAAGTAAGCTGTTAGGTTCACGATATCTGCTTAAATATCATATTAAATTTTAAAAACTCTAACTTTTAAAGATGTGTGTAACTATACTACAAGATCATGAAATAATGAACAAGCCCAGTGATTTAATCTCGATGAATAAACGGATAGAGTTACGGTATCTGTTTATAGATCATATTAACGTTTAACACTCTAAAATGTGTGTAATTATACAACAAGATCATGAAACAATGTACAGAAACTCTGGTTTTATCTCGATAAATAAACGGAGAGAGTCATGGTACATGGTCATAAAATAATAAAAAATAAACGTCCAAAATGCAATCCAGGGAACCGCTTTAAAAAACCAACATTCGGCTCATACTAGGGACTGTTTACGACATGAAAATCTGATGTGGTCAGCACATCACTTTCCCAGAAAACTCAAATTCATTTACTCTAATTTCTTTAATAATTCATAAAATGGAGTTTAATTACACAAAATAACACTAAATTTGTACTTTTTATTCAATTTTTGTTTTTATGTGGTAACTAGATATTTTTTCGAAGGAAGCGTAACAAAAATGAGAAAATAATGATATATCTCAAGAACGGTTAGATCTAGAGTATTGGGGTTTCTCTTATTAATTTTCTGGTCAAAATTTATGTATAAAAAGCATTTAATTGGTACATTTTAGCATACGTAGTCTTTTATTTTAGATTTTGAAGATATTTGCTGGCCATTTCATAAAAAATGGCAAGTTTTTCTTTGAATCATACCAAAATCTAATAAGCACCAGGATATCCTAAAAGTCATTTTTCTACTAAATTTTATGAAGTATTTCAATTCGTTCTTCAGCTAGAGTGGATACAATGGATTGTTGCGGGCCATTTCACAAAAAAAGCAGCTTACTTTATCTCGAATCGTACGAACTAATCCGTACCAGCATCACGCACAACTGACATATAAAATTTTATGAAATTTTGTCCATTAGGTTTTGAATTAGAATGGGTTCAGATAATGTACAGTCTGGAACACATAGATGCATACATACTACGACACACAGATACACATACAGCCGTCATAAATAGTAATAACGCTAAAAACAGTTTTTTGTGTTCTTGAGGTGATCAAAACGTGTAGATCCATCGAAAATTCGACTTGTGATTTTTGTCATGATTCCTATACTTTCCCTATACATTACCATGTATTGCAAGGCAAATAATAAACAACTCAAATAAAATCCGGGAATTCGTTTTTAAAAAGCAACATTCAGCTCATACAAGGGACTGCTTGCGACATAAAAATGTACAAATCAATGTTTCAAATCGTTACTTAATGAATCAGAAAGACTAATGGAGTTTGATCTGCGTTCTGATTTTAAACAGTGGAAAAGTAAAATAAACTCCATTCAAAAGGGATGCATTATTGTGAATAATAAAACTTGAAAGGGACGTTGATTAAAACATTTTATTCTTTTCACTGCAAACAAAGAAATAGATAATGATTTTAGCATCAGGTCGGCCCAATTAAAATTGTGTATAATATTTATTTTAAATAACATTATTTTTATTAATATATTTTTCTCTAAATACTTTTAGACACTAGATAAAACTTCATCTAAAATACGTTAAAATACTTTAAAAAACTAAGTATATCTAAAATTAAGGCTTCTGAAATACTTTAAGGCCAACTAGATGAAACGTATCAAGAACAAAATTATAACAATCTAATTAGCCTATCCTCATATACGTTTTATGAGCCTGATATAGCAACTGCCATAAGCAATATCAATGGCTATGGCATAGCCACTGATACATAGCCACTGATACATAGCCACTATCGGTACATTAAATCAAAACTTTGGCGCTCCTTTACCATAATGGATTTAATAAATGTGAAATGATTCAGACTTTTAAGTTATCAGAGGCTTCAAATGGTATAGAAAAGCAAAACCCGTTAAAAACATTAGGCAATTATATATAGTGACAAATTATATTTGACACAAGTGAGTTACACAATAAATATACACTCACATACCAAAATTCATGAGATAGCAGAATGTAAATTTACAAGTGGCAATCGCATCGCGTTTAAAGGGTATAAAGAGTCATGTGGTTGTCTGTTGGATTCTTGAATGTCTTGTGAAACGTCAAATAACGTGATAATGGCTACTCGACGGGAATTAGCCGAGTTTGAACGTGGAATGATAGTCGGAGCTCGAATCATGGGGCATAACATTTTGGAAGTTGTTGAATCTTCTGGCAGAAGATTCCTGGCTCGACCGTCTCAAGGGTGTATCGAGTGTTCCTCATGGAAGGCATTAATCACAAGGGGCATCACAGTGCATGATCATGTTTGTGGAATATATTGAAACCACCGACGTCGGAGCAGAATCGTCCATGCCAACAGACGAACGACACTGCGTCAATTGACTACCACATGCAACGAGGGATGCACTAGAAGCGTATCTGTGAGGTCTGGGTAGCGAAATTTGGCGCTCATGGGATATGACAGCAGAAGATCCACTTTAGTGCATATACTCACAGCACACCATCGGCTTCAGTGAATCAAATGGGCTCGCGAACACATGCAATTGACCCTAGATGACTGGAAGAAGATAGCGCGGAATGATGAGTCAAGTTTCCAGTTGGTACGAGCTGATGGTGGCGTTCAGGTGTGGCGGAAACCCCATGAGGCGATGGCTCCAACTTTTAAACAGGGCACTGCGCGAGCTAGTGGTGGTTCCATAATGGTGTGAGGAGTGTTTTCTTGGCATGGATTGGATCCTCTGGTCCAATGGAATCGGTCATTGACAGGAATTCGCTATGTTCAGCTGCTTTCTCCTGGAGAATTCCGCCGACTATTTGAGTCTATTCCACGTCGAGTTGCTACACTTCGCTGAGCTAAAGGAGGCCCAACACAATATTAGAGAGGTATCCCATGCAGTTCAGCACTTGACTGTAAATAGGTAACTAGAATATAATAATAATTTGAAGTATACTAATAAAATAAAAGTAATAGTTTGAAAAGTTACATGCTTTTAAATATATATATACTTCTAAAATTTTAGAACAACATTTTCGAACTTTAGCGTAAATTTTATACTAGAATTATTTTTTATTTCGAATTGTATTGGATGCATGTAGCTTTTAATAGGCGATTACGCACATATTATGAACCGTGTATTTAAAACTCTGTGTTTATTGCATGCTTAACGTAAATGCTATAAATACATAAAATTTCCAAAATCTACCAGAAAATGTATTTGAGAAATACATTAATAAAAATTTTTATATATGAATTAATGTTTCCTAATTTATAAATTGCACGTATATATATAATTTTATATATTGATTAATTTATAATTATGCACATATATTAAAATATATATAGAGTGTATACTTTATGTAATAAATTACAAAAGTAAAGTTACCAAATAAACTTTCTTTTAAAATTAAACATAACAATATATAACCATATCTTTCGTGCAATTGTTTGACAACACTATCTCTTAAAATACTTTTTATCCAGTTCAGAGAGTTTTTGCGCTTCACGCAGCTCAAAGAAAACCGCTTTTATGACCAAAATGCAATGTAATTTCTCGTTTCGACATTCTTTGTTCGTTTAGGGGAAAACGCGTTTTATACTTTTTCAGTATTAAATTCATTTTACACATTTTCACTTTTTGCGCTGTCCGTATATTTAAAGTCATATATACACTCATATTTTTTCATGCGCGTATGTTACTTTTTGAAGAAAATGCATTAAACTCAATATTATATTTCTTAATTCTAATCAGAATAAATGAAGAAATGAATTTAAATCACAAATATACAGTGTACAAAGTAAAACCATAAATTTCCCTCACAGATTTTTTTTCAACTCTTGGTGATACGCCCATAAAAGTTACGCATATGTAGAGTAATGCAACTAGGACAATTCTATCATGGTATTTTAGGTCATCAGCCCGATAACTAACCGAAAAATTGTCAGCCTGACGCCAGTGAACTTGGCATTTCATCAATCGTGACGCCACGAAGCGTTGCAAAAACACAGCACGTTTTTCTATTATTCCATTATTATGTACAATTGAAAATTGCTTGTTTATTTTAAAGTGGCAATACCCAGACATAACCCTGCATAGTGATATTTAATTGTGCTGTATACACCTTCCTGAGTGACGTCCTTGAAGGTAGAGTTCACGTTTAAAAAGATCGTCGGTCTCTTCACAGAGCCCGAGAACATAATACGCGAGTTTGCTATCCCAGTGACTTTATATGCGCGAAGTCAGAGTAATAAAAAATGAAGTCAGTCATACCCGGGTTGAACACCCCCGCCCCTGTATCTGATGATATCGAAGTCAGCGCCCCTAGTAATGAAATGAAGGTCACAATTCTAAATAGCGAACAAGAGCAGTAGAAAAATTTATCAATAACGAAGAAGATGTGGCGGGGATGCAACATTGCGTCACTCACTGCTACGAAAGACAACCTCGATTACTCCCTTGGCCTGGAAGAATTATTTTGGGCCTGATGGCATTGCGCGAGATCAGCAATCTAAAGTTTCCAAGTTTGAACCTATCCCCCACCATCGGGGATCTGCGGAGACCTACAGTTGGTGATTTTGGACATACGCGCATTCAAACATTTCTCTCTCTCCAACTGTCTTACATCTTTCGTGAGATGGCAACACTACAGATGACGCACACTTTCTCCTCTCCTCTCCCCGCCTGGTTGACTACGACTGACGTCACGACGCCTCATGGTGAGGTACCGCACGCCTTCAGGCTATTCAGCTTCCGAGTCAGTTTCAGCTTGGGGACTTGTTGCGAATTTTTCAGCTGAAATGCAAAGAAATGAAAGTTAAATAAAGGAAAGAGAAAAAATTACAGGACACTATAATATGAAGTATTGGATAATACGTTAACAAAATTACTAATATTTGTTTGGATATGGATGGCTTCAAAATGTCAAAATCAAAGATCGACGTGCATTTTGTTTGAACCTTACTGAAGAAAACTGAAAACAATAGTTAAACTAAAGCAATGTTGACCAATTGAAGATTTATTAAATTTCTTTTTTTCTAGTGCTCATGTTACTTCAAACGAAAGTTTATAACACATTTAGTTTGACCAACATAAGAAAGAACACACTAACAAGAAATCATGAAAATGAACTATTAGAAATTTTAATAGAATCCATTAGAAAATTTGTGTTTATTAGTAGATGTAAACACAGTATAAACTTTCAACTTTTTAAAGGAGTTTAGCAATCTGCTTATTGATTTTTGGAGAAAACTGGTAAAATGGTAGTATTGTTTACATTATTTTCAGAAGCAAGTTTACAGAAAGGTTTAGAAAAATTAAGAGTAGCACTATCAACACTGCTAGGAAAGACACTACTATCGACAACAACATATTTTAAATAATTGTTCTCAGAATTCAGCAAAACACTAGTAGAGCAAGCGAAGCACGGTGGACAAACGTATTAAAATTAACAAAACTCTGTTTAGACGAATGGCATGAATTTTTATGTGGTGTTAAAGATGCCGAAGAGGATGTATAAAATGTAATAGTAGTGAGGAATTCATCATCGTTCTGGGTGAACAAGATATTCAAAACGCAATAGGATTATTGTTTTCCATTTTATAAATAAATTGAATGCAAGGTTCAAATGATTTCAAAATGTCCAAAATACCATCAACATCAACATGATTGTGATCCAGAGTAGTTATCATCTTAGTCCAACTCTCAGTAACATTTATATGTATTATCTTGAATCTAACTTTTTGAAATTATCCAGTTTGTTTTTATACTCTTTATATTAATGAGATTCTTACTCTTCTAAACCACTCTCTTATTGAAGTTGATGTTATTTTGTATATATTAAATTCCATTGATCCTTACATGCCATTTACTTATGAAATGTAAAACAGCAATCTTATAACAATGATCTTCTGTTTTAAACTATTGTCACCCGTGTATTCGCAACAATATGACGTCACGTCCGTTATATACATCCGTTTCACCCCGTCACATTTTGTCATGATTTAGTCCGCCCCTCAGCATCCTTTGATGTTTAATGTTACAAATATATTATTAATAATGTACTTTTATGATACAATTTATTACATCCATCATATCATACTAATCAAGGAATTATCAAAGTTTCTTCTACTAGATTTAAGACCACAAAAGTATTTCCTAAAGTTTCCTTAGAAGATTTAAGTGCACTCTACATCGAATACAATTCATAAATGCAGTAACAAATCGGAATGTACAGAAACATAAGCAAGAACCATGCTTCAAACAATACCGAGATTGTGAATTTTGTAAAGTTTGTTCTAAACACGTGCGTGCATAACTTGTGTGAGTAGGGAATATTATCTGTGATCTCGGGTTTTCCTGGACGCCACATACTATTAAAATATGCATGCAGCATGCAAATAAACCCTAAAAACTTGAGCTTAGTCATAATTTATGCATGACATGATCTACATTTGGTAAAGATTTGGGCCCAAGAATGCCGGCTTCTATTTCAATATGGAAAGAAATGTGACACGTTTGAGTTTTAGTTAGTTTTATATGTTTGTAGGTGATTGGTTGTATTTTCTTCGAGAAAGGTATGATTAGTGTTTGAAACGTGAGAGATATATGAATAAATTTTACCTCGTGAGAAATACTGGGTAACCAAAATATAGTTTCTGACTATAACATTCGGTTATTCGTATCTCTACAAAGTAAAGTAATCAATAAGTAAAAATCACTTAGTGTAAAGGACAAGTAAAACTTCAGAATTGCATTTTAACACAGATGAAATAATAATTCCAGCATACAACTGTCACGAGGATACGCTGAAAAGGGGATCCGTAGTATATTCGAGACAGCTGTGTGCTGAATTATTATATTATTTATGCTAAATATGTTGCTCAAGTTTTCCTTAATATGAAATAAAGATTGCAGTTTGAGTGAATATATATTTCGCATAAAGTAGGACCAACATTTTTTTTATTTCTTCCTTTACAAGGGTGTGACTATTTTTTCATTCCTCTAAACTCTTCATTTTTACCAATAATTTAATAGTTCATACATGTTTTCTCTCTTTTTACTTTCCTTATATACATAATGTATAAGGAAAGTATTGTGACGGGGACGAAAATTCGAATTCGAGTTTTCGACGGGAGAGCACGTTTTAAGCATCCCTGATCACGAATCAAACATTTTTGAAGTGATGTCTGTATGTGTGTGTGTGTGTGTGTGAAAGTATATGTGTGTGTGTGTGAAAGTATGTGTGTGTGTGTGTGAAAGTATGTGTGTGTGTGTGTGTGTGTCAGTGAGCCTGTGGAGACGATAACTGAAGAACGAATGGACCGATTCGAACAAAAATCACAATCCATAAATACTGGAAGATTATTGTTTTTATACGCAATCGAATCTTCAGAACCCCCTTAAATTTTCGAACGAAATTTTGAAAAAATCGTAAAAAGATCAAAACCACTATTAAAGTTATGCAAATAGATATTTCTTATGTAATTTTTCATTAGAAAAGGATTGGCAGAAATCTTAGAATGCTAACATGAACCGTTCTCGAGATATTATACATTTTTCAAAAAAGTTATCAAAAAGTCATTAAAAATAAAAAAATATATATTTTCTATTGAGAAACATGTTCACTTTTCATATGTAAAAGCATGCGGGTGGCATCATTCTCGTGGATCTAGCTCGTTCCATTCATTAAAAACGATACTTTGAGTAATAATTTTGAATTTGAACGCCAATAGTCATTTATCTGCTATGAGAATAACTTATTTCGTAGTGCATAACGCTTGGCGAGATTTTGGCGACGAATTTGGCGGAATGTCGCCGACTTGGCGACTTTTTGAAATGCTGCCAAATTAACGAAAATCTCGCCAAATGGATAAAAATGGCTCTAAATCAATGAAAATGACTACTAATTGTCGAAAATTCAAAATCTTGGAAAAAATATTAGTATCTACTATAAGAAAAACCTATTTTTTTTACTGTAAAAGTTGTAAATTCATTACATTATATAAGGAAAGTCATGTGTTGCCCACATCAGATTTTTTATTTTGAATCTCACATTAATGCTTAAGATTTCATTGTCATAACCAGCTTTCCTTGATTTTTGCAGGTGAGAGAGGGTTCCTTTGTCAGTCTTTGTTCATATGTTTGTTTTTTCAATGACGGATACCATCCACTAGCGAGAAATCGGCTTGAGTGCTCCAGTTATTTTTGAATTGCTCTTAGCTTATCTCATTGCAGTTTGTCCAGAGTGGCTGTTAAGGATGCATACTTTTCATTTAATCTCTAGAGGATGCTTATAACGCCCTTGAAGCAATTGTTGTCACCTAACTTACATCCCTAGTAGCATTTAATACTGGACCAATAATGTCTACCTGGGCATTAGATTGGAAATATTTCTAATGTAATCCCAATATTGAACAATTGGGTAATAGTAGCCGCCAATTATGGTTAAATATTTTTACTACAATATTACGCAAATATTTGTCTTACATTGGAAATATTTACAATGAAACGTCGATATTGGGGTAATATTTTCCCAATATTGTCGAATGTTTTGAGCCAATATTGGACCAATTTCGTCAAAATGTCCAATTTTTCATATTGATCCAATAATTCCAATATTGCCTTGCCAATATTGGATTGCTACAAGTGATATGCCTGCTTTCAAGAAAGTTGTTTATGCTATTATAAGCAGCAGTTTTATTACTTTCCTTATATACATAATGTATAAGGAAAGTATTGTGACGGGGTCGAAAATTCGAATTCGAGTTTTTGACGGGAGAGCACGTTTTAAGCATCCCTGATCACGAATCAAACATTTTTGAGGTGATGTCTGTGTGTCAGTGTGTGAAAGTATGTGTGTGGGTGTGTGTGTCCGTGAGGCTTTGGAGACGATATCTCACGAACGAATGGAGCGATTTAAATGAAATTTGGTTCAAAAATCACAATCCATGAATACTAGAAACCTATTGATTTTAAACGTAATCGAATGCTTAGAACCCCCTAAATTTTTGCGTGAAATTTTGAAAAAATCATCAAAAAATCAAAACCTTTAATAAGGTTACGCAAATAGACATTTCTTGAGTACTTTTTTTTAGAAAACGATTGGCATAAACTTTTGAACGCTAGCACGAACCGTTCTCGAGATATTGCACATTTTTCCAATAAATTTATCAAAAAATCCCATAAATTAAAACAAAAAATTAACTGTTGAGAAACATGTTCACTTTTCACATGTAATATCATGCGATAAATTTGGTGACATTATTCTCGTGGATTTAGCTCGTTCCATTCATGAAAAAAGATACTTTCAGTAATTCTTATGTATTTAAACGCCAATAGTCATTTATCTGTTATAAGAATAACATATTTCTCCGTTCATAACGCTTGGCGAAATTTTGGCGACGAATTTGGTGGAATGTCGCCAACTTGGCGACTTTTTTAAATGTTGCTAAATTAACGAAATTCTCGCCAAGTGGATAAAAATAATTGTCGAAAATTCAATATCTTGGAAAGAATATAAGTATCTACTATAAAAATAACCGATTTTTTTTTACTGTAAAAGTCGTAAATTCATCGCATTATATAAGGAAAATCATGTGTTGCCCACACCAGATTTTTTATTTTTACAATAGGTACGTTTTTCGCATTTATACAGTGGAAACACACCACAACATTGAATACAAAGCAAATCAAATGTCCATACTAAACATAATGAGCACTATACAGACTAGTATTTGGAAAACTAGAATGGTGGCTTCATATACACAGCAATAAGTAAATTCTAACAAAAACTACATAGACTTTTCATTTAATATTGAGCAGAGATTTAAATCAAAGATGACTTAAGGAAAACCCTTAAACATAATTTTTAATTTCAATATGCGTCATATTATATAAATTTATAAATATGTAAAACCATGAGGAATTTATTAGGTGTTTTTAACAGATTTTCTATAACTTTCTTTGCTACTGCAGAACTTTCATACCAACAAGTGTTTCTCACATAATTTCCTTACGCTACAAACTAGAGTGATTGATTATTTAACATGAGCCATCCCTCCTGTATTCTCGTACTGATTTTCTAAAGCAATCATGGGATAATTATTTATTTCTACATTTCTTATTAACTACGAGTGAACTGTCTTTGTTCCTCTATTCAACATTTTTTGGGGCTCCCAGTTAACGTAGAGGTCTGGAACTCGGCACATTGTTTAACATTGCATAACGTTTTTAACTATAAAATTTCCACGTCATTATGTTATTGTGGTATGTAATTTTTGAAGGACTTGTTTATGACTCTCAGAGCATGAATACAGCTGAAATAAGGATATATTTTCATTTTGTGGAAATTTGAATCATTATATTACTTCACTACGTCATTTACGTACGTCATGACTCTGTGTTTACTTTTTTCATGTATTTTCTTTGAGAATTAAAGGTCAGTGTGTTTAGATTAAATGCTCTCTTAGATATAACACGTTGATCCACGTAGGTTTGAACGCAAATAATGGCAAACATGAACTTGGAAATAAATTACTACGAAAAATAAACATGTTTCATTGTCTTTCCCTAAATAACAGTAGCACATGGAATAGTTGAAAATAAATTATGACATAAAAAATGAAACTACACTGAGGATATTGTTAGATTCAATTCAAAATACGACTATCTAAACATTATCATAATCCTAAATTGATTTTATGAAAACTTGTCGAAAAGAGTGAAGGTCAAAGCACATATCATAGAACTTACATCATAAACGCAAAAGGACATATAGAACTTACATATAGATCTTGCATCACAACCGCATTTATATATCCGCATATTACATATAGAACTTACATAATAAGCACATATCATAGAACTTCATTATAAACGAAGAAAGACATATCGAACTTACAACATATAAAACTTACATCATAAACGCAGAAAATAAACTACGACAAGTAAACAGATTCTTCAATGTATTTTCCTACATAACAGCGCTGCATGGAAGAGTTGAAAATACATTCTAATCACATAAGAACTTAAATCAAATTCAGGGTGTAATTAGATTCAATTCAAAATATGGCTATCTAAATCTTATCATAATCCGAAATTGATGTTATGCAAACTTGTCGAAAAGAAATGAGGATGAAGGTCCACATGATTCACAACAATGGAATATATATCTTATTATTATTTAAAATTGATATCATGTTAAATTGAAGAAAATTATGACTTCTGCCTACGCTCTCTTTCCTTTAGACATGTTTGCATAATAGAAATTTGGGGTAAAAGTTTTATACAGTAACATTTTGAATCGAGTCAACCCACACCCTCAATTTGATTCAATTTAATAAATGATTAAAATGCACTTTCTACTTATACGTGAGCCACTGCTGTATCGGGAAATGTATTGAAAATCTACTTTTTCCCATAATTTATTATATTATACATATAAACTAATTCTCTTTATAAATATCGAGAAAAAAACCAATTGTAAATTCAAAATTGAATAAAACAACAGAAACTTCTGTACAAAATATCTCATTTCAAATCTTACGCAAATCACAAATTTAATATTTAACTTTTCATGGTAACTTTAAAAATTCTGAAATTACTTTTCTCAGTTTCTATGCAACTACCTGGAATGTATTTCTCAGTATTAATTCTGAGAACAGTAACAAACTCTTGCAAAGAATTCCAATTATCATTCGTTATCCGATGAATGAATTTATTTGTATTTCAGATGTAAGTTCCATGTTAGGGGGAAAAGGAAAATACCATTTAGTCTTTAACTCTGAAGAATATTAATAAAGATTAACGATAAGTTTGTAGTAAGTTCCCTTATAAATTCCCCAATACAATTATTTCTGCAGTTTACCATTTTACATTTTCTTCCAATACATAGTATATGCTTAAAGAATGTATATGAATGGGGGTTAAACTTGCGGCTTCCGAATTTGATTCGAATCTTGAATAAAAATCAACCATTTTTTTCAATGATGCATAATTACTTTTCTGTGGTCTTTAAGCGTGCTGTTTCGCTAATGAATTTGAGATAGTCAAGTAAATATATATATATCATGAGGAAAATCGCCATTACCAAATTCTAAATAAAATGACTTACCTTTTATGCCTTCACATAGGGTGGAGTATGAAATTATCCAGTGGCGCTCGAGTGAGATAGAATGACAATAGAGACAAATGTCAACAAATGCCTAAATTTAAATTGACCAAATCTTTCTTTAACATGCATTGATGAAATAATAATTTCGTTCATTCGTTACTATTTCCCCCGTGGTGAAGGAGCGCCTATGCACCAAGTCCACAAGACCTCCAGGGTATCCCATGGCAAAGGGGAGGAAATTCGCAGCTTCAATTTTATAGAGGCTCCCCGAAGGGCGGAAGTCTGACTTGGTCTTGACATGACAACATCCATGCCCGCTGGTGGGATTCGAACCCGCAAACCGGCAATCCAGCGATCAGATGGAAATGCATGCCCCTGACCGCTCGACCACCGGATCGGTGAAATAATAATTTCGAATCATTGGCATTAACTTTGATATATGCATATATGTATTACAAAATAAGTAACATTGCATAAACCTATTTATTAGTTTTAGAAAGCGACTGATCAAGTTTGAGTTCTTACTCTGTTAATAATTAGCAGTACTTAAATTTTACAATTGCCTCCGTGACCGATATTAACATAGAATAAGTAAAGAGTTACCTTACTCTATATAGGATGGAATCATCAGATATAGAACTCTATCAGATGTCTACTTAACATTGAATATGTGTAGTTGCGATTGAGTATGACACTCTACGATGCATACAGGTAAATTGCAGTGGGAACGCTACTTTTGTAAGTAGTGTGTCAATTAAGATAATAAGCGCTTTAACTGCAACTCATAACAAAGTAGGGCACCCACGCAAACCAGTAAGTACGTAACATAAATAAATAGCCCCGTCCCCTTCATCAACAAGAGCAAATCAGAAAAGGTGGTGTGACATTACAGGGAGAATAAACAGGTGTGTCCCCACACAGTGAGAGTTTATGACAAGAGCCGTAAGAGATTCAATGGTTAGACAGCATGCAGTAAACACGTAAATGCAGGAGTATCACCGCCAACTTCGTCGCTGCTACACCAAATTACGTGGGAAATATAATGCTGTGGTACCACGATGAGCACAGAGTGACAAGAGTCGTAAGAAAGTCGATGGTTAGCCAGCATGAAGCAAACACATAAAAACAGGTGCTTCACTCCAAATTCGTCTCGGCTATACGATATAACGTGAAAAATATAATGTTATGACATCATAATAAGCACCCTGTCATAATTAACAGAAAATGTGTCATCAAAAATCGAATTGCTTGAATGTGCATGCTTCAACTAAAAGGGATAGTATTGGGACGATCAACTTTTGCTCCTTTCCAACTACAATTTACCATGTCATGAAGCATACCCGGAATGAAATGTTTGGACTAGAATATATCGTTTGGTCTATCCGTATAGTATAGCGCTACCATTTCTGGGTTCTGCCAATGCAGATGCAATCTGGTTCAACTTGTCTAGTGATTTTGAGAAATCCATGCGAAATGCCCTTCATGTGGAAAGCCCTAAATTCAAATGTTCACTTGAAAACTCGAAAATCATTATAAACAAGAAAGATCAATCATGCTTAAAGCATTGATTATGAAACACTTTCCAACTGCAATGCAATTGTATTTAAACATCTCTAAAATGCAATGCATTCCTCGGTAATATTTTGAAATTTTCACAATAATACATTAATTTATTATATTTAAGAACTCAAAACTTCATCGAAAAAAATGAACTTCATTAAATTGACAAAATTAAATGTTTGAAATTATTTTTACACATTCATAAATGGTACCATATTTCAGAAAAAAAAACAAGTAATAAATATTGTGCGAACATTAGACGTTTGGACTGTTAATGGGCGTAGTTTTATGATATCTACCAAACCAGAGAAAAGCCCAGACTCAGAACCAGTTGACAACATTCTTAGCACGAGAGGTCATGAAGACAATAAATAAAGGCACTTAAATTACAGGTGTGATTCCATCATAAATCTAATAGAAGCAAAAGCTGAAACCATGCCAATTGGATATGTAAATTTATGATATCTACCAAGTCAGACAAAAGCTCAGACTATTAGACACCAGTTTACAAAATCCCTGACCTGACAGGTCATGAAGGCAATAAATAACGGCACTTAAATTACAGGTGTGCTTGCGTCAGAAAATTTAATGGAAGTCAAATCTGAAACCATGCCGATTGGTTCAAGAATTAACCAATGAAGAAATGTTGCTGCATCTCCCTGAGGACAACTAAGAGTATTTCTTTCAGACATAGCTTCGGGGAGGGGAAAAGGCATACGGAAGTATTTTATATTAACCTAGTTTCTATTTATGTGACTCAGCATTTAGATATATTTATATATAGCGAATAGAAAACTTGTACCCTTTGAAATTCCATTTCCCCCCAAGGCCAAAAATCCCGAAAGAAACATTGACAACCAATGAGACACGGTGGGCGTATGCAGACCATATGTGAAACGATGTGTCAACAGGTAGAAAATTTATCAGATAAGAGACTGTATTCAGATATAGAAGCTGCATTCCATCAAGTTACACATGAATTCAGCAGTCGATATTAAGAAATGGTGTGATGCAGTCAGCTTTAAGAACTGAGATGCTATGTGAGTCAAAAGTGTGTTTTACAGTCAGTATGCATATAGAGACATCATGTGGCGATATTCAGTCAATTATCAAATGCTGATATGTGTTGCAACAATGAGTGACCCACATATGCGTCAATGCCAAAGGACAATATCAGATGTATGCACGAGTTTGTTATAGATGATTATAGTAACTTTAGGCAAATAATTGCCTGATCTCACACACTCAGTCTCCTCCTTAATGGTATATATATATATATATATATATATATATATATATATATATATAATGTAAGTGAATCTTAAATGTATATATTTTATAAGTAATGTTTATTTTAAAGTTTAAAATGGGTGAAGTTAATTGTGTTGTATAATTTAATACACTTATTTTTTAGGAACTCGCATAAAAAATTTATGGCAACAATGCATTGTACAGTTTTTCGATTAACTACCATATTACTATGCTTAATTTCAAATATGCGAGTCATTTTTCATATTTCAAATAAATAGTTTTATGTACCACAAATATATTGATTTTTATCTATTAAATGTAAATATATAAGCGTCAAAAATGTTCGCATTTTTCGTAACGCTTCGATTTCATCCAAAAAATATTATTCACTTCAAACATATGCCTGCAAATTATTAAAAATATATTCAATTAACCTCTTTCGCCAGCATTTATCTCCGTTTCATATTCTTACCCATTAAAAATGTTAATAGTTAAGCTGAATAACACCATCAATATTGTGTTCAGAGTTAAACAATAAGCAATTGTAATGTAAAATATGAAATTCTGCAGAAACTGTTCTTCAAATGTAAATTCGAGCTGCATGAAATGGGAAGCTGTCTCTTCATTCAAATTGCGGCCTTTTCAAATGAAAGCAAATGGTAACTGTGTTTTAATTAGGGGCTGTGCCACTAACAGTCAGCCGCTTTTGAGACGTCACACATTCATGTCAGCTGAAATTCGAATTCGTCCCCATTAAATTCGCTATGATGTCAAACCTGAGATACTATTGTGTGAGGTGAGGATTTTTCTATTTAATATCACATGAAGTAATTTAAATATGTATATATATATATATATATATATATATATATATATATATATATATATATATATATATATATATATATATATATATATATATATATATATATATTTATATATATATATATATATATATATATATATATATATATATATATATACATACATATGTATATATATATATATGCCTACATATATATATATATACATATATATATATATACATATAAATATAAAAAGTATAAATAGCATGTAAAAAATTGGAAAAAAGAAGAAGGAAAGATTAGCGAAAAGTTTACTTAATGGCGGTAAGGGGTTGTGACCTTACACCCCAGTTCTCAACATGCATGTCATACTTTGCCGCGGTATTGCTGCACTCCTGGACGCCAGCCATGGCTGAAGCCAACCTCCGAAGTGACAATAACAATCATCACAAGACCGTTGAAAAAGAAAATTCCAATGACAAGGTGCAGTCCATTACTGGATGGCATACTAGTCCTTCAGACTACTATGACCTTTATATACCTGCGTGTGATCGTTCTGCGGTCCTGTTATTCATAGTATGCGAACCTTCATCGACCAAATTGAGATAAAATTGATTTTAACTTTGAACAATATTCATTATTATTACCATAGAAATTATTAATATAATGTTGCATAAAAGGAATGGGGTAATGCTGTAGATATACTTGTTGTAGAAATGCCCTATCAAAATCAATACGGATGTCTTCCTTGTTGATAATTCTCTGTATTCTAGCTAATCCCCCCAAGAATTATTTCCTAAAGATATTCAAGTGAAGATGGGAATTCTAATTTATCAGACCGGTGATAGGTATATTAAAACTTTTTCTTTTATAAAAGATAGTAAAATTTACAGGTATTTTACTGAAATAGATGCTTAAATCTAAAAATTCCACTACATTGTTAAGTGTAGCTGGATTTTCTTTCAAGATTAAGTTTGGTGGTTAGAAATCAAAATTCATGCTATAATTCTCATCTTCATATCCAACTATCAAATCATCCACATAACGTAGGTATATGATTTCATAATTAATATGTGATTGGCTTTCATAATAATTGAGGTACAAATCTGCAAGTATAGATGGGCATCCCCCTCCCATGGGGATGCCTTTAATTTGCTGATAGAAAGAAATTCCATTAAAAAGGTAGTTTTCTTTTATGGCAATATTTATTAAATACTTGTATTTAATGAATTCTATAATTTTCTTCAAGTCATATTCTTCATATAAAAGGTTTAGGATGTTAGATAAGTCTTCAAGATCAATATTGTTGAAGAGTTCCTGAAAATCATAGGTTTTTAAGTATAATTGATTTTTTTGATATTTTAAAGGTTTTTAACTTCTTGACCGTTCTTGATGATGTAACTACCTTTATTATGAATTTTGTGCAACAAATGTTTTAAAAGTTTGAGTAGAATTGAATTAGCTTTGGTAAGATAAGTATGATAACCGACTGTAACAGGTCTGAAACTAGTAGGACACTTATACAATTTAGGAATATTAATTAAGTACGGGTACTGAATTCTGCTAGTGTATTTAATACCTGTTTTTTGATATAATGCTTTGATCCTATTATTAATTTCTTGATGGGGTATGTTAACTTTCCGATATAGCATAACATTTTCATATTTTTCTTTTAAGGTTTGAATATAATAGTATTTGCAGGTAAATGCATAATTCTTTGATACTTTATCAGTGTATGTAATTATGAACTTATCTTGAATTGTCTTGAGATAATTGAAGTTCAATTTGCAATTTTCATGTGGTTGATAGAACTGTTGATAATATAGCTTGCAGTCGTTGCATATCCTGTATCGCCATTGATTGAAGGTGAAGTCAGGTATACTGAAACGAATGGACATATCGTAAATAAATTTATCAATATCTTGCTGAAAGCTTTC
This sequence comes from Amaurobius ferox, assembly GCA_951213105.1. Lineage (NCBI taxonomy): Eukaryota > Metazoa > Arthropoda > Arachnida > Araneae > Amaurobiidae > Amaurobius > Amaurobius ferox. The sequence goes on from OX578147.1 coordinate 54,835,185, forward strand.
ATATTTCCTTTGTGAGGATTACGATATTTTGTACCAAGTTGAAAGGCCCGTATTAAATTTTTATCTTCCAGGATAGCACTATCACCAGTGACAACATGTCCTACTAGTGGATCTGAATATGGATTAATTTCAAAATTACATTCTTCTATATTTTCTGTTTGTAGATTTTGACTCAAAAAGTTATAGTTAAAAATTATTTTTCCCAATGGAATTTCATATCTGTAGGTTGTCTTGATTTTTAAGTTAAGTATTGGAAGATGATGGGGATGTTCTTTCAAAATTCTTCTAAAAGGAATATGATTGTAAGTTTTGTTTTGAAACAGGATATTAAGATATGCAGTGTATTTATTTTGATTCACTTCATTATTCTTCAAATTAAGATTGAGATATTTTGATAGATTTTTGATAAATTTATTTATGATATGTCCATCCGTTTCAGTATACCTGACTTCACCTTCATTACATCATATCAAGAAAAATTCAAGTAATAATCAAGAATGCCATTTACTTTACTCACATTTTCAAGATCATTCATTCAATAATATCACTGTTTCAATATTGGACTTCGTGTTCAAACAAGAAAATCGCATTTGTTGGGAGAACGTGCATATTCTCCAACGTAACACCGTATACCCCTACGGACTAAATTCTGTTATGTTCAACAAACTTTATAACAACGATTATTATTTTTCGTCCCAAAACTGTAGTATAAACTTCTGAAATGATACAAGACGTAAAAGATGGTTCCGCAGTACAAAAAGAAAAAACAAAATATAAATAATGGCATTGAATCTTTTAAATGTTTTTACAGGAAGTTTATAGATTTGATACACACAAAGCTGGTATCATACGTATTTATGTTCTGTGTATACGTAAAAATATTATGCAAACCCTTTGGACAATTTGGTCCAAACAAATTAACATTTGGCAAACTAAAGAATCAACTATATTCCAAAAACTTAATTTAGCCACCCTACGTGATTGGTTATAAAAACGATCAAAATATCTCAATCTTAATTTGAAGAATGATGAAGTGAATCAAAATAGATACACTGCATATCTTAATATCCTGTTTCAAAACAAAACTTTCAATCATATTCCTTTTAGAAGAAATTTGAAAGAACATCACCATCATCTTCCTATACTTAACTTAAAAATCAAGACAACCTACAGATATGAAATTCCATTGTGAAGAAGAATATTTAACTATAACTTCTTGAGTCAAAATCTGCAAACAGAAAATACAGAAGAATGTATTTCTGCAATTAATCCATATTCAGATCCACTAGTAGGACATGTTGTCACTGGTGATAGTGCTGTCCTGGAAGATAAAAATTTAATACGGGCCTTTCAACTTGGTACAAAATATCGTAATCCTCAGAAAGGAAATAAATATAAAACCTTTCAGCAAGATATTGATAAATTTATTTATGATATGCCCATTCGTTTCAGTATACCTGACTTCACCTTCAATCAATGGCGATACAGGATATATGCAAAGACTTCTAGTTATATTATCAACAGTTCTATCAACCTCATGAAAATTGCAAATTGAACATCAATTATCTCAAGACAATTCGAGATAAGTTCATAATTACATACACTGATGAAGTATCAAGCAATTATGCATTTACCTGCAAATACTATTATATTCAATCCTTAAAAGAAAAATATGAAAATGTTATGCTATATCGGAAAGTTAACATACCCCATCAAGAAATTAATAATAGGATCAAGGCATTATACAAAAAACAGGTATTAAATACACTAGCAGAATTAAGTATCCATATCTAATTATTATTCCTGAATTGCATAAGTGTCCTATTAGTTTCAAACCTGTTACAGTCGGTAATGATACTTACCTTAACAAAGCTAATTCAATTCTACTCAAACTTTTAAAACCTTTGTTGCATCAAATTAATAATAAAAATAGTTACATCATTAAGAACATTCAAGAAGTTATAAAGTCTTTAAAATATCAAAAAAATCAATTATACTTTAAAACCTATGATTTTCAGGAACTCTTCAATATTGATCTTGAAGACCTATCTCACATCCTAAACCTTTTATATGAAGAATATGACTTGAAGAAAATTATAGAATTCTTTAAATACAAGTCTATAATAAATATTGTCATAAAAGAAAATTACCTTTTTAAAGGAATTTCTTTCTATCAGCAAATTAAAGGCATCCCCATGGGAGGGGATTGCTCATCTATACTTGCAGATTTGTACCTTAACTATTATGAAAGCCCATCACATATTAATAATGAAATCATATAGCTACGTTATGTGGATGATTTAATAGTTGGATATGAATATGAGAATTATAGCATGAATTTTGATTTCTACCCCCCAAACTTAATCTTGAATGAAAATCCAGCTACACTTAACAATGTAGTGGAATTTATAGATTTAAGCATCGATTTCAGTAAAATACCTGTAAATTTTACTATCTATGATAAAAGAAAAAAGTTTTAATATACCTATCACCAGTCTGATAAATTGGAATTCCAATCTTCACGTGAATATCTTTAGGAATGTATTCTTGGGGGGATTGGCTAGAATACAGTGAATTATCAGCAATGAAGACATCCGTATTGATTTTGATAGGGCATTTCTACAACAAGCATATCTAGAACAATATCCCATTCTTTTTATGCAACATTATATTAATAATTTCTATGGTAACAATAATGAATATTGTTCAAAGTTAAAATCAATTTTATCTCAATTTGATCTATGAAGGTTCGCATACTATGAATAACAGGACCGCAGCACGATAACACGCAGATATATAAAGGTCATAGTAGTCTGAAGGACTAGTATGCCATCCAGGTAATGGACTGCACCTTATCATTGGAAATTTCTTTTTCAACGGTCTTGTGATGATTGTTATTGTCACTTCGGAGGTTGGCTTCAGCCAGGGCTGGCGTCCAGGAGTGCAATGCCGCGGCAATTATGACATGCAAGTTGACAACTGGGGTGTAAGGTCACAACCCCTTACCGCTATAAAGTAAGCTTCTCGCTAAGCCTTCCTTCTTCTTTTTTCCAATTTTTTACATGTTATTTATACTTTTTATATTTATATCGTGTATAGCATTTGTAGCTGCTTTGCGCATAAATTCTATAACACTTCAATATCTTTAATAATTTCCACTTTCTATCCTATATATTATATATACATATATATATATATACATATATATATATATATATATATATATATATATATATATATATATATATATATATTTGTATATATATATATATGTATATACGTCAGTACACAAATAGTTTCATTTACCTTATAAATATGATAAACATCATTTTAGTAATTTATATAAACTTTTACATAAATTTAGAAAATATATGAAATTATTTTTTTAATATAGCATGTATTTTAATTTGAGAAATATAAAAATTCTTTATTGAACCAGCATATAATTATTTAAGCTAAATATACAATGATATATATGGTATCGAACTAAAGTATCAAATTTAACGATTATTAGGAAGTACTTTCATACCCAAAAATCTCACACATACCTGAGTCATTCACTGGAATCATTTACGACTGGAATCAATACGATTTTTTTTCACATAATCATCTTTAAAGTCAATACCAACTGTATTTCATTTTGAAGTGGGTCACGAGATATTTTCATATAATACGGGTGTAATTACTATTTTAATTTTTATTTAAAAAACTACCGAATATATTTTGCAGACATTTTTTTCATATTTTTATGTTATAATTTAAATATTTCCCAAAACTTTCGGAGCAATTTGTGAATTTTAAATTCACTTAAGAAATGTTTGAAAAATTAGGTCCCATAGGGTTCAATGTATGTCATTTTTTCAACCCGGGTTCAGCACAAAACCAATTGGGTGATATTATTCATTTATATTCCCATATGTACCACAGACTGTCTTAACAGCATACTAAAATTTAATTTTGATAACAACATTTTTACGGCAGTTATCGTGCTAACGGACAGACAGACAGATAGAATGAACAAAGTCGCAAACACTTTTCAATAATATTGTAACGTGTTAAAAATATCCAGACCTAGAAAAATGTGTATCAATGAGAATATGTTTTCATAAACTGGAGTCCAAACAAATGAACTACATGGTTAATCTGTAAAGTAATACTATCATAATGTTCGGAGTGCACTGCGATGATTCGAGTTTGCAATTCCACCCTAGTAGCTTAATATTAGAGTGTTAGGAGGTCAGTACAAAGAATCGTGGTTGATTCCCGGTTGGGGCAATGAAGATCTTTACAATGACGTCCAATAATTCAACCCTATAGGTTTGTGCAAAGACGTAAGAGATCCAAAAGTTACCTTAATAAGACTAACAAGGATTCAGTGGACTCTTTGATGTGACGCGCCGATTCCTAAAACTAGAGGGTTACGAACACTCAGGAAGCTAACCTGAAGATTCATAGAGAAAATAGCATCCCATTTACGACTAGGGCAGATTCAGTGGATTCATACATACATACATATGTGCAAATACACACACACACACACACACACATATATATATATATACATATATATATATATATATATATATATATATATATATATATATATATATATATATATATATATATATATATATATATATATATATAAGAAAATCAAAAAAGATCGAGAGCTGATATAAGTGCCAACAGGGAAATAACAAATGGCCAAGGGGGATTGTGACCCCTTGTTCCCGTTTATAGCCAGCTATTACTCCTGAGGAAAGACTCACGGAACCGTTACGTGCCTATGGCCATATTTCCTTGGAACGTCAAAGCAAAAGACGTATGCCAGAAGTGATTGCATGGACTGAGTGGCGAAAAAATATTTTGGATTGAGACAGGTTGAAATAAGAAGTTAACCCGAATGACAGATGGATGATCTGTCACAAGTTGCTTCGAAAGTTTTAGGAAATATTCAAATTATCCCTTAAAATGTATAAAAAAATTTCAATAAAATATATTCAGTAGTTTTTAAATAAAAATTAAAGTAATAATTACACCCTTTATATGAAGATATCACGTTACCATTATATGAAGATATCACGTGACCCACTTCAAAATAAAATATGGCATCCATCTTGTGTCAAAATCGTGATTTTTAGAGTTCTTTTTAATTCATATTTAGTTTTGTATCCGTCTTAAAACCGCTTTAATTTTGCTTGAATTACGTGCATCTACATACTGAAACAACGCAATTACTGAAACAACTCAATTACATATTTGATTTTAAATGACCATCAAACTTTGATTATTTCTACAACAAAGCTAATTTTTACTTATGTATAATGTAAACACCAAAAGATGTAGAATGAGTTGTATAAGAATTGCTGCATTTTTTTAACGCAAACTTATTCAGCTCATGGAGTCTGCTATATAGCTGATATGAATGAAACATTCATTTATTTTACACACAGAACCAAACGATTTTTTTCGATGAAGTTTTAAGCATAGAGTTTAATTACTTGTACCTCCATGGTTAAGTTTTTAAATAAAATAAATTTTTATAATATTGTGATGAATAGAAAATAGTTTATGAATGAAATGCTGCTATTATATAGAGGCGATTTATATTTCGATGACGTCATTTGAATAAAGTTGATTTGTTTCGATGAAATTTTCAAATATAATAAATTATTTTAGCATTATGATAATTTTAAAAATATTACCGAGGAATGTATTGTATTTCAGAAATGTTTAAAAGAAGCAATTTATATTTCAATGCCGCCATTTGAATAAAGTTAATTTTTTCTTTGAAGTTTTAAGTTTTCAAATATAATAAATTAATGTAGTATTGTGACAAGTTTTAAAATATTACCGAGGAATTTATTGCATTTTAGATATGTTTATATAAAACTTCATTGAAGTTGGAAAGTGTTTCATAGTCAATGTTTTATGCATGATTGATCTTTCTTGTTTATAATAAGTTTAATTTTGTTTTACAATTTATGTCGTTGAGTGTTGAAAATAGAAATAATTGCTCAGTAAAGTTTTATACCTTGGGCGGTATATTCAGATTGCAAGAATCCTCCTTCTATGCAACCGAAGGACTTCCGGGGTTCTCTAAAGTATTTTATTACCCTACCGCTTATTTTGTCGTATCTGAGGAGAAAGTGAAAATTAGGCTTTATTAGGTACTATTCCATTTAATAGTCGAAGGATACAGCCTTCTAAGTCATCACCGGGGAGCTTCTGGAGGTTATAAAAATATATTTTGAAATAAATTTATTCATCCACAATAAAACTGATTGAAACTCCGCCTCTGTAAATTTCGGTCTCGTTGTCTTTATGAAATGTGTGCAAAGATTAACATTCCAGATCTTTGGAGTGATTCTGATGTATGTAGAAATGATGTATGTAAAACTTTTCAAATCCTTTTTTAACACTTTACAAAAAAGTGTTTATGACTTTGTTCATTCTGTCTCTCTCTCTGTCTGTCTGTCTGTCTGTCTGACTGACTGTCCTTTATCACGATAAATGCTGTAAAAATGACTTAAACAAAATCAAATTTTAGTATGTTACTCAGACGGTCTGTGGGACCTATGGGAATATAAATGAATAAGATCATCTAATTAGTTTTGGATTGAACCCGAGTTGAAAAAATGAAATATATTGATACCTACGGGACCTAATTTATCAGTTTTTAAGCGAATTTAAAATTCATAAATTGCTTCGAAAATTTTAGGAAATATTCAAATTCTCCCATAAAATATTAAAAAAAAATTCAGCAATATATATTCAGAAGTTTTTTAAATAAAAATTAAAATACTAATTACACCTCTTATATGAAGCGATCACGTGACCATTATATGAAAAGATCACGTGACCCACTTCAAAATAAAATATGGCATCAATCTTGTCTCAAAATCGTGATTCTTAAAGTTCTTTTTAATTCATGTTTAATGCTGTATCTGTCCTGAAACAGCTTTTTTTTACTTAAATTCTGTGCATCTACAAACTGAAACAATGCAATTACAATACATTTGAGTTTAAAGGATCGTCCAAATTTGTTTAGTTCTACAACGAAGCGTATTTTTCACTTATGGAAAATGTAAGCAGCAAAATACGTAGAATGAGTTGTATAAGAATTGCTGCATTTCTTTAACGCAACATTATTTAGCTCATGGAGTCTGCATAGCTGATATGAATGACATATTCATTGATTTTACAGAGAGAAGGACGATTTTTTCGACGAATTTTAAGCATAGAGTTTAATTACTTGCACCTCCATGGTCTTAATTTTTAAATAAAATAAATTATTATAGTTATGTGATGAATGAAATGAATGGGAAAATGTTTATGAAGGAGATACTGCTTTAATAGGGAGAGACAAGCGTGTTATATTTCGATGGAGTCATTTGAATAAATTTCAGTTGTTTTCGATGAAGTTTTCAAATATAATAAATTATTGTAGTATTATGAGTAGTGTGTGAATGAGAGAGCTGGACCACAGCCATAAACCCCCCATTAAAACCACACCCACTTTTAGAATGTAATGGCTCTATTTTATCCACACAAATGTGATTACACAATGGTGTGAAACCCCCCATTAAAACCACACCCACTTTTAGAATGTAATGGCTCTATATCACCCATAAAAAAACCCACCCACTTTTAAAAACAATGGTGTGAAACCTCCCATTAAATCCACACCCACTTTTAGAACGTAATGGTACTATTTCACACCATTAAAATATCCACCCACTTTTAAAAACAATGGCTCGTAAAACCCCCATAAAAACCGGACCCACTTTTAGAACGTAATGGCCCAATATCACCCACACAAATTCGACTATACAATGGCTCTCAGACCTCCATTGAATCCCACCCACTTTTAGAAATGTAATGGCTGTATTTTACCATTAAAATTACCACCCACTCTTAAAAATAATGGCTCGCAAAACCCCATAAAAACCGAACCCACTTTAGAAAAGTAATGACTCTATTTCAGCCATACAAATCCGATTAAACAATGGGGTAAACCTCCTCATAAAAACGGGACCCACTTTTAGAAAGTGATGGCTCTATTTCGACCAAACGAATTAAACAAAGCTATGGTATCAAAATCATCCATTAGCAAGGTTCTAGCGCAAGCACCCCCCCAGAAAAGTGATGGCTCTATTTCGACCACACCAATTTTCCGGAGCGAGCAAGCGAAAAGTCGTTGGAGGTACCCCCTTCGGCGCCGCGGACGGCCACCCCCTAAGCATGCCGCGACCCTAAGGATTCTAAAAGCATTGCACCGACATGGGTTCGTTGCTTTGCAACCATCATCTGCCAAAAGTATGCATACATTCCGAACAAGCGCTGAGCCCTACGCAGCTGCGACCAACCTCAAGATTGGGGAAAAGTTGGAAGAGAAAGACTCCTTGCAAGAAGTACAAAAGGTGGTCGCAGCAGCTGCGACCACCTTTTGTATTGGGAAAAAGTATGATAACTTATCCTATAACGATAGTAAGGCTGTGTATATCTCAGAGGGAGGCCTTTACAGTCTTATAATGTCCAGTGAAGCCCCCTTTATCTAAAAGCGGCCCGAGAATATGCTGCTTTTGAGACAATGGCCACCATAACTCCTTGAACCAGTCGATGTCAATGGATAGCGCTTTACCCTTAATGAATCAAAAGGTGGACTTTAGTTTAGAGTTCACCCCATAACTCCTAAAAATTTTTGCAAAATGCCCCCCGGTAGGCTCAGAGTATATTCAATCTCAAATTCGACCCACCAAGGGGCCCTTCTTGATGAGCCGAATTCAAGACCAAATACACTCTGAGCCTACCGCCACTGAGGCTTACAAACAACATATAAGGACAACACTGTAAGACTTTGACGCCTAGCGTCGGGCCCGCCCACCACTTATTATCGATGAGTGCTTGCTTTATTGGAACAACGACTAAAGCAAGCTGACATGTCATTTTTGGCTCGGTATAGTTCAATAAACCATCAACCCGGATTGATTAACAACCTGGGAGAGGTCGAGATTTGAACCTGGGACCTAGATGTTAATAGGTCTGAGCGCTAACCGTTTGCCATGGGTACCCATCTAAATATAAACATACCTTTAATTTAACCATTACACCACAGACGAAAATCTTCAAAAATAGCACTTTAAACAAGTTATAACCCTCTAATAATGTAAGAATTCTTCAAAATATCTATCACTATTGTATATCTGATTAAAAATATAGAATAAAATGCTTAAAATCAATCGCGAAAAATAAATACTATTCCCCTCCATATAGTGCTGCCATCTCCCTTTGATTCTCGTAATCTCCGCTTTTTTCTACCGCTACCTCTGAGAGAACTCTTCTTTAAAGAGGAAGAGATGTTAGTCAAGGTCAGCGCTCGCTACAGACGTTATGAAAGCAGGAAGTAGAAAACAAGGTCGAAACTCTCCAAGCGGAAAATAATACTGCTTCGTATTTTATCTGAGTTAAAGAAAAAAAAAGATATAGATAAATGAATGAAATTGAGTCTGAGATATTTCGCTATAGAATTCTTTATCAGTATGTTCAATTAGATGTTTATAGCGATGACATTTCAGAAGTGAAAAAATCTTTAAAAAAGTTGCATGATCAGTTTGAAAAAATTGTCAAACTTATAAAAGAATATAATGATCGAAGACAAAACATCGAAGGAAATGTTGGAACTAATAAGAATGTTAGGTCTGGACAATAAAGTTACCTCAGACGGAGACTTGAAAACTCATGAATGTGAACACAAATATGTAATTCAAAATGATGATGGCTGGTACATTTGCCAAGCATGTCACGAAGAGCTGAGGTATAATCCAAATAAACCCCCTATCAATTATCTCGATATGTATTTAAACATGCAGAAACAACAGAGGCGAAAACATCGAATGAAAAATCTGGCTAAATGGTTAGGTTTGCATAACCTACCCTTTGAAGAAGAAGAGCTTTTGAACGACTTTTCTTCTTATATCCATAAATATGAGGAGATGTACCCAGAGCGAAAAAACATAATCAGCAAAGACTATATCTTATACCATATATTACGGAAAAGAGGTTACGACATCTATATTTCACACCTTCTAGTTAAGTTACCTAAACTCAAGAAGACGCTTATTCAGAATGAAGAAATCTGCAGAACCATCTTCGAAGCATTAAATTGGAGTTTTTACCCTATAAATTAAAAAAAAACGGCTGATACGTCTGAACAACATGTCACGAAGAGCTGAGGTATGACCCCGATAAGTGATTATAATTTTTAATAGCTTATTCGGCTATTAAAAATTAATTAACTAAATCTTTTTTATCAATCCAGCTAGTCTCAGGATAACCTAACCATTTAACTAGATATTTGTCCCCTTTCTTTTTGATGATTTTTTCAATCTTATACACATTGTCTTTCTTATCATATTTTACTAATTCATATTCATAAAAAGTGCCTTTAACCTCATCATTATTTAAATCCTGAACTCTATAAGTGATTGGGTCGGTTTCTAATACTTCAGAAATGACAAATATTTCATCTGTAAAAGTTGCTTGATACCCCCTTCTGAAGGTAGACTTATATATAGATATTCTTACTTTATCGCCTACCTGGTATTTATGTTTACGTATGACCTTTTCTTTAAACAAATTGTGGTAGACTTCACTACTGTTTTCTTCTAGACTGGCTTCAACAGGAGTCATTTTTATACTTCTGTGGTATGAGTTGTTGTAATTCTTCACTAATACATCCAATACATCTATGTATCTTTCAGTGTTATTTGCACACAAGTAGAGCTTTATTTTATTACCAAGAGTGAGATTAAATCTTTCAACCATAGCAGCTTTTATTTCAACATTTTCTGTAGTGAACCATTGGATATTATTTTCTTTGAATAATTTTTGAGTTGTTTTTCCGACGAACTCTAAACCCTTATCTGTTTGAACCCTTTCAGGTATTCTTTCTTTGAAGATCTTTTTAAATGCTTGAGTTACTTCTTCTGCTGATTTATCCTTTAGAGGAACAGCCCATGCATATTTACTGAAACAGTCAACAGCTGTTAATAAGTACTTGATACCATCATTAAACTTACTTCTCGCAAAATTATAGACAAACAGTAAATCAGCTTGCCATTGGTCATCGATATGTGACACGTAAATTCTCCTTCTTTTGAACTTACGGATAAGTGGTTTATGCTTTGTGTATACATCCTGTCGGTGTAAAAAATCCGAGACTTCTTTTCGACTTAAACCAGTTTTTCTGCTCAGTACATTTATGCCACAAAATCCTGTTTCGGGATCGTAATAAACCTTTTCGGGGCAACCCTTCTCAGTTACCCCTTCAGCGGTAAAAAACGGCACTTCTTAGAACCACAACCCACACAAATTCCTTTCAACATAGGTCTAGCGTTTTTAGAGGTGACATGCTGTTCATCTTTAGTGTCGGTGTGTGTTTTACATTTGAGACAATATATTTTTGAGCCCATTCCAAATACCTTCTTTGCTTTGATAATAGGCTTCACAACAGCTCTATCTAGCCTTTCACGAAAACTTGGATTGGGAATGTCGTCCAATTCTTTAATCATGTTTGAGTCACACACTTTGTTTCTGGTTTCGGTATCTTTGTTTTTAATGTAGCACACGTCATGTTTATAGGCACTATCATCAACCCTATTAATAGGCTTACTCCATTCTTTATATGTTAAATCGGGGTTCAGTCTAGTTTTTCCTCTGAGCAGTTGAGTTCCTGGTCCTGTAAATTGATGCCCTGGCAGATGCATTTCAAACGGTAAATTATTAATTGCTGCGTTAACAACACCTTTTCCTTTATTGCAAGTCTTTTTACTACACATTTATTTATATATAAAAAATTATTTACTCACAAATTGATATCCATTCAGCAGGGTTTGTTTCATATATTTTTCTCTGGGTAAGTAGACTAAATTATTGATGAAATCCTCCTCTCGCTTATACACTTCCTCTTCTGATAGGGTATTCGATTTGTATGAATTGAGCAGCTGTTTGTAAAACTTGTAAGACTGTTTGTACTCTTCTTTCCCTTCCGCGATATTCAAAGCTTTATCAATAACTTCAACAATACCGACGCTTAAGCTCAGAGCAGCTAAGGGAACAAGTACAAAAGCTGATAAACCCAATGAACTTAAAACGAACTTGCTAACGGTCATAGTGACACTAATTTTATGGTAGTGGTGGTAGCTCTTTCTATATACGTAAATTTTCTTTTGCAAGTATTCTTCCATCTTTATTTATAGGGGTGAAATATTTCTTCCGATATCTCAGAGCCGGATTAACTAAATCAAGCATAAAGAAATCATACGGCTGTTGCATGCACTTTTTATATAATCTACTGAATTCTTCTTTTGTCAAACTACCATCTATCTCTCTTATGATCTGTTGAATCTCCCTCGGTTGAATATTAAAAAATATCAAGTAATTACAGTTTCTTCTGATAACAATGGGTGTTCTATAATAAGATTGAGAAAGATAAATGATTGAGGCGTTTTTCTTCCGACCTCTGATGAAAAAATCTTCTATGCTCCTCTGGTCCTTGTCAGTCATGCAGTCATCAAAGACAACAACATTTTTACAAGATGGGTCCAGGTCATCCACTTTTATAAATTCTTTTGTATCAGAGGAGAATAAAGTTCCTTTCTTGCCGAATCTTTCATATAACTCTAGGATAATTTTCTTCTTCTTTTTGGGGTACTTTATCGAGTCAATATCCACGCCCTCAAACATTGTGTACTTTTCTTTCAGTTTGCCATACTTGGGTTCGTACATATCTTTTGCACAAACGAACAAATTATCAAATTCGAGATAGTCGTATATAAAATTCAACAATAAGTTCGTTTTACCAGTACCTGAAGCTCCAGCGATTAGAAGTCTGAAAGGGTGTTTAGGTAATAAATAATGTTGATTTGCATCGACAAGTTCTTCTGCTTCTGTATAATTTTTAATTTGAATCATCTTTATTTAATGTTAAAAATTTGCTTCAGTAAAAATATAATTTGCTTAAGTAAAATTTTTCTTGCATAATAATAAAGATGAATGCTATACAAAAAGAACGAAATAAGAAATTAAGAAAGGAAGTTGAATATGAACTTAAAGTTTATAAGCTTCAGGCTGAAATTAGAAAAAACAACGAACAACAACTAGAGCAAAAATTAGGTATCCAGAAAGCACTATCGGACTTTCACAAGCCTGTAACTGAAAAGCTACAAGAACAAGAAATTAATCGAAAGGAGAATATTCAGGCTATAAAAGATGCTGTTGATCACATTCCTCTAGCTATTGAACCGCCTTTAGAAGTCTATGATTTTGATAAAAAATTGGATGTAGAGTTTTTAGAGAAAAATAACTTTCCAAGACCCTCAAAATTGTACCATGAGACCAAGGAAACTTTGCAAGAAATTATGAGTAAAGTAAATGATACTTACCTAAAAATGTCTCGTCAAAAAGGAAACATTATGAGTCAGATATCTCGAATGACTAAAAAGGATGAAGAAAGAGAAGATCGCTTATTAGCTAAGGTTGATTATTTGAGAGATCATATGACTACGTTAGGAGATTATCGGGATCGACTCAGAGACTTGCAAAGAAAAGAAATTTATATCGGTAAAGGAGTAGAAGACAAAATGGAAATTTTAGCCCGATTGACTGATAAGATATGTAAAGGGTCCAAAAGTAAAAAGTTACACAATCAAGTCGTTGATTTATTGGATGCATTGTTGAGAGAAGGAACTATGACCAACGAGCAAGTAAAACAATACTACAAAAATTTTTCATTAAATAAATGAGTAATTACATAAAAACTAAAATACATTTAAGCGATCATCAGATTGCTAAGCTAAAATCTGCATACCAGAAAGGAGAAGAAGTATCTCTACAAATAGATAAGACAAAAGCCCCCAACAAAGATATACATTTAACTCGAACACAGATAGCTCAAATTGGGAAGGGGAAGCGTATCACTATCAGTAAGACGCAGCTCCAGAAAACGGGTGGTTTTCTACCTTTTCTATTACCTGCGTTAATTGCTGGGGCCAAGGCTTTAGCACTAGGTGCTGCAAGTGGGGCGGCTGGATATGGAGCAAAGAAAGCTTTGGAAAAAATTTCAGGATCTGGATGTGTAAAAAAAAGACCCATTGGAAAGGGCGTCTATCAAAACTGGGAATATCAGACGAAGTAATTAAACAAAATATGAAACATGAACAGGGGTTTAGGGGCGTCTTTACTTCCGATCTGTTGCCTAAAAAGATGAGTCGGTTTGAAAACGGTATTATTAATCTGGACATTGTCACAGGACCTGGTACGCACTGGGTCTGCTACTATAACGATCCTAAAAATAACTTTGTTGAGTATTTTGATCCTTTTGGAGAACACGTATACAAAATTCATCCTAACATTAAGAAGTATCTACTGACTTCTGGAAAGAAAAATATCGGGTGTAACTCGAGCTTTCTACAGCACCCTGCTTCCGTCAAATGCGGCTACTTTTGTATGAAGTACATTCGTGAAAGAAACAAGGGTAAGCCAGTTGTAGATGTGCTATATTCTTTTACCCAAGAACCCAGCGACTTCAATGAAAAAAATGTTCTCTATAAATAAAATGGTTCTATTGATATTAGATTCTAAAAACGCGGAAAAATCAGAAGATTTTACGATTGAATACACTAGACCTTTCACCTTTAAACAGATTGCCCTTCAGTCCTTTTCGATGTACGTTTCATGGGACAATATCAAAGATGAGGAATTATCATACTTTGATGGTCAGCAGTGGTTAAATTTGACGATACCAGATGGAAATTACACTATCAAGGGGCTGAATCGTTACATGATTAATTTTTTTGGAAGCGATCCGCCGATACAATTCGGAATAGTGGAGGAACGACAGCGAATAGCCATTAAGTTAAAACACGGGTATAAGATCGATTTAACGAAAACCAAAAACCTGCATAAACTTATAGGTTTCGAGCCTAAAATCCACGAAGAGCTTGAACAAGTAGGAAAGTACATTGCTGACTTATCTGGGGGAAACGATAACATTTATATACATTGCGATGTCGCAGAGGGGGCGTATATCAACGGTTTCAACTCTACAAACGTCATCTATTCATTTACAAACAGTAATCGTCCAGGTAGTCAGATTATAAAATCATTTGACAAACCTCTGTTTTACCCTGTTCGAATGGATAGTGTTTACCGAATCAGAATGCAAGTAACCAATCATAGAGGTGATTTAATACCGCTCAATAAGCAAGAAGTACAATACAATTTTATCGCCCTATAATAAAGAAATGAATAAACACAGACTTCAAAGAAAGAGTAAGAAGATACAAGGAAGAGGGTTCTTTTCCGACGTACCAGTCCTGCAGGAGGCCGAATTAGAAGGTAAGTATGTGCAGGATAAAATAAAGGAGATATTATCAAAGCAGAAAAAACATGGAGCTGGACTAAAGTTTTTCTAAATTCGATTTAATAGCCATATAGCTATTAAATTGAGGAGAAGAAAAAAAATTATATTATAATAAATGAATAAAATATTTGAATTAAACAGCACCAATTATTATTACGATGATGACATCGAAAGTTTCGAATATAGAGAGGTAAGGCATGAAAATAGTGATAATTCTATGGAAAATGCCTCTTACCATTTCTTTATTCAAGACACCAACGCCAACATTTTATACTCTAACGGTTATTTACAGCAAAAATTGAAAATTGTTAACAACGATGGTACTGCCATAGTGAATGATAATGTAGCTCTCGTGAATGGAGGTGGTTTGATCAATGCTAACAGGTTTACATTAGGAACCACTGAAATAGAATCCAACATAAATTATTCCGCTCTTATGCGACAAGTGTTGGGCTTAATACATTTTACGCCTGACTATTCTTCTGCCGAAGCTACTAATATGCTGTTCTACACTGATACGTCGGACACAGCTGATAGAGAACGCTTGAAATATGATGGCACGTTAGTAGATACCACAAAGATTACTGAGTTTTTCGAAAAATTCGGAATTAATGAGAACCATAACCAGGGATATACAGAAAGAAGCGAATTCACTAAAAATAGCAAGGTTGTAACTATATGGATCCCACTAAAGTACGTGTTTGATTTCTTCCGTGAATATAAAAAAGTAATCACGGGGTTCCAAGTCAAATTTGAGTTCCAGAGAAATCACAGTCTAAATATGCTGTACACCAACGAGCAACATAAGATCTATAAAGTCGTTGTAGAAGATTTATCACTCTGGCTACCTTACGTACGATTTAAAAATGCGGCGGCTTCAATATTTAACGAATTAAAGTTATCGAATAAGGATGTAGAAATAAACTGGAACCAACACAGCATTGTAAAGTCTAATATTTTCTATAAAAACGCTAGCGGCTCTTATACCATAAAAGCTACTTCTGATGAAGTCTTATCTTTGTACGTAATTCCTCAGTACACTGAAAGATACGAAAATTCGAAGCGCAATAACATGCTGTTTGATAACTTAGATATGACGGAATGTTGGTTAATGATCAACAATGTAAAAGTGCCAACTGTCAGTTACATGATGGATTTTGAGAAAAGTGATTATAATCGATTATACACAGCCTTTTTGGAATCTGGACTCAACACCATCACGTCTGAAACAGGTTGTATGGTCAATTATTCGAATTTTGGTAAGTTGTATCCAATCATCTGCTTTAATCTCTCTCATCATCAAAACTATACCGATACGAATAACTTAATGATTGAGTTTAACTGGAGGTTAAGGAACGCTGCCCCCAAAGATTATGTTTTTACTTCATCTTAAAAGAGCACAAGAAATGCCTCTTAAATATTAACAATCAAAATATTACCATGATCAAGACTTTGAAATTATAAAATCTCGCCAAGCATTATGGATCTCCTCCATCTCCGTCAATAATTTTTGGATAGAAGGGGGACAGAACTCAATCCTGTTTCTTCCGATGTATCCATCCGCTGATCTTGTCAACTCTAGCTCAATCAGGATCCAAATTTTTACTGCAAACGAGATATTATTGTATAGAATACGAGACAGGACCTAACGAAGACGAATTTTGGAAGGTCTTTCGACGAATATGGTGAGGGCACATACCCCCCATGAAGTTGAGACAGCTTATGAAAGTCGTTTGAAGACGTATGACATCCAGGACGGTTCATGCACCTCTACGAAACCTTTTCAATATATCAGGCTGACAGTGATAGCGATAGCGATCGACCGACATCGATGACATGCCCTTCCATCATTTAACAGATGTAGATATGACTTTATTTTTAATGATTGAAATACTCATTAAAAATTGAATCGTAAAAAGTTTACCCCTTCAATAATAAAAGCATTTAAAGAAACGATTTGTAGTTCTAAAGAAAGACAAAATGGATTTTCAATCTAAAACCGTTCGACAGTTGCAAGGCTACTGTCGTGAAAATAATATTCGAGGTTACTCGAAACTTAAAAAGTTGGAGCTGGTCGACCTTATTCAATATCATAACGGCTTTTCCAGTTTCCACAATGACTTTTTTAGCAAGCCAAAGAAGAACAGAGTGCGTAAGATCAGGTGTTGCGGTAAGTTATTTAAGGGATCAAGCATGAATAAGCACCTACAATCTAAAGGGCACCTAAACTATAAACCAAAGAAGGCAACCGCTCTCCCAGAGTGTGGAAGGGTGGAGCATCGACTACATCACATGACTATCCCCCAACTACGGGAATTTTGTCGAACGCATGGCATTAGAGGCTATTCCAGGTTAGGAAGGAGGGCAGACATCATAGCATACATAGAAAGCGTATTGTTCAACCGTCATTTCGGGTTTGATTCAGACCTGTTTTTAGATACGCGAGAGAGAAGGCTCTACACCCTCCACAAAGTTAATACAGCCTTTGAATCTCGCTTGAAGACGTACGACATCCAAAATGAACACAACCTGATGCTTCCCGAAGACTTTTTGAACGATGTGGCATCACTAGTCCGGGGACTCATCACTAAACACATAAAGAGGCTGCATGGTTTGAAGGTTAATTTCGAATTCCTCTGTGACTATCAAAAGGGTAAAGACGATGCTATTATAGAAATGGAGAAAAACTTCAAAACAGAAAACGCAGTCATCTTAGAATCAACTGATTTGGTAGCTTATTACAGATCGGTTATCCAAAAATTATTGACAGAAATGGAGGAGTTTGTTGCAAAGGGTTCGGGATGGACGCTTGTTAGAATTAAAAACCTTGAGGTGAGGATCAATAAATACAACCCACTGAGAGGATCATCCTACATTGATTTACCGAAAAGAATTAAAGATAAAAAGGCAGTCATTAACGTGAAAAATGAAAATGATAACGAGTGCTTTAAGTGGGCGATACTGTCCGCTATTTATCCAGCTGATAATCACGTAGATAGAGTCTCTAAATATAAGCCATATGATAATGAGCTAAATTTCGAAGGTATCGAGTTTCCAGTGAAGATGGAAGATAGAGTATTTAACAGGTTCGAAAAGTTGAATAACATATCGGTGAACATATATTCATACGAAGGTAATGATATATACCCATTGAGAATCACTAAAAATAAGGAAGACAAACACATCAATTTGCTGTACATAAAGAATAAGGAAGGAAACAGTCATTACTGTTGGATAAAAGACCTCTCCAAATTGATAAGCGGACAAGTGACTAAACACAACGGAAAGATATTCACCTGTGAGAGATGCCTGCTGTATTATTACTCCGAAGAGGACCTCCAAGCTCATGAAACGGATTGTAGGAAGAATACACCAGTAAAGATTGTAATGCCCGAGGAGAACGAATCTCTGCGGTTCAAAAACTATCAAAGGTCTTTACGATTACCCTTTGTGATGTATGGAGACTTTGAGTGCTTGACAAACAAGATAAACACCTGCTGCCCTACAAAAGACAGCTCATTCTTACATAAATATCAAAAGCATGAACCTATGAGCTTCACTGTCTACATCAAATATAAACACGCAGACTATAAGGCACCAATCACATACAGAGGACCCAATGCCACCAAGCTGTTCTTTGATACAGTGAAGACTGAGGCGCTAGCGATAAAGAACATTTATGATAAGAAGCAACCCATCAAAATGACCACCGAAGATGAAGAGCATTTCCAAAGGACCCATGTTTGCCACATCTGTGACGAAGATATCAGGAAGAAACCTTCACCCTATTCACCCAAGGATAAACCAGACTTCCGAAAAGTTAGAGATCATGACCATCTTCTCAATCCGGCGAAATGTGAATCGAACTACAGAGGACCTGCTCACAACCTTTGCAACCTAAAGTACCAAGAGCCTTCGTTCATTCCAGTGTTTATCCACAACTTATCTGGCTACGACGCCCATCTCTTCATAAAGGAGCTCGGTAGAGACCAAGGTGATATCGACGTCATCCCGAACAACGAGGAGAGGTACATTTCCTTCAGTAAGGAGGTCGGGGCAAAAACTGTAGGCGATGGGAAGAAAGTAAAGGTACCTGGTATAAAGTTGAGGTTTGTCGACTCATTCAAGTTCATGGCCGCTAGCCTCGACAGTCTTGCGAGGAACGTAAAGGAGTTCAGGGAGACAGCCAAGTACTTCCCCAAGGACAAACTGGACCTCGTCACCCGAAAAGGCGTCTATCCATACGATTACATGGACTCTTGGGACAAATGCGAAGAAACCAAGCTGCCCCCAAAAGAAGACTTTTACAACCAATTGAATGAGTCACACATAAAGGATGAGGACTACGAGCACGCTAAAAGGGTATGGAAGGCCTTCAACATTAAGACATTGGGTGAATATTCCGATTTGTATGTGAAGACTGATGTACTCATCCTAGCCGACATTATGGAACACTTTAGAGATGTCTGTCTAAAGACCTATAAGTTGGATCCTGCATGGTACTTCACTGCACCCGGACTCTCGTGGGACGCCATGCTCAAAACCACAGAGGTTGAGCTAGAGCTGTTGACAGACTATGACATGATACTCATGCTAGAAAAGGGGACCAGAGGAGGCATCTCTCAGTGCTGTAACCGATATGGGAGGGCGAACAACAAGTACATGAGGGACTATGACGAGAACAAGAAGTCTAACTACCTGATGTACCTTGACGCCAACAACCTCTAC
This sequence comes from Amaurobius ferox, assembly GCA_951213105.1. Classification (NCBI taxonomy): domain Eukaryota; kingdom Metazoa; phylum Arthropoda; class Arachnida; order Araneae; family Amaurobiidae; genus Amaurobius; species Amaurobius ferox. The sequence goes on from OX578147.1 coordinate 54,855,337, forward strand.
GGATGGGCCATGAGTCAATACCTACCGCATGGTGGCTTCGAGTGGAGCACTGTGTCAGATGTGACCCAAGTAGAGGATGACTCAGACAAAGGATACATCGTAGATTGCGACCTACAGTACCCGACCCATCTGCACAACCTCCATTCAGACATACCTCTAGCACCTGAGAGCAGGATGCCCGATGGCTCAAAACAGCCAAAACTACTGACGACCCTCTATGACAAAGAGCATTATGTGGTTCATTACAGGGTTTTGAAGCAACTGTTGCAGTTGGGGGTGAAGCTCAAAAAGGTGCACAAAGTGTTGGAGTTTCAGCAGTCTCCCTGGTTGAAGAGGTACATAGACCTGAACACTGATATGAGGACCAAGGCAACCAACGACTTTGAGAAAGACTTCTTCAAACTTATGAACAACTCGGTCTTTGGCAAGACGATGGAAAATATCAGGAAGCGACTCGATATTAGGCTAGTATGCGATCCCCAGAAAGCGGAGAAGCTAGTTGCTAAGCCCAACTTCAAGGGAAGGACCATTTTTGACGAAAGATTAGCCGCCGTGCATATGAACAAGACGAAAGTGATTTTTAATAAGCCAATATACGTCGGCATGAGTATATTAGATCTATCGAAGCATCTGATGTATGACTTCCATTATAATCTTATGAAGCCTAAATACGGGGGCGATATCAAGCTATTGTACATGGACACTGACAGTTACATCTATGACATACAGACCGAGGACTTTTATGAGGATATGAAAGGATTGATTGACTACTTTGACACATCAGATTATCCAGAAAACAATAGGTATGGTATGCCCCGAGTAAATAAAAAGGTCTTGGGGAAGATGAAGGATGAAAATGCAGGGAAGATCTTAGAAGAGTTCGTTGGCTTAAGATCTAAGATGTATGCCTGTAAAACTGAGGTTGACCTGGTGAAAAAGTCGAAAGGAGTAAAGAAATGTGTCGTGAAAAACAGGATATCCTTCGAGGACTACAAGAACTGCCTATTCAAGCAAGAAGTACAGCATAGAACCATGAATCTCATCAGGAGCACAAAGCATGAGATTCATTCCATACAAGTCAATAAGATTGCCCTATCAGGAAAAGATGACAAACGTCATATATTGGAAGATGGTGTCCATACCTTGGCTCACGGTCACTATGCGATAAAGGAGTAGGCGATCATAATCTTTTAACAGTTTTCGAACTATTAAAAGATAATTAATGGTCCTCAGTTCGAAGGACACATTCTTCTGTTCTGAATGCCTCTTTAATAGTGTCTATATCACATCTAAAGTACTCCATGTAACCGTCCTCCTCCTCTTCTGAGGCCCTATTTCATTTAAAAGGGGGTGGCAGCTTCCGTCCGCGGGGGTGCTCGCCGAAGGGGGTACCTTCCCTCCCAACGACTTTTCGCTTGCTCGCTCCGATAGATAAAATAGGTCCATTACTTTCTAAAGTGGGTTCGGTTTTTATGGGGTTTCGATACCATCGTTTTAAGAGGGGTTGTAGATTTTTATGGATAAGAAATAACCTTTGTATTCTAAAAGTGGGTTCGGTTTTTATGGGGTTTTGCGAGCCATTATTTTTAAGAGTGGGTGGTAATTTTAATGGTAAAATACAGCCATTACATTTCTAAAAGTGGGTGGGATTCAATGGAGGTCTGAGAGCCATTGTATAGTCGAATTTGTGTGGGTGATATTGGGCCATTACGTTCTAAAAGTGGGTCCGGTTTTTATGGGGGTTTTACGAGCCATTGTTTTTAAAAGTGGGTGGATATTTTAATGGTGTGAAATAGGACCATTACGTTCTAAAAGTGGGTGTGGATTTAATGGGAGGTTTCACACCATTGTTTTTAAAAGTGGGTGGGTTTTTTTATGGGTGATATAGAGCCATTCCATTCTAAAAGTGGGTGTGGTTTTAATGGGGGGTTTCACACCATTGTGTAATCACATTTGTGTGGATAAAATAGAGCCATTACATTCTAAAAGTGGGTGTGGTTTTAATGGGGGGTTTATGGCTGTGGTCCAGCTCTCTCATTCACACACTACTATTATGATAACTTTAAAAACATTACCGAGGAATGTATCGTATTTTAGGAATGTTTAAACCAGGCAATTTTCATTCCAATACCTTCATTTGAATGAAGTTAATTTTTTCGATGAAGTTTTCAGTTTTCAAATATCATAAATTAAAGTAGTATTATGATAATTTTTAAAATATTACTAAGGAATGTATCGCATTTTAGAGATGTTTAAATAAAATTGCATTGAAGTTGTAAAGTGTTTCATAATCAATGCTTTATGTATGATTGGTCTTTCTTGTTTCCACCTGCTGAGGAGACATCAAAACCATACTCCGTTTGTTTCAGTCTAATGTCTGACACTGTAGTTGTGAAGAAAATTTATTCACTGTATAAGAGAAGAAATTTTTCAGATCATCTGTAGTCTTATAGAAGGTCTAAAAATATAAAAAGATTTACGAGTATATAGAAAGACAAAACATTGATAGAAAAACAGTAAAGTAGTTTTATTAAAATTTTATCTGGATTCATCTATGAAACATAAACTGCATTCGTCTAAAAATTAAATAAGTCTTAATTAAAAATGGTTTAATTATTTCATAACTTAAAATGCTCAATACCTTCGCTGATATCTGAAGAGAGGGCGTAAAGTCACTAAGCTACAACGTGATTTAAGTACGACGTGAAAGGACACTTGATAGATTACCTTTAACTTTCATTTTTTTATGATCCACCAAATGTTTTAAAAAAATTCATGCTGTAAGTTTAGTGATTTAAAAAAGTCTGATGATTGCATTACTATCTGAAATATGTGTTTGATTTTTTTATTTTAATTTTCATGTTTAAAGTATTTATGTCATTGTGTTATACATGTTCTCATACGCGTTCTTTATATTATCTGTAAATTGTGTTTCATTTCTCTATGACTAAGCTTGCGCCTGTTTTGAAGTGTATTCCAAATAAAAAAATAAAACGGAACCATTTTTAGTCCTCATACGTAATGTTGAAACAGTGTTGTTTCCACTAATTTTTTGATTTCGAGATTTTGATGCCAATATGTCTTTTAAAATCGCCTAAACACGTTTTGATTAATTTTTAATGATGTCGGTCTGCCTGTCTCTCTGGCGTCTATCGTCTATCTACGGTCAATTTCTTGTATACACAATAGCTGCCACAAATATTATTGCATTTCCACGAAATTTTTTATATGGCTTTGTTAATGAAATATCTAAAACATGATACTACATGTAATACTACATACATTTCCTTTAAATTCGAGCGAAAGTGTAAACGGGATTATTTATGGCTCACTGATCACGAAACTTAACATTTTCCATCATTGTAGCGACAAATAGTCGCGTTATAATATTTGTGGTCATGACATCATTAGCCTCTAGAGGGGGGTGCATTATAAAGCTGGTTAGCAAACAAAGGATTTTTTGAAGCCCATTAAAATTATAAAATTAAGTGTAATAAGCTATAACTGCGACTATTTGGAACAACGATACATATTTTAAAAACTTTGCAACATGGTTGTAAAGTAATTCATGACTTTGTCCATTCCGTCTGTCTGTCTGTACGCTCGTACGATAACTACCGTAAAAATGACTTAATCAAAACGAAATTTTTTTATGTTGTTGAAACGGTCTGAGGGACTTATGTGAATATAAATGAATAATGTTCCCCAATTAGTTTAGGATTGAATCCGGGTTGAAAAAGTGAAATACATTGAACACTATGGGACTTAATTTTTCAAACATTTTTTAAGCGAAGTTACAATTCACAAATTGCTTCGAAAATGTTAGAAAATATTCAAATGATTCCATAAAATATATAAAAAAATTTCATCAAAATATGTTCGGGAGTTTTTTAAATAAAAATTAAAATAATAATTATACCCATATTATATGAAGAGATCATACAATCCACTTCAAAATAAAATATGGCATCCATCTTTTTTTTCCAGTGTAAAAATTGTGATTTTTAAAGTTCTTTTAAATTTACATTATGTGTCGCATCTGTTTTAAAACCGCTTTATTTTTACGCATTTTCTGTGTATATTCTGTGCCAACGCAATTACAATATTATTAATTTAAGTTATCATCAAAATTTGATCATTTCTACAACGAAGCCTAGATTTAATGGATGCAGAATGTAAACAAATGATTGTAAGATGAGTTGTACAAGAACTGCTGAATTATTTTCAAGCAGATTTAGTTAGCTCTGGAGTCTGGAATAAATATGATATGGATGAAATATTCAATAATTTTACATAGAGAGCGAGGCGATTTTTATTCGAATGACGCCATCTGAATAAAGTTAACTTTTTACGACGAAGATGTTTAAGTACGATGAAGTTTTAAGTTAAGTGAAGTTTTAAGTTATTGTAGTACTGTGATAATTTAAAATATATGAGAGCTGAATGTATCGAATTTTAGAGCTGTTTAAATAAAATTGCATTTTAGTTGAAAAGTGCTTCATAATCAATTCTTTATGCATTATTGATCTTTCTTGTTCAGATTTCTTCTTGTGAAAAAAAGAGATTGTCTAAAATTGGAATCTGGGATGAGAAATTTTAGTTGATCTACATTGCAGTTAATTTTTAATTGAGATTTTTATATGTGGTGAAAATTAATATAACACTAGGTCATTGCTGAGCGAGATCCAATAGAAAACAAAATTCTGATTTTCATAAAAAAAGGAATTACGAGAAATTTTAGAAGTTACATCGCTTTAAATTTAACTCTCAAACTATTCAAACCTAAGGGTGCAAAAATGAAGCTATTTTTCTCCTTTCAAAAAAATAATTAGAAAGTGTCAGAAAACTTGCCATTTGGTAAATAAATAATGAAAGTAATTCGCAGCAAAAAGTGATGAGTTTTTTGATAGAAATTTCTATTGATATTGCTTTTACAAGATGACATACCATGTCTAAACGTATTAGGGTAAATTTTTCGTTTACAAAGACACTGAAATATATGAAGTATTTAAAAAGGTCTTAAGACCATAAATCTTCAAAAAATTCAATTTTTTGAAAATATATATATACATGAAAACATAAATGTTTCTACTTATTTTAAAACAATCAGAAATGAAGAAATCCTTATTACTTTCCTTATATACATAATGTATAAGGAAAGTATTGTGACGGGGTCGAAAATTCGAATTCGAGTTTTCGACGGGAGAGCACGTTTCAAGCATCCCTGATCACGAATCAAACATTTTTGAAGTGATGTCTGTCTCTCTGTGTGTGTGTGTGTGTGTGTGTGTGTGTGTGTGTGTGTGTGTGTGTGTGTGTGTGTGTGTGTGTGTGAGTGTGTGTCAGTGAGGCTATAGAGACGATAACTGACGAACAAATGGACCGATTCGAACGAAATTTCGTACAAAAATCATAATCCGTAAACACTGGAATCCTGTTGTTTTTATACGCAATCGAATGTTCAGAAAGACCCTAAATTTTCGAGTGAAATTTTGAAAAAATCGGCAAAAAATCAAATCCGCTAATAAAGTTGCGTACATAGATATTTTTTATGTAACTTTTCAATAGAAAACGATTCACATAAATTTTAGAACGCTAACATGAACCGTTCTCGAGATATTGCACATTTTTCAAAAAAATTATCAAAAAGTCATATGAAATTAAAAAAAATATATTTCCTATTGAGACATATGTTCACTTTTCATATGTAATATTATGCGATAAATTTGATGACATCATTCTCGTAGATTTAGCTCGTTCCATTCATGAAAAAAGATACTTTGAGTAATACTTTTGTATTTGAACGCCAATAGTCATTTATCTGCTGCAGGAATAACTTATTTCTTCGTCGAATAATTCTTGGCGAGATTTTGGCGACGAATTTGGCAGAATGTCGCCAACTTGGCGACTTTTTGAAATGTTGCCAAATTAACGGAAATCTCGGCAAATGGATAAAAATGATGCTAAATCAGTGAAATGCCGACTAATTGTCGAAAATTCAATATCTTGGAAAGAATATAAGTATGTACTATTAGAAAAATCCATTTTTTTACTGTAAAAGTAGCAAAGCCATTATATTATATAAGGAAAGTCATGTGTTGCCCGCATCTCATTTACTGTATTACTGTCGCATAATATGTATCAGGTTAAATGTAAACGAGAGATTAAGAATTTACTTTAAAATCTGATGGGGACAGTTCATGACATTCGCTGCATATTGCAAGTAAATTGTTTTTTTCAATCTTACATAATAAAGATTCATGTGTATGTATATCTATGTTTTTGAAAAAAGTAATGCCTGTCTTTGTATGTTTGTGTAGATTTTGTAACAATGAATCTACGTGTCGTGCTACCATGATATGTGGCATGAATCCAAACGATGAATAGACTATTTTCGTTACTTTTTAAAAATATACCTTTGTGCGTTTAAAACATCCCCTATAAATAAAATGTGATATAAAATTATTAACGGGCAACCCAAGGCTTATAATTTAACCCCAGTTCCTCTAAATATAACAGATTGTTTCAAAGTAAAAAAATAATTTCATGAAGTCATCTGTTTATTAAGTATACATTGTTTACGCTTGGAAAGTCTTCGAATTTTTTAATGATTTTCTCCCGTGGATTTCTTTATTCACTGCTAACCGCTACCGCCATCTATTGACATCAATTTGGCGTCATTTTTTAAACTTTAGCGCCATTTGTGCTAATCTTGCGACATATTCGTCAATTTCGCAACGTATTAGAAAAGTCGCCAAGTTGGCAATATTTCTCTAAGTTATTTTCCAAAGTCGCCAAATTGCCGTCAAATTTTGCATATTTGGTAAAACATACTACTGTCCATTTTTATGTAATTATTTAAATATCTTTATTTGAAAAACGCGCAATATCTCTAGAACGGTTCAAGCTACAGTACTGAAACGTATGTCATTCCATTTAATATATTAAATGATTATTTATTTAACATTCTTGAATGTTCTAATTTATTATAATATTTTCAAAAATTAATTCGAAAATTCTGGAGTCTTCCGGACGTTGGATCGTAAAGTTATATGCAACATTGCATTAAACAAAAATGTTCTTTACATAAAAATGTATTTTGTGCAAAATAAACAACTATTTCTGAAGTTTAATTAGACCCAAATTTTTTTGTTTTGGATGCACATTTTTCCAAGCAATGTGCCGCGAGGGATGGCATACCAAAATTTTGTTTGACAAACGGATCTTAGATATTGTGTTATTTTATAAACTATTTTATTTTGTGTTTGTAAAAATGTACCATATTGAATAGAAGTAGAGATCTCACATTAAAAAGAAACATGCTTTTTTGTAAGATATATCTTATGAATTCCAAAATGTGGAATATGTTTTGAATGATTGATTTTCATTTTTTAACATTATAAATGTCATGAAACCCCTTAAGTAACAGAAATTTAAATATACTCAAAAGAATATATGATATTTTTTTTTAATTTCTACAACTGTTTTATTTTCTAAACCACTTACAGTAAAATGTTATTTCCTCTTCTAAATTCCTTTCACTTGAGTAGTAGCAATTCGAACACACTTGTCTTTACTTCTTGACATATGTTTACATTTTGTTTGGTAATACAATACGTAAAATCTAAATTGCAACACACAAAACCGCTTGTGTGATTTATATGAAAATTTGCGTACTAGAACATTAGGCAAATGATTAAGTTTCGCAGCAATTGTCGCAGAGAGGTACAGGATATAAAACAAAACGTGTCGAGTTGTAACTATATATTTTTGTGAAACACTTGAATAAAGCTTATTTTAAATATCAATTAATTTGTTTAGAATGGAAAGAACTTTCACAAGGAACACATTAAATACAACCATCTGAGGGACTTTAAGAGAGTAATTGCTCTTTATGAGTCTGGGTGGTCAACTTAATATAAAGGAGCACATGTCGGTAGTGATAACACTAAGGTTTAATGGCGTGTTCAGAAATTTTTCAGCATCTTCACCGGTAATTTATGACGTAAGTAGATTAGTAAGCTTAATGATTTTCTAATAAGCTGAGAAGACCTAGCTACACATATAACCGTTATATCAGCCATTAGATGATTCCGAAGATAAGCTGCGATCCTACTATAAATCATCCCATCAGCTATTTAATGATTTCCAATCTGTTGATGAAAGTTACTTTATGTAAAATAAAAGTAAATATGATCTTGATGATATCATTGTACATAGGCGTTAAATACAATTCATGACGTCATAAAACGAAGACATAATAAGGTCTTCAAGACTGATAAACCACTATTGAAATCAATTAAATCTGGTGTTTATAAATATTCAGCTGTTGCACGATATTTTTATTCACAATAAAGCTTTCTTTGTCTTAGAGGGAATCCGAATTTATTCACCTAACAGGACAACGGAGTGCACATTTTTTAGTGTATTATACATTATAAAGTACTTTATAATTTTGACATATTTTTTTCAAAAATTCTTCTTTGAAAGAAATATTTCTCAGGATTGAATTATGACTGATTTGTATTCAACATCAAATTTTGATTGGGAATGGGAGGAATTATTAAGGATTTTAACTTTCTTTATTCAGTTCCAGTTCAAAAATTTTCAATTTACTTACAACATCTATTTTTCAGAATTGGCTACAAGCAGTTAGGTAATGACTTGTATAGATTCAGCATCAAATTTCAAACGGGTAAAAGGAACTTACTAAAGATTTCCAAATCCGGTTCTGGAGATGTCACTTCCTATTTAGAAATTTACGTTTTCCTTACAATATTTATATCTCAGAATTTGCTATATATATAGCTGACATAATAAACAATATGGATACAGCATGAAATTTCGGTGAAGAATGATCCAATTCACTACAGATTCCCACTTCCGGCTATTTTCCAACCTTTAGTTCAATACATTTTTAGACATCTAATTCACAAGATTGGATATAGATAGAGTTTAGATAATGACTGATATGATTTCAATATAACATTTCAAAAGAGGTAGTATATTTATATAATACTTTCTTTTCGGTGTTTTAACATTCAAAAATGTCCTTGACAAGTATACACAGGATTGACTATCAATACAACTTAGATCATGTGTGATGTGGATTCAGCATTGATGTCTAGATGGGTGGGGATTTCTATTTAGAGGTTCTGCAGATATCACTTTCGTTTTTTTTCTTCCTAAAATCCTCATGATTGTGTGACATAAGTATGCAAAAGAAAAGAAAAAATGCCTTTTTATTCCGTCAAAAATGAAGTTCCAAACGCGTTTTGTCACCACATGAAAGCTACTTCATAATTTTGTCAATGTGCTTCACTAAAAGTCAAAACTGTCTGTAAAAGGAAAACAGTTAAAATTGTATTCAATGCATAAAATAACAATCTACCATTATCCGACATACAATACTTTAATCACTTAATAGCTTTAGTTTGTATGATATGTCAAGTCATTATTTGAATTAAAAATAATGTAATAATATTATTTTATTTCTCTTTTTTTACTAACTATATAATGTGAATAATTTTGTTGCATTATTATATCACAAGTCAGTACAGAAACAAGCCATTACTTATCTGACGGTACACTTTTATTATACCTATTTACTCACGAAATAGTGTGAGTAATCTTATTCAATTATCATTTCACGAGTCCCCGTCCTCTTATTGTTTCTTCAGCGTATAATTTCACAATTATGTCATTAACTATTTATGATAACTTGTGGAGTGAATTCCAGACTCATGCCTTAAAGCACTGTGTATTTATTTTAAATTCAAATGTATAGAACATGCTTTAATAGCCTTGCTTCGAATGATTCACAGTGTTATAAAAAGTATGCTGTAGACAGCACATGACTTTCCTACGGAACGTAATGGATTTGGTTATTTCACAGCAAAACCATGATGTGCAAGATATATGACACATTAAGCACTGAATTGCCATTATGCACATTGAAATTAAGCAATTTTTGCGACAGTTTAAATATAATTACTTACACACACTCACATGAAAAATCCTTATTAAATGTAATTCACATTTAATTAATATATATGAATGATATGAATGATTTTTTGTGAATTCTTTGACATAAAGAAAACAATTTATAACAAGTATATTCTTTCATGAATGGAAAGACCATGGTCTACAAGAATGATGTTAGCTTAATTTTGGCATAACATTGCATATAAAAATTGAAAATATAATGAAACAGCGGTGTTCGACAACGTTTCTTCACGTATTTTGACGACTTTGATGGACAAAATGGACAGTAACATATTTAAAGGGACATACGAAATATTCAACTTGACTTGTTGACATAAAAACTGCAGATGCAATGACTTGTGGATAAATGATTTGTAGACTTATATCACTTGTAAACTTTTACTTAAATGATTACATTTTATTATTTTGACGATATCGTAGATAGAAAAATCATGCTTAGGTTAAGAAAATGTAATCCTTTTATTTCCTGCTTTTGTAAAAAAGTGTTACGATATTGGAAATATTTGATAATGAGCTGCTATGGAGTACCAAGGATAATAAATGTCAAGTGGCAGTCCAGGCAATAAAAGCAAAATTGCTGCTAACAATACACGCAGACTGGAGGATGCCAAAGGAGGACACTAAATTCAAATTTATTTATGTGGGGACAATAAAAATTGCCCCATCATTCATCCAAAAGCACCTGGTTTCAGCGTGCATCAAGTCCGCCGGCAGTTACACCAAGTGTAACTTGAACCAAGAAGCTCTGGCCAATAGAGATATAGCTATAAAAGTTACATGGGCGTGTTGTCAGCCTATGAACCAATGTTAGGCAGGTGGGATAATTACGGCGAAACCTGCTGAGAGAGTTGGAAAAAGAAACAAGAGAAGTTCAAGACAATAAAAAAGGCAATTATTTTATATGAGTCGAGATATACCAGTTTAGATTAGATCAAGAATCCAGCGTCACACAGCAGTGCTTAGTGTATAATTATTAAGTAACTAAGTGTGAAGACCGGTAAAGATTTCCCAACAATGACGGCAGCCAAATAGGCCTCCTCCTGTGACTCTGCAACCAGTAACCTTAAAAAACCCTTTTACCGCCCATGAAGACTTACCGATTTAATAATAAATGGACTACAAAATCACTTATCGAAATTCCCAATCTGTCATCCCCATATCCGTCTTCAATTTAAAGTGAACAAAAATTTAGCAAGAACATTAAATTGTAATTGAAAATTTAATAAGAATTGTAAAATTATAAACTGGAAATTTTAATGAAAATTATATGTTTTTTAAATTAATAATTAAGTACATAAAAACAAATGTTTCTTCAATAAGTAGTTGATATTTAATATTTATTTAGAATTGCATTTTACAGGTGGATACATGACTCCAGAATAAGTGGATTATCTGTCAGGCGAATACGATTTTGTACAGCATTTTATGAGGATAAATTTACGCGTAATTGTATTAAATCCGACCTTTAATTACTATCCCATTAATGTACTTTCCTTTAATTGAAGTGGTTACGCGTTAAGTCTATAAATTTTAAATTGATTTTGTCAATACAATTTGGTGTTCGTCATTTTTTTCATCACAGTTTTAATTAAATAAACTTCGTCACAATGCGCGATTTCTTTTTTGTTTTGTTTTCATTTTCCCTGTCCAGATCATCCTACGTACCTGAAAGTGCAAGGTAAAACTACGTCACATCTTAGCTATACTGGGCGTTTCAGAACTAAAGCGTCAAATCTTCATGGATGGTAAAACACGCTTTTCATCATAGAGTGCATGGGCACACGTGAATCGCTTACGCTCTGGAAGGCGCTAGAGTGTTTTCTCAGGCACGCTTATAAAAGCGATGGTTTTCGCATGTATGGTCATTGGCGATTGGGAGTGGATCGGTATACTAATGTGGAGAAGGCAGGTATGCCTTTTGTCAACGGTCTTGTCGAATGTAAAGATAATGAATCACAAAGGCTTTACCGAGAAAACTTCGCCAACAGACTTGTTCCGGGTCATGGAATGTGTGAGATCAGGAAGATATGAGACAGTTTTACGTTCATTATTTATGAGGTTTGTAATGTTAGACAAAGGCATCAGTCAGAATGACGCCAGTTTTACAACAACCGTGACCTGAGAGGTCAAATAGGAAATAAATAGGGGAAGCTAAAGTGAAGTCAAGATATTGGTTAAAAATGTTAACCAACATCGAAGATGTCTGGCCACATTGCCCTGAGGTCGACCAATGGTAGCGAAGAGATGTTTTAGACCTCAGGCAAAAAGAGGTGACGACATCTAGAAAGTCAGAATTCAATTTCAGTCAGAGACCTACTGGATTTCTAACTAGCGATGCAGTTATGATGAGGTCAGATTCTGTTGTGTTCGGAGATCGACTTCAGTACGAGTAGGAGTGCAACACTTCGAGTTAGTACCAGTACGACATACACTGATGTAAGAGTACCAGACAGAGTACTAGTATCTTGAGCGCAAAGTTCTTGAGTAATAACTTCAACGACGAAGATTCAGAGAGATATGAAACAAAACCAACGTACGAGCTGTGTGTCAATGGATTGGAGGTATTTTCGTCACGTTTTATATACATATTATTTTGAAACGGATTTTTTTGTATCATTATTCATTTTTAGAAATTCATTCATTGCCAGATCACTTTTCCTGAAATTCATTGACATATTTTTATATATCTTTCATTTTACAATTCTTTAAATACTAATTATCAGTAAATTTTGAATTCTAAAAATTTTTGATTTCATGAAAAAATTGGACCTAGCTTTTTTGTCCATCTGGTCATTAATTTTCTCACTTTCACTTGTGTTTTGAATCTGTATCTCATTTAACAACTTTAATTTCTGAATAACATATTTCTTGTATTTGCTTTGGTTTTCATCTTCTTCTGAAGTTATTTTTTAGACATCCTTAACTTCATTATGATTTTGAACATTTTCACTACCATTTTTCTCATTTTGAATGTTTTGAAAATTAACATTTTCATTTTCATCCATTATATTATTCTCATTTGAATTTTGAATATTTTCCACCTCATGAATTTTATTTTCATTTCGAAAATTTTCACTATCATTATTTGCATTTTGGATTTTTTGAAAATGAACATTTTCATTTTCATCCATTATATTATTCTCATTTGGATTTTGCATATTTTGATACGCACATACCTCTAATCTATTGACACGCAGCGCGTACTTTGGTTCTGTTTCATATCTCTCTGAATCTCTGTCGTTGAAGTTATTACTCAAGAGCCTTGCGCCCAAGATGCTAGTACTCTGTCTGGTACTCTTACATCAGTATATATCTTACTGATACTAACTCGAAGTATTGTACTCCTAGTTGTATTGAAATCGAGACCTCTGAACACAACTGGATCTGACCTGATCATAACTGCATCTCTAGTTGGAACTCTAGTTGGTCTCTCACTGAAATTGATCTCTGACTTTATAGATGTTGCCACATCTTTTTACCTGAGATCTGATACACCTCTTAGGACAAGCCAACGGCCCTACCGCGCTGATATCACCGGTTCTCGTTAGATCACCGAAGTCAAGCAGCATCGGGCGTGGTTAGTACTTGGGTGGGTGACCACCTGGGAACACCGCTTGCTGTTGGCAGATTTCGGGCGCGGTAGCCCGGTGGTTTGCGCGCTGGATTTGCACGCTGCCACAACTGCCGCCGTGTTCATGCGGAGTACGATCACGTTAAACATGTGTGTCCGTAAGTCCTTCCGAGAGGTTGGTGGTAGGGGAAGGAGGATACGGTCCCTGAGGATGCCTCCCCCAATGGGTTCCGGTTTAAATTGGGTGGCACATCCCGGCCGTCCAAACGGCTACCTTACACCTTTCCGGTAGGTTGGATGGTCTGGGTCTCAACAACAACAACACCTATTAGGCTACGATTGATCGACCTCAGGACAATGCGATCAGAAAACTTCCAAATTGGTTAACATTTTTAACCAATCTCGTGGCTTCAATTTAACCTCCTCTATATATGGTCTATCGCTAACTTGTCAACTTTTCTTAAACTTTGCCAAATTGACGAAAATGTCGCGAAATGATAAAAACGACGCAAATCAATGAAATTAAATTTATTTTTTTAGAAGAGAATATTGAAATGATGTTTCGTGATAGCATTTGTCGGTCAGTCTAACCGTCCTACTTAGTAACACATTTAGCGAATATTTAAAATGTCTCCAAATTGATAAAAATGGTTGTAAATCCATAAAAATATCTTGAAATTGATAAAATTGCTTTCAATAAATAAAAACAATTGTGTTTTGTTAGGGGATAGTATTATGATGATGATTCGTTAATTTATCGCCAATTGGGACTGTTAGTTCTATAGACCCACTTGGCGATAAATTTGGCAATTTTTTAAAATGTCTCCAAACTTTCCATAGAGATAGATAGCATTCATTATTCAGACGATATTTTGTCAACCAATTTATTTGAAGCAAATCATATCATGTCGTTTAGCAACGGATTAAAATCCAATGTCTTTATGAGGCCGAATATTTTTATTAAAACTTTTCCGATTTGAATAATGAAGATATGTATATAAATTAAATTTCATTGCCATTAAATTTTTGACTGTATAATATCAATAACGGCCGTCAGGTTTAAACATCATTATTATTGATGTTTTTGTGGATTAGTGATACAGAGTTTATTGATATTTTCAATTTCTTATGCCATTGTTTTATTGCTGCAAAAATTGTTGAAACTCATATATTGTACATTGTACGAGTAATCTTCTATAAATGTACGGGCATATCTTCAAATCTACGAGAATATAAGTGATACAGGTATATTGGCATATATTTTTACATATATTGACATATATTGTAATCAAGTACGATCTTTCAGTATGAAGATTACGGGGATTATTGATATTTTCAACTTATTACGTCATCTGTTTTATTTTAGCAAAGATTTTTGAGACTGTAATACGGGTAATATTTCACTAACAGTAGGACATATCTTCTAATCTACGACATTATAAGAAATACGGGTGTATCTTCCCATATAATTTTAGCACATATTGGAATCAATTACTGCTTTTTGGTTTAAAGATAACGGATTTAATGATATTTTCGATTTATACATGTAATCTACTAATACAGGTTATAGCTTCTAATATTCGAGTATACAAGTAATACGGGTCCCATACAATTTTAACGTTTTTATTTTGCATATATTGATTCAATTCCATATTTTTTGTACATTTGCTTACGAAAGAGGCCAGCATGTTTTATTCTTCAGATCTGCCCGTGAAGATAATTTTGAATAGCTAGAACAAAAGTTCTTAAATTTCTTTTTAGGAGCATTACATTAAATATTTTAACAGAACACTTTGATTAAAATATCATTTAGTATAATATAGGAATTTGCACATGATTGTGAATTTTAAGTTTCTTTATATTATGTACTCAGTTCGAAGAAAGAGTATACTGCTAGTTTGATATATAATTTATGCAGAGGAAGCTATGGTTAGGGACCGGAATGTCACAATATACATTTTGATGTCATTTAACTGTGATCTAATAAAACGTCATAAGTAAAAATTATATATATATACAGTCCATCTCAAAAGTTTACCCACAGAAAAAAGATGTTCATAAAATTAAAAGAAATAATATAAAATAACATTTAACACAACAATCCAAACATAATCGAAATGAAATAAAATGGACCCATTTTATTGTGTACAACACTAAATATGTGTCAAAAATTACACATTTTGAAGAGTTTGATAAAATAATACTGTCTCAAAAGTTTAAGCACTTTATGCAAAATTTTACAAACGCGTGATGATGAAGTTGCAATCACGTTTCTCCTGAGTGGTAGGAAAGCAAAAAGATAACTTCTGCTGGTGAAACAAAATGCCGAAGTCTTTGGAGTTTACGAAAGTGGAGATTTCAGGAATTTTAAAGTCAAAATCTGAAGGTAAGACAGTTCATGAAATTGCTATTACTTTAAATCGATCAAAGAGTGGTATATATCAACTACTTGTCAGGAACTATCATTTCGATAGAAAACCAAGATGTGCACAGCCTCGTGTAACGAGTGTGCAGACAGATCGTCGGATTCAGAGATTGGTGTCAACACAAAACATGTCCTTACGTCAACTAATAAATAACCTCGGCGTAAAGTTCTCAAAGAACACAATACATAGACGTATCAGGGAATACAGCAACATTGTTCTGAAGAAAATGACTCGCAAACCATATTTAAAACCACGTCATAAGACGAACAGAATGAAATAGGCTCGAAAGCGCATGTCTTATGGAGACAAATGGATCTCTAATATTCAGCGACGAGAAATATGGAATTTGGATGACCCTGATGACTGGAACTCTTATTGGTATGCTCCCAAGAAAGAGGAAAGTATCATGTTTAGCAGACAGCATTGCGGTAAATCTGTGATGGTTTCGGGGACATTTGGATTTATTGGTCCGACCTCCTTTGCCATAGTTCAAGGAAGACAAAATCCAATGATGCATCAAGAAACACTTCAGCAACATTTGCTTCCATTCGGTAAGCTTTGTGGTGGGTCTGAATGGGAATTTAAGCACGACAATGCTCCCATACACACATCCAGTTCTACCACACCATAACTTTCAGAGCAAAATATCCAAGTTTTGGACTGCCCATCTTTGTGCTCAGACCTGAACCCTATTGAGAATGTCTGGAGTATCTTAACCGTTAAATTTACAACAACGGAAAGCAATATGACTCAGTTACGGAACTTATATTGGCTATAGAGGAAACATGGTAATTCTTGCAACCAAAAATATTTCAAAAATGATTTTATCTATAAGAACACGTTTGTTTAATGTGATGCAAAACCATGGAAAAAATATCAATAAGTAACTTCATTATGTATGTTTTATACCAGAAATATTTTATACTGTGTTAAACTTTTGAGACAGTCTATAACCTTTTTTTTATTTTGTACCAAATCCATGTTAAAAAAAATATTCATACATTTGATTATATAAAAGGATTTACAGTATCTAACGAACGAATAATGTCACTTTGTTTTATTTTGTATTGTTTTCTAATAATCCCCATTTTCCAGCTGCGCTTAAACTTATGAGACGGACTTAAATATAAAATAATATTATAAACCAACATTTTAAGAGTGTTAGTCCCAGACTCATATACTCGTTTGACAGTTTGATTGTAAATTAAAAGTTATAAACATGTTAAACATTAAGATAACGTGGGCCATTTTTCTGTATAAATGAAAGCAGAGATTTTATTTTATATGTCCCGCATTTTATATACTCGTCCCAAATAGTTTTCCAGACAACATATAAAATAAAAATTCCAAACTCGTACATAAGACGAAATTCCATAACATGCAATGATTTTGTAACAAATTTAATCTACAAAATACCCAAACAAACCCCTGCATGATTGTAAGGGCTCAAAGAAAAGAGGTTCCCTGCATTCTTTCGACCTCAAAAAAGTCATCACGTAGAAACGGGTCGACGTGACTGCGATTTCAGCTACGCGCCAAGATGTCGATAATATCCACCAGCCGTGGAGAAGCAGAAAATGTAACAGAATTTCCTACGTGTCGGATCTTGGAATAATCAAAAACGAAATGATGAAACTATTACACAAATCGCAAAGCTTCAAAAGAATGCAGAGCTGAAAATGCGTATCTTTTGTGTGAATGTTACGATTGAAGTCAAACGATAGAAGGTATTTTACTGTCCCATATACTATATATTCGCGAAAGTATGGTTTTCCAAAAATAAAACACACACACACACATACACATATATATATATATATATATATATTTTTTATTTATTTATTTTTTTTTATTTTATTTATTTTTTATTTATTTATTTTTTTTTATTTTTACATAATTCTTATTATTACATTTCAAATATATATATATATATATATATATATATATATATATATATATGCAGGGTGATTCAAAAGTTCGGAGCAAAAGTAAAACGCAATAAAAAATATATATGGGTCGGGGAGACATGCCGTTTGCAGATTAATACTTACCGTAGAGGCGGATTTTGTATGGCATGAAAAAAAAGGTTCAAAATCACGACACTAGGGAGCGCTGCTTCCATGGAGGTGACTTATGCATATCGCTCACGCAACACAAAATTAGGATCAGACAAACACATTATTGAATACCACCTCACACGTCACGTCAAGTGATGGAGTTGCTACAGTCAACGTTTGGCGTCGATTGCCTATTGAGCAGGCATTGCACACATGAATGGCCTGAGAGATCCCCAGATTTCACACCCTGTGATTTCTGCTTGTGGATATACCTCAAATCACGGGTTTATAGAGGAAATCCCCAATCCTTACCAGCACTGAAAGACGCCCTACGGCAGGAGGTAGCAGTCATTCTCGTTGATATGCTATTTTATGCAGTAACAGCCGTAATACCGCGACTGCACTCAGTACTGGAATGTAGTGATGGGCACATTGAGCACTTGCAGCTGTAAATCATGCTGAAATAAAATATCTCATTTCAAAATTATTATCTATTGTTTTCTCTGCAGCAGCACCATCTAGTGTCGAGATTTTGAACTTTTTTTTCATGACATACAAAATCCCTCACCACGATGAATATTAGTCTGCAAACCGCATGACTCTCCGACCCACAGATATTTTTATAGCGCTTTACTTTTGCTCCGAACTTTTGAATCACGCTGTATATATAAATATATATATATATAGAGAGAGAGAGAGAGAAGGAGAGAGAAATATTGAAGGTAATTAATTACATTGCATTGAAAAGTGAAATGCTGCTTTAACTCACCATATTATTTTTAGTGCGAGTCCTGGAATAGAATATGTATTAATATAATGCTACTCAATTAATTGCACCATTTTTTTCAACTTTAGAAATAACATTATTAAGAACATTCCATTAATTATTAAATTAATGACAACAATATATCACATATTATTTTGCGGAGGAGATTGGACAGGTTTAGAACCAAGGAGAAGGAGTCCGCTAGGTTTACGCCCATTAGTTCCTCAAGACTATGACTACCATCTCTCATCCAGCACAGCCGCAGCCAGGGTCATGTACACGACGGGATCATTCACCCGGGAGGATCCGAAGAAAACCCGCCAAACCTGACCCCGGTCGCCGGCCAGATCTAGTCTCAGATCATTAATAGACACAGTCCGTGCGATCACAGCCACCTGGAAGAGTCCGAAGTCTAACTGCCTCACATGTACCACGGCCGGTTCCTCGACAGCCTGCTACCCGACAGCAGGTTCCCCAGATTTATTCACCACCGAGTCGGAGGACCAGGGCTAAAAAGCTAAGATCCGTACACCACTTCGAAGGAGATTGCACATGTGTGACCAGGTAAATCCTATTATCAAAATGTTCTATGACCCGCTACAGTATTTGGTAAGTACATAGCTCCAATTTGGCCATAGACACACAAAGCTCCAATTTAGCCATAGACACACAACTCGTACTTAGGTTCCTCGTACTCTGGTACTGTTACAGTGTATATCGTACTAGTACTAACTCAAGATTTTGTACTCCCACTTGTACTGAAGTCGATCTCTGAACACAACTGCAACCGACCTCATCATAACTGCTTGCTAGTTGAAACCCTCTCAAGTGTTATATTCGAGTCGAACTCTATTGTACTACATCTGGTAATACTTCAAGTGTGTGTCTCGTACTGCTACTTCAGTATTTGTCTGCCAATACTCAAGCGTCTATCTTAAACCATTTCGTTTAAGTCTCCATGGGATCTGTAGAAACATTTGATTGCCGCCTCTTTCCGCCTGAGGTCCGTCACGCTTAGGTTTATTGCCTGTTTGACCTCTCGTGTCAGGGTACTGTAAAACGGGCGTCATTCAGACTGATGCCATTGTCTGACATTACAGACATCATAAATACGAACATTAAACTGTCTCACAAAATCTGGTCTCAAATCTGGTACGTTTTAATATATGTACGTTTTAAATATATGTACATCATATGTACGTTTTAAATATATGTAAGTCATATTTAGGTTTTAATTATATGTGCCTCAATAGTTTCAGAATAAATTGAAATTATTTCATTTTCACTAAGATTAATAAATTTGTTTGTTTCGCTTTAACATAGTTTATAAAATTATTTATGTAAATTTAATATATTCAAAGCTTATGTAATTTTGAATGACATTCTGTAAAGTATGACTATTTAATAAAATGTTTGTTTCCGTTGTTACATATTTCCCACTTAATTAGATTTCAAAATAATCTACTAATCTTTTGATGGGAAAGTTACAATTCTTGAAATATGTAAAAAGATTAAACGCATATTCAGTTATTGTTAGAATAATAAATTTTTGAAGATATATTAAACTTAATGCACTGAATGTATTTGAAGATATATTAAACTTAATTAGTGCACGGGTACATTTTCAAATATTTGCATAGTAAAATGCTAACCATTCTACAAAATATATGCGCAGTATTATTAACATTCTTAAATACACCGGACATCTTACATTTTTAAAGATATTAAATTGTCATTTTTAATTGTGTTAATTAATATTAAATTCTATAATATTAAATGCAATTTATAGTTTAGACACATTGACTAGACTAATGTTTCAATCATGCAATAAATATTAAAATTCCGCTATGCATTTTGTTTCTATAACTTGCATGTTATAAATTGTACATGTTAAAAGTTAATTTTCGGTTTTTATTCAATATGATATTTTAGATCTCATTTCAATTTCGAATAAAACATTTTAAACCAGTAATCCAATAATTCAGACTAATATTTAATTGTAAAAGACAGAAAACAAGATTAGCATTTCGTAGATAAAAGTTGCAGATCAAGCATTCAACGTATTTAATATTTTATATAAACCTACATATATTTTTATTTATAATAAACTCCTCATGAGTTTGTCACTAATCCCTCTCTGTCCAGGCAAAGAAGTACTGGAAAAGAGATTTGATTCAAGCCGCCATATTTCCTCTTCTGCATTAGAAGGAACGAACTATGTTAAACCGAATGAAAGTAATAGATGAAAGAACGAACACTTGATTTCGGGACACTCTTATGAACACAGAGAAAGGACGTTGGGACTCGCTGAGTCCGAGTTAAATAATCACGTATCTGTATATTTATAATATAAACACCTTGATTTATCTGCATGTTTATTTATCTATCTCTGAATAACGCTTGGCGAAATTTTGGTGTCCAAATTTGTGGAATATCGCCAACTTGGCGAGATTTCTTAATGTTGTCAAATTGAGGGAGATGTCACCAAATTGATAAAAATGTGGCTAAATAAATAATAATGTGGCCAAATTGTTAATAATGGCGACGAATTGATGAAAATTCAATATCTGGGAAAAAATATAAAAATCTACTATACAAATAACCCATTTCTCCGTCTGTAACGCTTGGCGAAATTCTGGCGACGAATTTTGGCGGCATATCACCAACTTGTCGAGTCATTTTAAATGCTGCTAAATTAACGAAAATGCCACCAAATTGATAAAATTGACGCTAAATCAAAGAAAATAACGACTAGTTGATAATTTGGAAATAACATAACAAACGGCTTTATAAACAACCCATCCGTAATGCTTGGTGAAAAATTTGGCGGGATGTTTTTATTTTAAATATTGCCAAATTAACAAAAATATCACCAAATTGATAAAATAACCTTAAACGTTAGGCAATGATTTTCAAATTTACAATTCTGTCATATGACGGACATACCTTCTAGGGTTGAAGACTCATACCGGCCCGACTCATCCGAGGATTCGAGTAGAAGTTTGGGATGCCGGATTGTAAATATTTATCCATAATAAATAGTGTTTTGTGATTCAGTGAAAGTGTGCTTAATAAGCGCAAAGGGAAGTATCTTTGAGCTAGCTCAAAGCGATTGACATTTAAATTAGATCTCAGCTTGTGACACTAACTCAGTCGACGACAGTATGAAAATGGAAATATAGTAGAATCTGACACTGTCCAACTGAATCCCAGTTGGACAGCAAACTAAAATGGAAAAATGCTTGAGAAGTGGCAGGATTAGTAGTTGTGATTGAAATAAATTCAATAATGATATATATACGTCAATCATATGGACTCAATTGTGCTTTTGATCCTATGGACAGACCGACAGACCAACTTGATTGACTTTCTGTTATAGCATATGACAAAGACCCCGGACCGATAAGAAAGACTGATGACCTTCAGTACAGAAGAAAAGGTAAATGGAAACTTTCACATTTTGGTGATGCTCTTTGTACTAAAGTGGATTTAAAATTCTAAAATAATTAATAAGTTTAAAGTGGGTCATTTTGTTTGTGGTGAGGAAATTATTGATCGCCATGAAATTATGGCTTCTGAAATTAAATTAAATATTAATAGTAACGTGAATATTAATGGTTGTTCTAGGCCAAATTGCAAATTAATATTACCAGCAATTCCTTAAAGAGCAGTGACATAAAGAGTATATGGATACAAATTTTTGTTCAGGAAATGATATGAAATTAATTTATGGGAAATGATATTGAATGATGTATTGATAAGAAATAATATTAAATTGTTGCAAGAAATTGTGTTAAATTTAATATTAATGAAAAATTTGTAAATATTTATATAATATTATTTGTAAGGTATTTTAATATTAATAGAAGTTTAAATGACATTATTCCTAAGGTATTGTTTTGGTATTGTGTGGAAATATCTGTGTTAAATTTAAGAATGAGGATAACTAATATAGTTAAAGAGAAACGATCCCTGTAAATAGGAAATGAAAAGTTCACTGTAAATAAGAAACGGAAAGTTCATTGTAAATAAGAATTGATATTAATGAAAAATAATGGTAAGCTTAGTAATGCTTATGAGAAGGATTTATAATCAAAACAAAATATTGGTGTAATATGTTATGATATATGTGATATATATTTTTTATTTGGCGTGTGTATACGTTATGTATTTTGTCTCTTTGGAGGGTATTATGGTATAGATTAGGGTGAGCTAATATTATTTAGGTAATTTTCGGTTCTCACAGCAGAGGATAGAATGGCGTATTTATTGGAAGTGAAGAAAATAGACATTTTGCAGATCTGTTATGAAATTGGCGAGACTGCGGATTTTGGGTGTGAAATGGTGAAATTAAAATATATAATTTGTGGGAGTCAGGGGTATTAAGAGATGATAAGAAATATGTAGAATTCTATTAGCGACGAGAGTGGGGAGACTGAAGAAAGGAAAATATAAGAAAGAGAGAGGGATAAAGAGGAAACAGAGTGGGGGAGAAGGAAAATAGTGTTCGCGAGAGAGAGCGACAGCAAGAGAGGGAAAGCGATTACCAGTACCCAGCATTATAGCGGCCAAATTGGCAGAGCGGTGAAAAAAGTGCATGCGAACAATGTGTTGGTTTCAGCATGTGAAGAATTTGGCCACTATAGGTACGAATGCCTGATGGTATCTAGTGCGTTTAACAGTAAAGGTCAGAATTTGGAAAAGTCGTGGAAACATACAAGGCTTAATTTAAAAAAGTGGAGGAAAGCTCAGTTTGAAATGCTTGTGGAAATTTGGGGAAAACTGGTATTGACAAGCCTGGTTATTCAGATTGTGGAGAAAAGCTTTGCTTATGAAATTAAGATGTATTTTCGTTTATCGGATCTCCCAGGCATCGGTCGGGTATCGGTCTCAGAATGGAAATCGAGAATCCCGTTATGAGTAAAGGGTGTGGAAAGTCTCAGAGAAATAAGGAGGGATTCCACGTTACTCCAAGTTATAGGGAGAAAGGGAGAAGGGGTGAGAGGGTACGATTTAGCGAGGGGACTCTGGGATGACAAAGAAATATAGGAGATATCAAGCCTTTCCCATTCATAGATATGTCTATGTCAAAGGGATCATAGATATGTTTATGTCCCTGAAGGGAAAGTGTTCGTTCGAGCAGGTAACCTCAAGTTTCAATTCCGATAGCACCATTATATTAGGAACTTAAAGGAAAGGGAAGCGGTTCAGAAAGGCCATCCTGGGCTCCTAATATCTGTCAGCCCAATTATCACCGAAGAGGAAAATTTTTCGATTAGTTTTTAGACATTGGGGGTCATGGAGCTTTTGAAAGGAAATGATAATATTTGCCTTTTACATGCATTATATTTTCAATAATATACACTCATTTCCAACAGCAATTAACATTTAATTAAATTACAATGATCATTAATAGTTCAATCTCTTATAGAAATGACCTGTGAGACGATGCGAGACCAATTTATTACCGAACATTTTTGGGATATGTGACCGACCTTCTGTAAAATATAGTTTGTTGACTCATACCTTTTGTTATGCATAGACTCTGCATTCATGCTATTTTATCTGGATAGGGCTATGTTTTTATTTCAGTCGATGTCTGGCTCCCAGCTTTAACGTATCATGGTAATAATCTTTTAGCTCCCCATTTCCAGGAGCCTTTCATTTTAGTAGTGAAACGGACATTCTTCAATCACTGTCATCCTAGCAGCACACCGATATTTTTCGAACTACTAACATCCCTGTATTGCGACGACTCTTTCAAACATT
This sequence comes from Amaurobius ferox, assembly GCA_951213105.1. NCBI lineage: Eukaryota > Metazoa > Arthropoda > Arachnida > Araneae > Amaurobiidae > Amaurobius > Amaurobius ferox. Next base: position 54,879,931 of record OX578147.1, read on the forward strand.
TAATTTAATTTTGCTTCATTTCGAGAACCACGCCTTCCCCGATTTTATTTGGACTTGCATTTTATGATATTTTAGTTTTGTTCCTGATTGGACTCTTCTATTCGATGAAGCTTGTTCAAGTTCTGCAAGGAAACCTTGTTTACATCCATGTCTCTTTCATGACTTTTCTGTCTGATTCAGTCATCACAAATTCAGGAATTTAAGGCTGATAAACCTCTGCGAGCAAAACTGTCAACCTTGGTGATACTCTCATGAGTCCTTTGTTCAGATTGTTAGAATTAAAAATTATCTTCTTGGTTTCACAGCAGGTATTAATGAAATCATGAACTGATTATAGATAGTATATTAGGATTTTGGGTATGGCGCAGAGTGCATCATGATAGCAGAAAACCTTCTGGATTTAGCAACCTTCTGCATGCAGAGCATCAACTAAGTTCAGGATTTTTTCATGGACATATAACACACAGTTTTTTATTCCTCCCTTTTACATTCCCTGCAATAAATGGTACTGTAAAGGGAAAATATTGGAATCATGTCGATGTTATTTAATATCTTGCTAGGGTATATCAGCTTTTAAATGCGTCAAAGCATTTCAAGTTTACGTTGTCGTATGTATAATTTAAACGCAGGTATTTTATATCCCACTGAAATACATATAGTAAGCTCTAAGACCTGACATCGTTTATTTTTATTTCTTAAATATTATTTTAAGCGCCGGTACACACATAGGAGCGAAATATGTCGTTTTCCTTTCTTCAAACTAAGACTATATGAGTGAAAAATGTTATGCAATGAGTAAAAATTAAAAACAATAATCATTTAAGCGTTTCAGATTATCTAGAAAACCATCCAACTATTTTTGCAGTCTTCTCCCCCCCCCCCAATTCACCTCTTATCACTTTCATATTAATCAATTTTCATCTTTTCGCTGTCTCTACTCTCTCCGTTATCACATTTATCTCCCTCCATTCTCCTTTTTTATCGCACTGCTCTTCTCTTTCTCCTTTCTTTTTTGTCTCTCCTATTTCTACCCGTTTTCTCTCATATGTCTCTTCTATCTCTCTCTTTCCCTATGTTGCCACAATGGCATGAGTAAATGACATGAACAGCGTGCAAGAATGCTGGGATTTTCGAGGATTCATTCTGAGCTAAAGCTTTCTGTAAAAGTACGTGCCGTGTGAATAAAGAACGCAAAAGGACATAAAAATCTAGTTTAAGCTGGTAGCTAAAAGCACAAATCAAAAAAGTTTCCTTTTAAATTATGTATTTAATTAAAAAAAAGACCGGCTTTATCGGGCATCTGATTTTCTGATTCCTAAAGATTAGCTGGGTACATATTTTACAGTGTACTAATATACAAAGAAATGGTTTTCTAGCATAAGATGAAATGAAGTCAATCAAGAATCCATTGATTAAAAACTCTATTCATGATTTGAACGTTCTAAATAAAAAACTGGAACAAGTTAGCCCTTTTATCCTGATCATTTCAAAATTTCTACAACATAAAATAGGAATACTGTTAAACGCTTAAAATAAAAAAAAAGGAAGAAGATATGAACCTAAAGTGAGTATGAGAAGTAAACAAATAAAGCAAATTAATGATCATTTCGTAATCGGAGAATTATTTTTAAATCACAGGAAAGTTAAAAAAGCTTTTTAGGAAAATGGAAATTGTTTTCAATGGCATTAAATGGAATTCAATTTTCAATGACTTATAAATGAAGTAGCATATGAATGTAAGTAAAAAAACTGATTATAAAAATTTGTACTATTAGTGAAAAAGTATATTAAACGTTTGGAAATGATTATTTAAATATCGCTCATTTAGAAGAGAATCGTTAGAAGAAATAGAAGCACTCAAAGTATTTAATGTTCTTGCACTGTGCCTAAGGAAGATTTCACTTAGTTTGGATTTAATGCCAGGTAAATTGAATTGCAGGTTAATTATAATTTAAATATCTTTACTTTTCATGCAGTTAACATTAAATATCATTATTTCTCATGCGGTACACACATAGGAGCGAAATATGTCGTTTTCCATTCTTCAAACTAACAATATATGCTTGAAAAAAGTTATGCTATGAATAAAAATTAAAACCAATAATCATTTAAGCGTTTCAGATTATCTAGAAAACCATCCAAATATTTTAGCAGTTCTCTCCCCCCCCCCAATTCACCTCTTATCGCTTTCATATTAATCAATTTTCATCTTTTCGCTGTCTCTACTCTCTCTGTTATCACATTTATCTCCCTCCGTTCTCTTTTTTATCGCATTGCTCTTCTCTTTCTCCTTTCCTTTTTGTCTCTCCTATTTCTGCCCTTTTTCTCTCATATGTCTCTTCTATCTATCTCTTTCCCTCTGTTACCTCAATGGCATGAGTAAATGACATGAACAGCGTGCAAGGATACTTTGATTTTCTTGTCCTTGAAATGATCACTTAGTCATTGAAATTGACTAAGATTTAGCAATTGAATCTAACTAAAACCCAGTGATTGAAATTACTAAGACTTAGTGATTTAAATTTATTAAACTCTTATGATTGAAAATCAAATAGACAAATCTTAGAAAGACTGAGCTTCAAAACTTGCAGAAACTAGAGCACCTTAATGATCGTAAGTGCATGTAAGTACCTTGAAGCAGAATTAGTAGAGAGGGTCTTTCGTCCTTGAGTAAAATACTACTAATTTATGTTAAATAATAATATAATCTTCAACAACAATCGGAGCATTTATAAATATTTTAAATGACGATAATGACAAAGACATAAATTTGCAATATATGATTATATTTCAAAACATTTTGACGTGCATTTGTCACAAAATCAATGAGTTTTGTGGAAGTAAATACATTTTAAAATATAGAGAAATTAATGTAATACAGATATCAGATACTCCAAATTGTATATTTGCGTTAAATCAGTCAAAAAAATTGGATAAATTTAAATTAGTAATTGTTCTTCAAAATATGCAAGGAATAATAATGCGTGTAATGATGTATAGACAACAAAAACATTATTTGACGAGACGCATTTCAAGAACCTAATCTCTAAAAACAAATGTATATTTTCATATGAAAGTTCATAAATCTTCATTCAGTCGCCATTTAATGAAAAATATATTCCAGTTTATTAAGAATATTTTTCTAAATAAAACGATTAATTAGCTGACTTAAGTGTATTTTAAGAAAAAGAAACATAAACGAGAAAAATGTAATTTGTTTAAAGGTTGACAGGTGTTACCAATAATTCGAGTAACTTTGAAAAATTAAATAGCCTTGTGTTTTTTAAGATCGGTAATTTGTAATGCAATAAAAGCATGTAAACATTCTATGACAACGATAATTGCATGTTTCAGTTTAAAGTATTATTGGAAGTCAGATATGCATTGATATTCATTTTCTATTTTTATTTCAATGTTGACTTGAAAATGTATTGACAAATATATTTTCTTTCACAACAAATGGCGCATTACAAAGAAAATATTCACTTAACCAAGAATTCTCCTATTTTGTTTGCGTGTTTAAGTTCACATTTTAGTATTTAATTTTCGTTTTTTATTCACTATTTCCTGTAATGTTTCATTAAAGTAGTGTAACATTTCTGTCGTTAAAGCTTACAAAAATATTTCATTTCCCGTAATAAAAATTGACATGGTACAGTTATTTTAAACAGAGTATATAAAAATTCTTACGTCTTAAAGACACAACCTTTCCTTTTTACTGTAACTTATTTAGTTTTGGGTTTTAAAGTATGTATATACTCATTACCTAACGTGTTTTAATCCTATGAGACCCTCCAGGAACCCTCCTGGTAACTGAAAGACTGAATCTTGGCACATTTATAATATCAATTAGCATGTTTCGACTAACCCTTAAAGGACAAAGAAACTGATGAAGGATATAAAGTCCTTTTTGACCCTTCAAAAATCCCATGGTGACTAAGAAGGCAGAATTTTTTCATGCTTATAGTATAGGCCTTTTAATTAAATTTATCGAAGCCGGATGCTTTATTCTTTCCTACTGTGTGGACTACAATGTTGAAAATTCTTTCAATGATTAAGATCATCGATACTATTATTATATTCTATATTTAATGATAAAATGGACATATAATTATTTTAGAAGTGTTTCAGAGTCCACTTCTACAATAACAACTTGCAATTCCATCTCAGTAGCTCAACGGTAGAGCATCGGCTGGCTAGCTCTAAGATCCAGAATTATATTCCCAGTTGGGGCAGCCAGGTTCAATATAGTGGGAAATTACTATTAATGACTTTGCGGTAATAATTAATGGATATTAACTAGAGTAATGAATTGGAGAATTGTTATTAATGAATTATTGAGGGTACGTACTTTGATGCAGGGTCAATGAAGGATTTCTTAATTACGCCCTTATCATACGATGTATTTAAGATATATAATACAACACCAATTTATATTAAATATATAATCTTCCAAAGCAATTTGAATACTTTAAAATAGTTTTAAATTGTGATAATGGCAAAGTCGTAAATTTGAAATTTACCACCCAAACATTTTGACATGGATCTTTCAGATGTTTTTATTCAGCTTTGTTAAAGAAATCTGTACATTGCTAAAATGGATGAATATCATGAGATGCATATATCCTATTTTAATTAATATAATTTCATAAAATCACTCAAAATTGCGTAAAACTTGATCGGATATTCTTTTAAAAAATAAGTGAAATAATAATATATTTAATGACGTATGGATTACAGAAACGTAATTTGACGATAATCATTACTAGAGTTGAATATAAAACAACAACTTTGCCTATTCATCCACATGTTCATAAATATCCCTTCCGCCACTATTTAAAGAAAAATACAAACCTGTTTCCTAGAAATATTTTTCTAGATAAAGCTATCATTTAGCTGACTTGAGAAAGTTTAAGAAAAATATACATGAAAGAAAAAAATGTATTTTGTTTAAAGGTTGACAAGTGTTGCCATTAAGTGGAGTAAATTTGAAAAATGCATAGTCTTATGTTTTTAAGGTCAGTAATTTGTAATACAATAAAAGTTTGTGAATAACCTATAACAACGATAAATACATATTTTAGTTAAAAGTATTATTGTAAGTCAGGCATACGCTGATTTATATTTTTTATTTTTATTTCCATGCTGACTTTAAAATATCTTGAGAAAAATGTTTTATTTCTCACCTAATGACACATGAGAATAAAAATATACCACCAGCAAAAATATCTCCAATTATTTGATTTATATGAGTTTCCATTTTAAGTTTAGTATTTTTCTGTAACTGTTTTGCGTAACATTTCATCTAAGTAGTCTAACATTTCTGACATAAAAGAATTATTCTCTTAATAAAATTAATATAATAAAGTTAAAAATTAACATAATTTAGAGCAGTGTATAAATATTTTCATCTCCGCAAAATATGATTCCAGCTCCTCCCCCCATCTAATAAAAATATAATTATTTTATTACAACTAGTCATTTATAAACCGCTAATTTATATGCAAAGAGATTATGTTTATAACAATTAAAGGTCATTTTTCTATGTACACGAGGGCTGCTACAAATATTATTGAGTTCACATAAAACTTTTTATCTGGCTTTAGAATGAAATATATAAAATTTGATACTGCATGTAATACTACATATAAGTTTTTCAAACTCGAGAAAACTTTATCACAATTTATTCGAAATTGTACATTTTCTTAACATGGCAGCATAAATAGGATAAAATTTAACAACATTATGCACATAAAAGGGGTTATTTATGGCTCAATGATTACGAAACTTAATAGTTTCCATCGTTGCAGTGACAAATAGCCACGTTATAATTTCTGTATTCGTGACAACATTAGCCTCCAGAGGGGGTGCATTATAAAGCTGGTTAGCAAATGAAGGATTTTTTCAAGCTCTTTAAAATTATAAAATTAAAGGTAACAAGTCATAACTGTGATCATGTGGAACAGCCATTTGTATTTTTCAGATTTTTTCTTGTGAAAAAAAGAGGTTATCTAAAATTGGATTCAGGTATGAGAAATTTGAGATGAGCAACATTACAGATAATTTCTAATAGAGTTCTTGTACAGAGTGATTAAAAAGAGACGGGCCAAACTTTACGAGATGATAATACAGACCAAACGATACATTTTTCGTCATATTTTCCCTTGCCGAAAAGAAACGTAAAGGCGATTAAAGGCACTTACTCGTTGGGAAGCAGCCAGTCCGGAAATTTAAAAACGTCATTCCGGTTGTTATTTTCTGGTTGAAGAAGAAAACCACGTTTGCAAATTTCATCTGGGGAAGAAGAATAAACTTTATGAAAATTTTTGCAATTAGGCGAGAGGTAATTGACTATCTGGACGTCAGTATTCCGGGCTGATAATTGGACGAGGTGGTCCCATAACTTGACCCCTCGATAGTCCAATCTGTCGTGTCTTGACTCCTTTTTGTGGGGATATCTCAAAAGTCTTGTCTATGACACTCCCCATTAATATTAAAAATAATTCGTCGCAGAATTTTAGCCGCTGCTGCCGAAGTGCGAGGCATACCTGGTTTGGTCAAGGGCTTTCGCCAACCCCTGCAACGCTGCTGTGAGACGTGCATTCAGGTTCGCTATCGCCCTTTTGAGCCATTACTGTAAGTATTGTTTATTAAATGTCATTTTATTATTTCTAAGACACTCTTGTGTTTTCGCTTCACCCCATCGGTTTCACCATTAAGCGTCCACTGGCGCCTTTACGTTTCATTTCCGACCCGGTAAACTATGATGAAATATGCTTGGTTTGGTGCTTACTGCCACCTCGTAAAGTCTGGCCTGTCCTTTTTTAATCACCCTGTTTATGGAGTAGATTAATATACTAATATTGGACGAGGTGATTGCTGAACGGCGTCCAATAGAAGAAATTTTACTGATGTCCACGAAAAAAATAATTCCGAGAAAAATTTTAGAAGATATATCTCATTAAATTTAACGTTCGGACTATTCAAACCTAAATGCGAAAAAATAAAGAATTATGAAGTGTCACAAAACTTGTACTCTGGTAAATAAATAATGAAAATAATTCACAGCAAAAAGGGCTGATATTTTTTATAGACATTTCTATTGATAATCAAGATTGGTATCACGTCTGCATTCAATAGATAAAATCAAGGACAAAGCGTTTTAAAAAACGAAAGGTCTTTTATTTAACACATCCTAAAAGACGTGCAGAATACATATTAAAAACTGCCAGAGCCCTTTCGGACGTATATACGCCCTTCATCAGTGGCTACATGAACAGCAAAAACATGTAATGTTTCTATATAGAGACCAGTTTAAAGCAAATTTGCATAAAATATAAAATGGTAAATGAACTTACTAAAAATAAGACAAGAAAAATACACGGAAATTTCAAAATAAGTTTAAACGCTATCGAATTTTAAAAAATTACAAGAAAAGAACTAATACAAATTTTAGAAAAAACGTCAAGCATGATATTCCAGAGAATGACTTCACAAATAACTTAAGAGGTTTGAATTGCATAGTGTCGAGAATGAGCCGCCAAGCATAACGTAAAATTTGAACAGGATTAAAATTACAAATGGATTCACCGTAAATATAAATTAATAGGGATTCATAAAGAAGAATACTACATAGATTGATACAACGAACCAAAAGGAAAGTTTTTTCAAAAACGGATAAATTGATAAGTTAATATATTTTTTCCCGTTTTTTTAAAAAAAAACTTTCCTTTTGGTTCGTTGTAACAATCCACGAAGTTCTTTATGAATCCCTGTTTATTTATATTTACCGTGAATCAATTTGTAATTTTGATCCTGTTCAAATTTTAGGTTATGCTTGGCAACTCATTCTCGACTCTATGCAATTCAAACCTCTTAAAAGTTATTTGTGACGTCATTCTCAGGAATATCATGATTGACGTTTTTCTAAAATTTGTAATAGTTCTTTTCTTCTAATATCTTAAAATTCGTAAGCGTTTAAACTTATTTTGTAATTCCCGTGTATATTTCTTGTATTATTTTTAGTAAGTTCATTTACCATTTTATATTTTATGCAAATTTGCTTAAAACTCGTCTCTCTATATATAAACATTCCATAATTTAACTATTCATGTAGCCACTGCTGAAGGCCGTATATACGTCCGAAAGCACTCTGGCAGTTTTTAACACTTTACAACATAGATGAAAAGTGTTTATAACTCTGTTCATTCTGCTTGTCTGTCTTGCCGTTAGCACGATCGCTGCCGTAAAAATGACTTTATCAAAATGAAATTTTAGTATGTTTTTCAGAGGGTCTGTGGGACCTATGGGAATATAAATAAATAATATCACCCAATTAGTTTTTTATTGAACCCGGGTTGAAAAAATGAAATACATTGAACCCTATGGGACCTAATTTTTCAAACATTTTTTAAGCAAATTTAAAATTCACAAATTTCTTCGAAATTTTTAGGAAATATTCACATTATCTCACATTACATATATAAAAAATTTCAGTAAAATATGTTAAGTAGTTTTTTAATTAAAAATTATTTAATATAGTGAAAAAAACAAATTGAATTAAATTCTGACTTTTGGGATATCCTCCAGAAAGAAAAAAAAGATACATAATATAATAAATATATTTCCAAGACATTAATCATTTTATATATAAGAGAGACTTCACGTTTTAAAATAAATGTGGTAGATAACAATTTTTCAATTTTTTTTTAATTTTATATAATTTTCATGATATGTATACTTATTTGATGGCATTTTTAATACACTTCCTACGTCTCAGAGAGTTAAAATATGGCACACAGCTTAACTTTGTTGAACATTTTATTCTACAAAAATTTAGTGGATCTTTAAATATAGATCATATATTTTTTTCGAAATGACCTGCAAATAATCCCCGTTCACTTCTATAAATCATTGTTGTAATATTGTTAAAAATTCTGATGTGGGCAGCACATGTCTTTCCCTGCAGACTCATATTCACGTTCTCTTTATTTCTTCAATAATAATTTGAGTTTATCTGCACAAAATACCAGCCATAAGTATTTTAAATGGCATTGAATTTACACGTTAAACCTAAATTTGGTTCTCATTTGATAGCTGGACTTATTGTCAAAGGTGGTGTAGCGAAAACACGAAAAAACTAGAATATCTCAAGAACGGCTAGTCTTAGAGTAATGGGGTTAGTCTTATTCTTTTGTTGCCAAACATCACGTATAACATAGGAATTTAATTGATATAATTGAGCACACGTAGTCCTTCATTTTTATATTTAACATTTTTGCGGGCCATTTCGCAAAAATAGCCCGTTCCTTTTTCCTGAATCGTACTAGAATAACCTACAAATGATTTATGTACCAAATTGTGTTAAATTTGGTATATAAATCACTTGTAGGGCATTGAAATATGATACACCAAATTTTGATACATTTGTTCCATTAGTTTTTAGCTAGAGAGGACAAAGGTAATTTCTGCCGGCCATTTCACAAATTAGGCAGATACTTTTATTAAGAATAGTACTATAATCTAATGAACATCAGGATGTTCCACAAAAAGCATACCTACCAAATTTTATGAAATTCGGTCCATTCGTTTTTTAATTAGAGTGGATGTAATATCCTCACAGACACACATAAAATACACAGATACAATCGTACACACACAGACGTCTTCCTAAAAATAGTTTGTTCGAGTTCTAGAAGTTCCAAAACGTGTAGATCCTTCGAAAATTCGAGTTCCGATCTTCGACACGATTTCAATACTTTGAATACATACAATCACACACACATATATTATTTGCGTATCTGTGTATTATCTGTGTATCTAAATTTCGTGCCTATACAATACAATAGTTGTGATTTTAAATGATCCTTAAATTTTATTATTTTTTCAACGAAGCCTAATTTTACCTTATGCAGAATGCAAATATCTCAAGCGATTGCAGGGTGAGTTACATAAGAATTGCTGAATTATTTTCACACAAAATTATTTAGCTCTGGAGCTTGGCTACAAGCTATATGAATGAAATATTCATTGATTTTGCATATAGAATCAGATGATTTATATTTCGATACAGCTTTAAATATTTAAGTATAATAAATTACTGTAGTACTGTGATAATGTAAAAGATATCACCACTGAATATATCACATTTTAAAAATTTTTAAATGAAATTTCATTTCAGTTGGAAAGTGTTTCATAATCAATGCTTATGCATGATTGATCTTTCTCGTTAATTCATATTTAGTGTTGTATCCGTCCTAAAACCGCTTTATTTTTTCTTACATTCTGTGCATCAATGTTCTGAAACAAAGCAATTACAATATATTTGAGTTTAAATGATCATCCAACTTTGATTATTTCTATAACGAAGCCTACTTTTCACTTATGGAAAAGGTAAACACCAAAACACGTAGAATGAGTTGTCTACGAATTGCTGCGTTTCATTAACGCAAAATTATTTAGCCCATGGAGTCTGCAATATAGCTGATATGAATGAAACAATCATTAATTTTACAGAGAAGCAAACGATTTTTTGATGAAGTTTTGAGCATAGAGTTAAATTACTTGTATCTCCATGGTTTTCAGTTTTTAATAAAATTAATTATTGTAATATTGTGATGAATGAAATGAATGCAAAAATGTTTATGAATAAAATGCTGCTTTTATTTAAAGAGCCAGCCGCTTTATAATTCGATGACTTCCTTTGAAATAAACCAGGTAATTTATAATTCAATGCCGTCATTTGAATGAAGTTCATTTTTTTTTGGTGAAGTCTTAAGTTTTCAAATATAGTACATTAATGTATTATTGTGATAATTTTAAAAATATTACCGAGGAATGTATCGCAGTTTAGAGATGTTTAAATAAAATTACATTGAAGTTGGAAAGTGTTTCATAATCAATGCTTTATGCATGATTGATCTTTCTTGTTAATATATGTTATTTTATGTGTATGTTTTTAGGATGTGTTAAATACAAGACCTTTCGTTATATGTGTGTCTTTTAGGATGTGTTAAATAAAAGACCTTTCGTTTTTTAAAACGCTTTGTCCTTTATTTTATCAATTTCTATTGATATTGCTTTTACAAGATGACATAGCGTGTCTAAACTTATGAAAGTAAATCCTTCGTTTACAATGACACAGAAATATATGACCTATTTTAAAGACTCTTAGGACTATAAATCTTCAACAAATTGAAATTTTTGAAAATATGTATAGAAGAAAACATAAATGTCTCTGCATATTTTAAAACAATCAGAAATGAAAAAAATCTTATTTATTACTGGCGTTGTCGCGCAAAATGTATCAGGTCAAATGTAAACGAGAGATTAAGAAATTACTTTAAAATCTGATGGGGTCAGTACATGACTTTCGCTACATAATGCTAGTACATTGCATTTTTCAATCTTACATAATGAATATTTCTGTGTATGTATGTCTGTGTGTCTGTCTTTGTAAATTTGTGTGGAGTTTGTAGCAATAAATCTAAGGTTCGTACGGCCATGAAATTTGGTACTTCAAGATCTGAATAAATAAATCTCGGCTTTGCTTTCTTTATAATTTCTAATCAGTTTTTTAGTTATTTTTTATTTCAACTCGAATTGCATCAATTTCGAATGATATTCACACAAATCGATTCCTTACTGACCAAAAAAATTGTCAGCGAGTTTCTATCCTACCACCATCTGAATGATAAATGCATAATTTTAAATAAACTCTAAACGGAATCCAAACGATTAATAGACGGCCTTTTAATGAATTTTTAAAAATATCCTTTTTGTGCGTTTAAAACTTATCCGAGATTTAAAGTGCGACATAAAATAATTGACAGGCAATCCAAGGTTTATAATGTAACCCCAGTTCCTATAAATATCACAGGTTGCTCCAAAGAAAAAATAATTTCTTGAAGTAATCTGTTCATAAAGTATAAATTGTTTAAGCTCGCAAAGTCTCAAAATTCTTAATCATTTTCTCCAGCGGATTTCTTCATACACTACTAGTCGCTACCGCGATCTATTAGCAAATAATTTATAAAATTTTCTATAATTGAAATATTTTATTTATTTATTTATTTACTCATTTATATTGTGTTTGTAAAAAATGTAAATTGAATGGAAATAAAGAAGTATCGTTAGAAAGAAACTTGTTTTTTTTTGTATATCTTATGAATTCTAAAACGTTGAATATGTGTTAAATGATTGGTTTTAATATTTTAACATTATAAAAGTAATGAGACCCCTTACGTAACGGGCATTTAAATATACACTAAAGAATATATGATAAAATTTATATTTCTAGAAATTTTTCGACATTATAGCATGTGTTGAAATGTATTTCAATTTGTAATATACTAGAAAAGTAGTTTACAACTGTTTTGTTTCCTAAAACCACTTTCAACAAAATGTTATTTCCGCTTCAAAATTCGTTACACTTGTCTTTACTTTTCGAATCACGTTTAAATTATGTTTAGTAATACGCTGCGTAAAATCTAAATTGCTACACACGAAACCGCTTGTGTGATTTGTATGAAAATTTGCATACTAAAATATTATAGTGACGTAGGCAAATGATTAAGTTTCCCAGCAATTCTCGTAGAGCGATATTGGATATAAAACAAAATATGACCAGTTATGACTATATATTTTTGTGAAACATTTGAATAAAGCTCATTTATAAATATCAATTAATATGTTTAGAATGCAAAGAACTTCCACAAGGAACACAATGAATATAACCATCTAAGGGACTTTAAGAAAAATTGCTATTTATGGGTCTGGACGGTCAACCTAATATATAGGAGCACCTGTCGGTAGTGATAACACTAAGGTCTAACGACGTGTTCATGTTCAGAAACTTTTTGAGCACCTTCACCGGTATTTTATGACGTAAGTAGATAAGTAAGCTTAATGATTTTCTAATAAGCTGAGAAGACCTATCTACGCATATAACCGTTATATCAGCCATTAGATGAATCTGAAGATAATCTGTGATCCTGCTATAAACCAACCCAACAGCTGTTTAATGATTTCCAATCTGTTGATGAAAGTTATGTTATGCACGATAAAATTAAATATAATCATGATGAAATCGTTGTGCATCAGCGGTAAAAGCATTTTATGAAGTCAAAATCGAGGACGTAAAAAGGTCCCCAAGATTGATAAAACACTATTGAAATCAATTCCCTTTGTCGGTTGTAAATATTCACCTGGTGCACAACATTTCTATTTCACAAAAAAGCTTTTTTATCTTAGATGAAATCCGGATTTATTCAACCTACAGAACAATTGAGTGAATATTTATTAGAGTATTATACATTATAAAACATTTTATAATTTGAAATACATTTTTCAAAAATTCTTCCTTGAAACATATATTTCTCAGGATTGAAATATGACTGATTTGGGTTGAACATCACACTTTGAATGGGAATGCGAGGATTCACTAAGGATTTTAACTTTTTTTATTCATTTCCAGTTCGAAAATTCATCGAATTTTCGAAAACTCGTCGAAAATTAGAATTCGATTTTTCGACGGGAGAGAACGTTTCAAGCATCCTTGATCACGAATCGAACATTTTTGAGGTGATGTGTGTGTATGTGTGTGTGTGTGTGTGTTAAAGTATGTGTGTGTGTGAGTGTGTGTGTGTGTGTGTGAAAGTATATGTGTGTGTGAAAGTATGTATGTGTGTGTGTGTGTGTGTGTGTGTGTGTGTCAGTGAGACTGTGGAGACGGTAACTGACGAACGAATGAACTGATTCGAACGAAATTTTGTACATAAATTACAATTCGTAAATACTGAAAACCTATTGTTTTTACACGTAATCGAATGTTCAGAACTCCCCAAAATTTTCGAGTGAAATATTGAAAAAATCATAAAAAAATCAGAACCTCTAATAAAGTTATGCAAATAGACATTTCTTATGTAATTTTACATTAGAAAACGATTAACATAAATTTTAGAACGCTAACATGAACCGTTTTCAAGAAATTGCATATTTTTCAAAAATTATCAAAAAGCTTTATAAAAAAAAAATTCGATTGAGAAACATGTTCACTTTTCATATGTAATATCATGCGATAAATTTAGTGACATCATTACCGTGGATATAGCTCTTTCCATTCATGAAAAAAGATACTTTGAGTAATACTTTTGTATTTGAATGCCAATAGTCATTTATCTGCTGTAAGAATAAATTATTTATCCGTCTATAAAGCTTGGCGAGATTTTGGCAACGAATTTGACAGACTTTTTAAATGTTACTAAATCAAAGAAAATGGATAAATATGACGCTAAATCAATGAAAATAACGACTATTTAACGAAAATTCAAAATCTTGGAAAAAATATAAGTATCTACTATAAGAATAACCTATTTTGTTTTTTCTGTAAAATTAGTAAATACATTGCGTTATATAAGGAAAGTCATGTGCTGCCCACATCAGATTTTTAAAGATCTAATTCGCAATATTGGATATAGAGACAGCTTAGATAAATGACTGATATGAATTCAATATAAAATTCAAAAAAGTTATATAATACTTTCTTCTGTGTTTTATCATTCAAAAATGTCCTTGACAAGTATATGTTTCAGAATTGACTATTAATGCAGCTTAGATTTTGTGTAATATGGATTCTGCATTGATGTCCAGAGGGAATATCGAAAATGAAGCGAATAACACGATTTGATTGATACCACATGAAAGCTACTTCATAATTTTTATCGCTGGGCTTCAATGAAAGTCAAAACTGCAAAAAAAAAAAATCCGTCGAAATGATATTCTGTGCATTAAATAACAATCTACCATTATCAGTCATGTACTTTAATCACTTAATAACTTTAGTATGTCTGTTATGTCAAGTCATTATTTAAATTGAAAATTATCTAATAACACACATTTATTGCAGTTTCTTCACTAACTATATACTGTGAATAATTTAGCTGCATTATTATTTCACAAGTCATTACAGAAACAGACACTTATCTGACGGTACACTTTTATTATACCTATTTACTCACGAAATAATGTGAGCAATTTTATTGCATTATCATTTCACGAGTTCCCGTCCTCTAATTGTTTCTTCAGCGTATAATTTCTCAATTATGTCATTTACTATTTATGGTAATTTGTGGAGTGAATTTCAGACTCATGCATTAAAGAACTGCGTATTTGTTTTAAAATCAAAGGTATAGAACTTGCTTTAATAGCCTTGCTTCAAATGATACACAATATTATAAAAAGTATGCTGTAGACAGCATATGACTTTCCTACGAAACGAAATGGATTTGGTTTTTTCATAGCAAAACCATGATGTACAAGATATATGGCACATTAAGGATTGTATTGCCATGATGTACATTGAAATTAAGCAATTATTGCAACAATGTAAACATAATTGCTTACTCACACTCACATGAAAAATCCTTATTAAAACACAATTCACATTTACTCAATATCCCGTGAAATTATTTTTTGTGAATTCTTTGACATCAAAATAAAACAATTTATAACATGTATCTTCTGTCAAGAATGCAGCGATCATGGTCTACAAGAATGATGTTAGCATAATTGGAGCATGACATTGTATATAAAAATTGAAAATATAATGATTCTGTGATGTTCAGAACGCTCACCCACCTATTTTCACCATTTTGACGGAGAAAATCGATAGTAACATATTTAAAGGGATATTTTAAATATTTAACTTGACTTGTTGACATAACGACAGCAAATACAATGACACGAGGATTAATGATCTGTAGACTTATATCGCTTGTACACTTTTTCTTAAATGATTACATTTTATTTTAACTTTTTCTTAAATGATCACATTTTATTATTTTGAGGATATCGTGGATAAAAAAAATATTGCATAGGTTAAGAAATTGCTATGATTTTATGTCCTGGTTTGGTGGAAAACGTTGTACGATATTGGAGATATTTGATATTGAGATGCTGTGGAGTACCAAGGATATTATATGTCAAGTGGCGGTCTAGGCAATAAAAGCAAAGTTGCTGCTGACAATAGACCAGATTGGCGGATTCCACAGTAGGACAGTAATTCAAATTAATTTACGGTGGGGAAAATAAAAATTGCCGCATCAATCTTCGAAAACCACCTGGTTCTTGCATGCGTTAAGTCCGCTGGCATTTACGCCCAGTGTAAGTTGAACCAAGAAGTTCAGGCCAAAAGAGACAGATATATGAGAGTTACGTGGAGGTGCTGCCTGTCGATGGAAAAATGTTAAGCAAGTGGGAAAATTAAGGCAAAACCAGCAGCGAGAGATGGTAAAAAAAAAGCAGGAGAAGTTCAAGGCAATTATTTTATATGAGTTGAGATATACCAATGTTGAGAAGGTCAAGAATCCAGCGTCACCCAAACGGTTTTAGTGTACAATTATGAAGTAAAAAATCTGATGTGGGCAGCACATGGTTTTCGTTATATAATGCAATGGATTTACTACTTTTACAGTAAAAACAAATAGGTTATTCTTATAGTAGATACTTATATTCTTTCCAAGATATTGAGTTTTCGTAAATTAGTCGTCATTTCCATTGATTTAGCGTCATTTTCATCCATTTGGCGAAACTTTCATTAATTCATTAAATTTTCATTTAAACACGCCGCCAATTTGGCAATATTCCGCCAAATTCGTCGCCAAAATAACAAAGCATTATGGACGGATAAATAAGTTACTCTTATAGGAGATAAATGATTATTGGCGTTCAAATACAAAAGTATTACTCAAAGTATATTTTCTCAGGAATGGAACGAGCTAGATCCACGAAAATGATGTCACCAAATGTATCACATGGTATTACATATAAAAAGTGAACATGTTTCTCAAAAGTTATTTTTTTTTAATTTGTGGAATATTTTGATATATTTGTTTGAAGAATGTGCAATATCTCGAGAACGGTTCATGCTAGCGTTCTAAAATTTATGTTAATTGCTTTTTAAGGAAAAATTACATACGAAATGTATATTTACGTAACTTTATTAAAGGTTTTAGTTTTTTGGTGATTTTTTCAAAATTTCACTCGAAAATTTAGGAGGGTTCTGAACAATCGATTGCGTTTAAAAACAATAGACTTCTGGTATTCACGTATTGAAATTTTTGTGCTAAATGTTGTTCAAATCGGTCCATTCGTTCGTCTGTTATCGTCTCCAATGTATCACTGACACACACACACATACTTTCAGACACACAATCACCTATGTCACCTCAGAAACGTCTGATTCGTGTTCAGGGATGCTTGAAACGTGCCCTCTCGTCGAAAACTCGAATGCAAATTTTTTACCCCATCACAATACTTTCCTACTACATTATATGTATATAAGGAAAGTAATAAGTGTCGAGACCGGTAAAGATTTGCCAACAATAATGTCGGCCAAATAGGCCTCCCCCCCCCCCGTGACTTTGCAACAAGTATGCTCTTAGAAACTCTTTTACCGTCCATCAGAACTTACCAATTTAATAATAAATTGACCGTAAAATGACTTATCGAAATTCCCAATCTGCCGTCCGTCTTCAATCATCCGTCACACATCCGTCTTCAATTTAAAGTGAACCAAAAAAGTGAACCAAGTGTAGTTGAAAACTTAATAAGAATTGTAAAATTAGAAACTCAAAATTTTAATGAAAATGATAATTTTTAATTAATAATTAAGTAAATAAAACAAAGGTTTCTTCAATGAGTAGTTGATATTTAATGTTTATATTTTTACGATACGCATTTTGTAGGTGGGCACTGGATTACAGAAAAAGTGGATTATCTGCCAGGCGCATACGATTATGTACAACATATTCTTGGTGCCAAATTTAAGTTTAATTGTATTAAATCAACCTTCATTGCCTGTCCACTTAATTTACATTCCTTTCATTGAAGTGGCTACCCATTAATTCTACAAATTTTGAATAACTTTTGTCAGTACAATTTGGTGCTCGTAACTTTTTTTCATCACAGTTTTAATTGAATAAACTTCATCTTTTCTTGTTCAACTTCATCTTTCTTTTCTGGGAAATTCATCTTTTCTTTTGTTTTGTTTTGTTTTTCCCTATCCAGATCATCCCACGCACTCAAAAGTGTAAGGTAAGAACGTCACATCTTAACTATAATGTATGTTTCAAAACTACTGCAACAAATCTGAAAGGGTGATAGAGCACACTGTTTGTTCATCATAGAAAGCATGGGCGCACGTGAAGCGGTTAAGCTGTAGAGGGCGTCGGAAGGTTTTTTCAGGCACGCGTATAAAAGCGGTGGTGGTTCGCATATAAGGTCATTAGCGATTTATAATGAATTGTTATACTAATGTGAAGGAGGCGGGTGTGACTTTTGTCAACGGTCTCATGGGCTCGTTAAAGGTAATGATGATAATGAAGGGCAATGGCTTTACCGAGTGAACTTCCCCAGCAGGCGTGTTCCGGTTCATGGAATGTTTTCTCGCTTGCACTGTCAACTGTCGGAAAGGGAACCCTTCACTGCTGTCATGCATTTATATTATATTAAATAACGCCATGTTTAGATGTTTCATGCCAGTGCTGTTTTTGCGTTGCGCAAGACAGCTTGTGTTTGAAGAAATGACAAGCGCCCTGTGGAACGTAACCGCTTCACTTGCAGACATACATTCTAAGATGAAAAGTGAGTTCTATCACCACTGACAAATGTATCCATTAGTTTTGGAACAACCTCTATATATGATGCAATATATTACTAATATATATTAGGCAGCATTTAACATTTTTGGTAGCATTTTTAACACTTTACAACAAAGTTGAAAAGTGTTTATGACTTTGTTCATTCTGTCTGTCTGTCTGTCTGTCCGTTAGCACGATAACTGCCGTAAAAATGACTTAATCAAAATGAAATTTCAGTATGTTGTTCAGACGGTCTGTAGGACCTATGGGAATATAAATGAATAATAACACACAATTAGTTTGGATTGAACCCGGGTTGAAAAAATGAAATACATTGACCCCTATGGGACCTAATTTTTCTAACATTTTTTAAGCGGATTTAAAATTCACAAATTGCTTCGAAAATTTTAGGTAATAGTCAAATTGTTCCATAAAATACATAAAAAAAAATTCAGCTAAATATATTCAGTAGTTTTTTAAATAAAAATTAAAATAATAATTACACATCTTATATGGCACGATCACGTGACCATGATATGAAACGATCACATGACCCACTTCAAAATGATATATGGCATCCATCTTGTTTCAAATTCGTGATTTTGTAAAGTTCTTTTTAATTCATATTGAGTGTTGTATCCATCCTAAAACTACCTTATTTCTGCTTAAATTCTGTGCATCTACATACTAAAACAACACAATGACAATATATTTGAGCTTAAATTCTCATTCAAATTTGATTATTTCTACAATTAAGCCTATTTTTCACCTATGTAAAATGTAAACAGCAAAATATGTAGAATGAGTTGTATTAGAATTCCTGTATTTCTGTAACACAAAATAATTCAGTCCATGGAGTCTGCATGGCTGATATGAATGAAATATTAATTGATTTTATAAACAGAAGGACGATATTTTTCGATGAAGTTTTAAACATAAAGTTTATGAATTGTAGCTCCATGGTCTTAATTTTTAAATAAAATAAATTATTATAGTATTGTGATGAATGAAATGGAGAAAGTTATGAATGAAATCCTGCTTTTATAGAGAGATCCAGGCGTGTTATTTTTTCTATGACGTCATTTGAATTAATTTCAGTTGTTTTCGATGAAGTTTTCAAATATAATAAATCATCGTAGTATTATGATAGATTTAAAAATATTACCGTGGAATGTATTGCATTTTAGAGATATTTTAACCACGCAATTTATATTTCAATGCCGTCTTTTGAATGAAGTTCATTTTTTTCAATGAATGTCTGAGTTTTCAAATATAATAAATCAATGTAGTATCGTGATAAGTTTTAAAATATTACCGAGGAATGTATTGCATTTTCGACTTTTTTAAATAAAATTGCATTGAAGTTGGAAAATGTTTCATAATCAATGCTTTAAGCATGATTGATCTTTCTTGTTTATAATATTTTTGATAATTTTTTTCGAGAAATGTGCATTGTTTCGGGAAGAGTTCAGGTTAGCATTCTAAAATCTGTACCATTCGTTTTCAAAGGAAACTTTACGTATGAAATAATTATTTTTGTACAGTATTTTTTTTTAAACAAATTCTGATTTTTAATGATACTTTTAAGAAATTCTTTGAAAATCGTACAATATAACTAAAACAGTTTATGCTAGCTTTCTGAAGTTTGCATCGTCTGTTTTCTAATTAAATATTACGTATGAAATGAATGCCTATTTAATTGATAGGCTTTAAATAAATTTCTATTTTATTGAATATCGAAATTTGAGAGGCTTTTCTAGAATTCAATTGCGTTTAAAATTGATTGGTACCCAGTATCAACTGGCTGTAATAATCGTATAAATTTATCTTTCAAAAAAGTTCCATTGATTCGTGAGATATCGTTGCTAAAGACTTGCGGACACACACACTAACATACTGCAAGACCAGAAATGTCAAAATTGATAAAGAAATAAAGTACAAATAATTGTAACAATCCTAACACGAAATATGAGTCGGACTGGTGAAAACATTGATAGTAATTTCAAAAAGATGTTTATGAGACATAAATGCAATGCAAACAGTTTGCATTAACAAATAATAACCTCACGTGCGAAACAGACCATTTTCATCCAAATTTGACCGTTACAGCGGATTGCTGGTCCATCGAATCAGATGATGGAGGCGGGCCAAATAAACTTAGTTTTTCCAATCAGGGCAAGGAGAAAGACTTGTCCAAAACAATGTTGAGAATAACTCGATTAAGAAAATACATAAACTTTACACACTAAAGGAGTCAGTATGAAACGGTAAAATGATGAAATTACGATAGTTTTGTGATGGGAGTAAATTCTGATACAAATGTCTAATGGACCAAAAAACTACCAAGGTGTGTTCATAATTCTGTGAAAGTTTAGAACGATAACTAATTAATAGTTTGGACATGCTGGTCTCACATTTTGGTAATTAAATAAATATAAATTGGATTTCATATATTATGTCACCCAGTAACTGCACATACAATAAAATGCCTAAAATGAATACATTATTGCAAATTAATGTTCATCAGTGATGATCATAATCAATAAATAAACAGTTTCTGTTAAAGGGTTGTGATCAATGACTTCCATTTCAAAATATTTTTCTAATTGGAAGTTTGTATCTAGCACTAACGGCTCAAAAGTTATATGCACGATCATTGTTTCTGAAACGCCCTGTATTGTCTTGATAATGCTTTTTTTGTCCTGCAGCATAATAATTTTTACCATAAAATAACTTTAACACGTAAGCATTTATATATGTGTCCATTCAAGTTTTGTTACGATTGTTTCAATAGATGAACATGAGTAACCTATTGGATTTTAGAAAGATTGAGTAAGAAGGCCCTTAATATGTTTAAACATTTTTTTACAAGTTTAATACATATAAAACTGTCTTAATAACTTTTTTTAAATGTCATAACAAATATCATTTTTATCTGCAATACTTTGTTTAAAAATAAATTACATAACTTATATACCACTAACATATGACATTATCCATAATTTCATATTTAGTTGATCGCTAAAAACAAGCTCAAAGAGAAAATCTGCATTACTATAACGCAACCGGTCATTCATATTAGCATTATGTAGTAACGAACATATTAGTATGTATGTAGTGTATGTGCTTCCTTATTTAAAACGTGAACTTTGAATGAAAAAAATCCTGTTTTTTTTAATGGCAGGTAATGCTGTAAGACATATCCACAGAAAATTCGAAAATTACCCAAAAATAATATATTTGTAAAAATACACTGAAAATCGGTTCTAAAGATATACCACTAAATAATTTACAATAAATAAGTTTCATATTGTTTAACAACGATGAATTTTAGTGTTGGATAAATAAAAGCGTCATTTGGAGATATTTTCATGCAAGACCGCAAAACATGGTTTCTATTGTAAGCTGTAGACTTTCTTTCTTTGGACCCCTATCATGCAACCTACTCAAAGGTATTATATATTTGTTTGGACGGTCGGTAGATAATGATACCCAATTTAAGTAGTAACGTAGTGAAGGAAACTCTGGTACATTGGGAATAGAAGGCGTACATCGTATACAAATGCAAAAGCGACAAGATGACACCAAGCCCCAGACATGGAGACGGCAGATTTTACGATGGGACGGACAGTAATTTTATGGCTAAGACATTTAATTACAACATCAAAGCACGTGCGTTTTATGTACGCAGACAAGGCCGCAAGGGATATAATATTATCCAATGCAGTTCAGCATAAACTCTACTTACATGACTCGAACAAATGTGGGAACGAATCACCAAAACCTCGGTAGGTAATGATACCTAATTTCGGCCGTAACGTGAAAGAAACTGTGGTACATTGGAATTAGAAGACATTACATCGTATACAGATGCAAAAGCGACAAGATGGCACCAAGCCCCAGACATGGAGACGGCAGATTTTACGATGGGGCCGACAGTAATTTTTGGGCTAAAATATTTAATTATAAAATCATAGTACTTGCGTTTTATGTACGCAAACAAGGCCGCAAGGGATAATATATTATCCAATGCAGATCTGCATAAACTCTACCTACATGACTGGAACAAATGGGGGAACGAATCGCCAAAACCAATATAAAAGATGGGGGAACCACAAAAGCGGCCGTACAACACAAATAAAGAAAGTACTTTATATGATTCTACATTACATTATATGCTTCTATATACTTTGAGTATGCTTGATGACTTTGATAAGTTGTTTTTGTCCCTGTTGCTTAAAATGAGGGCATGGCAATGAATGTTTCAACTCAAGTGTGCAATTTTACTAACTTGTGCTCCTAGAAATGTGTTATGTGCAGATGTTTAGTAGAAAGTTCCAATACGACTGGACAAATATTCCAAGTCCAAAAAGATTCATCAAAGAGGAATAAGGTAGCATTTGCATGTAATATTTGGGGAATTAATTGAAGGCTGGCCTTTAACTAGTAACTAATTTACTAAAGCAATAACATTCGCCCACTGTATCCCACATAACCGGCTCAGTGTAAAATACTTACATCATCACTTGTATAAGTTATATTTATGTATAATAATCAGTGGCTTTTCAGAAACACAAGGCAATGCAGTAAATTAACTTGGCGGTTAAATGCGGCACAAAGTCAACCGTCTTCTAATAATTTTTTATGCCACAGAGACATCTACAGGGTCCGTACCCTCCTCCCCTAAAACCAACCTCTCCAAAAAACTCTCGGCTCAACAGATTTAACGTGCCTGTATTCCGAATAGGCATGAATGTAATTTTGCTAGCGCGAAGTATCGAACTTGTGTTCACCGAGGGCATTCCCCTAATCACTGGGTTATACTGCCCTGTAGGCTGCGATCTGATAAACTTGTTAACATATCAGTTTAACGTATCAGGTCGGCCTGCTCAACAGGCTTATTGTTATCGCATTTTGTGTGGTTATCAAAAGCAGGGGCGGTAATACCATATCGTTCCAGTAAAACGATGTTCTGTTTTGTCAAAATATTTTTAAATTATATAAATCGCGTGAATTTTGTATACATCCCGATTCAAAATAGGAGTTGTAGCGATTAAGAAGCAAAAATACATTAGCACTAGAGGTAAATTTGTCACCTTATTTTTAATTTTTGCGGACATGCTAAACATGTTTCTGATGAATAAAACATGTGACTTGCTAGATCAAAAATTAGCATTTTAAATCGATATACATACAGACATATTGATCTACATTCATAACCGGATGCGTTTAAATTGGATAAATGCCTTAAATTAGATATATAATTATACAGGGGAAAAATAATACAGATATATATATAAGGATGGGAGTCGGAATGCCAAAATATATTTCCTGATCTAATTCAACTGTAACATTGAAGGGTAAAACCTTGCATACTTACAGTACATACGAGATGACATAACCTAATTATGGAAAATATTCGATTAAGAGGTCTAATTCGACACCAACAATCAAACATACATTGAAATAAAAAATAAAACTTAATAAACAAAACAAAATCTATATAACATAAAATAATATTGTAACCCAACAATTTAGGAGTGTTAGTCCCCGTCTTTAGCATTCTATATAAATGAAAACAGAAGTATTCGATATGTTCCTCATTTTATATACTCGTCTGGAATATATTTTTATAGACGACATATAAAATAGAAATTCCAAACTCGTACATAAGACGAAATTCCTTTACATGGAATGATTATGTAACAAATTTAATCTAAAAAGTACCCAAACAAACCCCTACGTGATTGTGAGGGCTCTAAAGAAAGAGTTTTGTGCATTCTTTCGACCTCAAAAAAGTCATCACGTAGAAACGGATCGACGTGACTGCGAATTCAGCTACGCGCCAAGATGTCAATAATATCCGCCAAACGTGGAGAAGCAGAAAATGTAACATCATTTCCTACGTGTTGGATCTTGGAATAATCAAAAACGAAACGATGAAACTATTACACAAATCGTAAAACTTCAAAGGAATGTGGAACTGAAATACGTGAATGCTTTGTGTGAATGTTACAATTGAATTCAAACAATAGAGGGCATTTTACTTTCCTATACAGTATATATTCCAGAAAGTATCGTTTTTCAAAAATAAATAATATATATATATATATATATATACACTCGTCAATAGTGAAATTACAACATTATGAGTAAATGATCGTAGCAAATGCATATCACAGTACTGGTAGAGGAGAGGGTTATATGCAAATGATTAAATTGTCGTACATATCGGGTCAAGTGACACCTAGTGCATGGGTCAAGTGACACCCAGTGTATAGGGGTCAAGTGACACACAGTGTATTCGGGTGATAAAGATCAGCAGTTGGCTACACACGTAAATGTTATTAGCAACGATTTGCAGCAGCCGAACTTTCTAAAAAGTGAAGGAGCCATGCCTCGAAGACGCCAGCGAGCTGTATACCAGCAATTAACAGTTGGGGAAAGAGACCGTATCCTGGAGCTGCGTGACGTGAGTTTGTCGATGTATGCAATTACCACTCTTGTTCGGCACGACCTGAGTACCATCCAATGATGTGTGATACGATGTTTTAGGAACATCAGAAAACACGCCTAAGAAAGAGTGGATCGAGATCGAGTAGGTGCACATACTGGCAGATTCGCCGGATGGCTTGTCGAGACCCGTCGCAACGGCAAGTGACATCCGAAACAGCTGCCACCATCAACGGTCGCACCTGCGTGCACCCAAACCATTCCCAACAGTTTGCATGAAATACAGCTGCGCGCACGGCGGCCGGCCACTGGGGTGTCATTAAGCACTCGACACAAGAAGCATGTCTGGCGTTGTGTCGAAAGAATAGAGAGAAGTTTCAACTCAAAAAACCCCAACATTACAAAATGCCTTACAAAAAAAATATCAAACAGAGAATCATCAATTCAGTGGAAAATAAAAATGCAAACCTCTAGTCATCAAGCTGAAGACAAACAAAAAACAACAATGGAAAGGAATCGATAAAATAATATTAAATAAAATCCAAGCAAGAAAGCTTTACACGCGGACAAGTCAAAGGTCTAATAATGAATTGCTCATTTCGATAAAACTCTTTACCAAGTCCAATTATTTTATAAAAATGAACACAAAATGCATGTTCCTGATATCAGTGATAAATTATATCTATAAACTTTGATAACTTGGATAACATGCATAAAGATTAAAAAATAATAGGAAACAAGAATACGTGAAAAAACACTGCATACCTCTGATCCATTGGAGCCTTGAATAAAGAGAACAATATTGCCAATCTCAAAAAATAAAAAGTAGAGAACTGCAGTTGCCAATCGTGAGAATGAAATAACAGTAATGCGAAAAGACGACAAAGGGTGATATACAACAGTAACAACATGTGAATACATGGTAATGCTTATTCAAGACAATGTGGATGTCTGGCTAAAATAAGATACTAACTAGAGAATGTAAGTATAATCTAGCATTCCAAATATTTAACTATACTAGTTACTAAATAATTTGGATATTTATATAATTTGCTAGTAATTTGAAGTATATTAATATGCATAACATGAACTTTTTTTATCAGATAAACTATAAATTCTAGAAAGCTGATTAAGTATAATATTTCTGAACAATTGAATCGAGTTACAGGAATTAAAGGGTAATATTTTATTAATGTTAAAGTTAAAATAGTCTTATTTATAATATAAGTTAGTAATTACCCTATTAGTATATTCAATAATAAGTAAGTCCAAAATATTAATGTTATTACAATATTACAAATATCAGCTTCATCAGGAATTAGTTCCAAATTATCCAGATAGAAATATATATCTATGACACAGTTGTCATAGATATATATTTCTATCCTAAAGACCAAACAAATCAGATCATTAACATATCTGTGAATTTTATAATCTGTGGGAGTAAAATATTTTCCATAATGATAAAGGTAAAAATTAGCTAATATACTGCAACTACAGCCACCTTGTTTAACCCCTGAGACTTGTTAGTATAATTTACTACCTTGAAATGTATCAAAATTATTCAAAATTAATTATTATTCAAAAGAACAAAGTGAAAAAGTTTAAGAAATTTCGTAAATATAGTATGGTATGATGAGTAGTATAATCTTTATATAAAGCTAAAACACTACATAAAGATCAGAGATCTTAATATTATTAAAAATATCTTTAAAATCAAAAGTTTGAAATCCAATTAGATTACCAAGGGATGTTAATTTATTTATTAATTATTTACTATTATTTGGAATAAGGTAGTTATTTCTAAAAAAATGTAAACTATCATTTATTACATTTAAATAATTTAGAAGTGATTTACTGACATTAGTGGAATAATTATTATAATCGCGAGTTACTGTTCTAAATTTAATAGAATTTTTATGAAATTTAGGTATTAGCACTATATATGGAAATTTAAGGAATTTATAATTAATATTTAAATCACTATAGATATTGATAATTTTCAGTTTAATACTATGAATAAAATGTGAATCAAATTTAAATAGACTATTGTTATTTAAATAATCTAACAGAAATTGTATATATAATTTTTTACAGAAAATAGCATAATTATTAGAGGCTTTATCAACATAAGTAATAAAAAAATATATTTGTACATCAATAATGGAATGTTTTACATTATCAATATTATACATAGATCTTGACAATTTAATACTACAAATAGCATTTTTAATAAATTTTAATAATGTGAATTTCCGCATATTAAATGCCTCTAAAGGCAGATCATATTTAGAAGCTATTTTATAAATATATTTATCAAGGTCAAGCTTGATTGACTTTAAAACTTTAAAAGAGTTATAACAGGATGGTAAACTAAATTTTGTACCATATGACATGCTGGTTCTTATCGTTTCGTCTTTAACTATTGCTAAGTCTCCTGTAACGATATGGCCCAAGTGTGGATTTATATAGCAGCATATTCGTCTACCTTGCAAATAAAATCATTATCTATATTTAAAATAGAATGTTTATCAATAGAGAGAAATTGTGAAATTTCATTGTAATTAAAAATAGTTCTACCAATCAGCTTGTTGTATTTAAAAGTCTTAGTAACATTCAAATCCTCAATAGGCAATAAATGTTTAAATTTGTTAAATATAGATCCGACATTTATAGATATATTATTAAAAATTAGATGTTTAATAGATATCACACAATAAGAATTAGTAAGCGTATTATTATTATGAAATTGATTTAAGTTTTATTTTTAAATATTTTGATCTAGTAATGAGCAAATCATAGAAAATATGATTAAAATGTTCATCAGTTATATTTAATTTTAAGAAAATAGCATACACATTATTTAAAAGTTTTTTTAACCGCAAATAACCAAGATTTCATTAATTTCCATTGATAAGTGCTGTTAAATTGATGATGTAAACTTTTAATTTCAGCTTCATAATCATGAAGTATGGAGTTTCCCTTGCCTCGTTTAAATCTTTTGAGATTATCTGAGTTTATATTAATGAAATGGGGCTTCAAAAATAGGTGATTTAAGAAAAAAGAATATTGATTATCTACAAAGTCATTTTTTACAATATTACCATTTAGATATAATGCATTTAATACATATGGAAAAAGAGTACAATTTAATTTAATGTAAAAGTTTTCGAAAAATATTCTATCAGCTATGTATACCGGGTGATTCAAAAGTTCGGAGCAAAAGTAAAACTCTATAAAAATATCTATGGGTCGGAGAGACATGCGGTTTGCAGATTAATATTCACCGTGGTGGAGGATTTTGAGTGGCATGAAAAAAAATAGTTCAAACTCTCGACACTCTGGGAGCTGCGGCAGATAAAGCTATAGAGATGACATATGCATAGAGGTGATTGCACATATGAGTGGCCTGCGAGATCCCCAGATCTCACATCCGTGATTTTAGGTTTTTCCCCACAACGAGAAATCACAGGATGTGAGATCTAGGGATCTCGCAGGTCAGTCATGTGTGCAATCACCTCCATGAGTAAGTCATCTCCATGGCTGTATCTGCCGCAGCCCCCCGAGTGTCGAGAGTTTGAACTATATTTTTTTCATCCCAGACAAAATCCACTACAACGGTGAATATTAATCTGTAAACCGCATGTCTCTCCGACCCATAGATATTTTTCATAGCGTTTTACTTTTGCTCCGAACTTTTGAATCACCAGCTCAGCTATATATATATATGTATGTATATATATATATATATATATATACATATAAAAATAAGTATATCACGAACGGAACTCCTATTTAAGTAAAGGAGAAAACAGAAACCTTACAGAGGATGTGGCGCATAGCAGCTCTGCATCCAGAGTGGAATACAAGGATATAAACAAGAAGAAAAAATAAGCGAGAACAGGAGTGACCATATGATTTGCATAGAATGGCTGGGGTGGATTGCGACACCCCTTTCCCGCTTAAAGCAGCTTTTACGACCCGGGCAACGCTCACGGCACCAATGTAACTCAATGGTCAATCTCCCACATGTGCAAAGACAGAAGCACCCGAACGGACAAAAGAGCAAAGATGGAACCAAGCATGGAAGAGATACACCTTACTATCCAGCATGAAAACACAACATTTTATAAGGGAAAGTCGCACATGCGCGAAAAGACTTCAAGATGATGGGATCGCAGATATGAAAATATATATGATTAAGAATTCTCATTTAGAATCAAACAATGTACAATTTCTTTCTTTGAAAAAGGAATAGTAATAATGTTGTAAAAAATATCTAGGGTAATTTCTTTTTAATGCATCATTTATTATTTTATTACATTCATGAATGCAGTCTTTTTTAAAAAGTACTGTAGTTTCTGTTTCTTCTGAAGTACCCGATAATAATATTTCTGAATATATTTTTAGTGAGGTTTGAATTCCAATCAATAATATTATTAATTTTGATATTGTATGAATTTCTCTTGTCGTGTATGGTTGTATAAATTCCATACTGTTGGTGCTTTCTTATTGACAAATCCAGGAAGTCTGTAGATCCATCCTCATTGATCGGGTTTTCAATTAAGTCCAATTCCCTTGGGTAGAATGCAAAATCTATGTCAGGGGTGTTTGCATAACCCCCTAATATCACATCGTCAACATAACGGAAATAAGGTATTTCCGATAATAGATGGGTTCCTCTTTCATATTTGGATAGATAAATATCCGCCAATATTGATGAGCATGCACCACCCATGGGTATGCCTTTGACCTGTTTGTAGAAATGCATACCGTCATATAGTATGTTTTCATTTAAAACCAACTCAATCAAATCCAAATATCTTCTGAGAGTTATATATGGTTTTAAATTATACTCTTCATGTAATTCTTTCAAGATCATTTGTAGGTTTGTTAAATCGATGTTATTAAACAGATCCCTGAAATCGTAGCTTCTGAAGTTTAAATCTTTATGGCATAATTTCAGTCGGTCTATCAATTCTTGTCCGTTTTTTAACATTATGGAATTTTGCTTCTTAATATCAGTCATAACATATTGGAGTAATTTCAGAAGTTTTTTATTTGCATGTTCTAGGTATGATCCGCATCCCACTGTTACAGTACGGAACTTGACTGGCTTTTTGTGTAACTTGGGAATGAGGATCAAGTATGGAAATTTTACTGATTTAATATCCATACCAATTCTTTTATACAGTGCTTTTATTCTATTAGTGATGATTGATTCCCACCACAAGAACGCTTGTGGTGGGAAAACACCCATATAAAGCAATATAATTCTGCATATCCATATGGTCTGAATACTTTATTATTCAAGGAAAATTGCAATAAAGAAAGATGCAGGAATAGTAAAGCATATCCTCTCTTAGAAAATTCAATACCTAAGAAAACTTATAGACACCAAAGAGGAAATAAAAAGCAACAATTTAATTATATCAAAACAGAAGAAAAAATCTCAGCCTTCATAAAGACAGAAATAACAGTGAAATTCGGATGGATCAAGAATATAGCCAACAGTATCAAAATCAAATACTTACAACGTATATGGAATTTTATTATAAATTTCAATTTAAGTGAAAATAACTGCAATACAGAAGATACAAACACTAATATAGACATCATTCTGGATTTAATTAAACTCAGAGCCGCAAAATATAATGTAGCACTTGAACCAAAATATCAAATAAACAAATCAAAAGAATTTTTTATCACAACATTTAAGAATAAAATGTTCGAAAATATTCCATTCAACCAAATATTACATAATATAGAAGAACGTCTTCCTTTGCCTAATCTAAATATTAAGATATCCTATCGCTTTGTAAGAACCAACGGAAGAAGATTATTCAACTACAATAAATTATGTAAAACCGTGTCTTCATTTAATATTGAATCCTGTCAATGTCATAAAAATATACATTGTGATCCCTACCACAAGCATATAATTACTGGAAACTTAGATTTTATAAAAGATAATAAACTCAAAAACTTATTACAACTTGGTACTAAGTACCGAATACAAGAATATAATGATATTTATAATGAATTTAATTACGATCTGGAAACCTTCATATACAAGATGGCTGTCAAACACAGTATACCTGTACAAACTTTTAACGCATGGAAATATGCCTTTTACAGTGCTTTTTGCCAATTCTACCCGAGAAGAAACAAGGATTCTGGGAGTTCTCAATTTCCGTTTTCAATCAAACATTTTAATGAAGAATTCGTATTGACATACACCGACAAAATCGTATCGAATTTTGCATTCACGTGTAAAAAATTCTATGTCGATACTTTAACACAATGCTATAAGGATTGTGCCATGTATACATTAATTCCTAGCAACGAATCAATCATCACTAATAGAATAAAAGCACTGTATAAAAGAATTGGTATGGATATTAAATCAGTAAAATTTCCATACTTGATCCTCATTCCCAAGTTACACAAAAAGCCAGTCAAGTTCCGTACTGTAACAGTGGGATGCGGATCATACCTAGAACATGCAAATAAAAAACTTCTGAAATTACTCCAATATGTTATGACTGATATTAAGAAGCAAAATTCCATAATGTTAAAAAACGGACAAGAATTGATAGACCGACTGAAATTATGCCATAAAGATTTAAACTTCAGAAGCTACGATTTCAGGGATCTGTTTAATAACATCGATTTAACAAACCTACAAATGATCTTGAAAGAATTACATGAAGAGTATAATTTAAAACCATATATAACTCTCAGAAGATATTTGGATTTGATTGAGTTGGTTTTAAATGAAAACATACTATATGACGGTATGCATTTCTACAAACAGGTCAAAGACATACCCATGGGTGGTGCATGCTCATCAATATTGGCGGATATTTATCTATCCAAATATGAAAGAGGAACCCATCTATTATCGGAAATACCTTATTTCCGTTATGTTGAAGATGTGATATTAGGGGGTTATGCAAACACCCCTGACATAGATTTTGCATTCTACCCAAGGGAATTGGACTTAATTGAAAACCCGATCAATGAGGATGGATCGACAGACTTCCTGGATTTGTCAATAAGAAAGCACCAACAGTATGGAATTTATACAACCATACACGACAAGAGAAATTCATACAATATCAAAATTAATAATATTATTGATTGGAATTCAAACCTCACTAAAAATATATTCAGAAATATTATTATCGGGTACTTCAGAAGAAACAGAAACTACAGTACTTTTAAAAAAGACTGCATTCATGAATGTAATAAAATAATAAATGATGCATTAAAAAGAAATTACCCTAGATATTTTTTACAACATTATTACTATTCCTTTTTCAAAGAAAGAAATTGTACATTGTTTGATTCTAAATGAGAATTCTTAATCATATATATTTTCATATCTGCGATCCCATCATCTTGAAGTCTTTTCGCGCATGTGCGACTTTCCCTTATAAAATGTTGTGTTTTCATGCTGGATAGTAAGGTGTATCTCTTCCATGCTTGGTTCCATCTTTGCTCTTTTGTCCGTTCGGGTGCTTCTGTCTTTGCACATGTGGGAGATTGACCATTGAGTTACATTGGTGCCGTGAGCGTTGCCCGGGTCGTAAAAGCTGCTTTAAGCGGGAAAGGGGTGTCGCAATCCACCCCAGCCATTCTATGCAAATCATATGGTCACTCCTGTTCTCGCTTATTTTTTCTTCTTGTTTATATCCTTATATATATATATATATATATATAGCACTGTATTTTATTAAATTGATACGCTTAAGCTTAACCTTAAGCAATACCTCAATAGTTTCAGACTAAATTGAAATTATTCCATTTTCCATAAGATTAGTAAATTTGTTCATTTCACTTTAACACAGTTTGCAAAATGATTTACGTGAAATTAATGTATTCAAAGTTTATGTAATTTTGAATGACATTCCGCAAAGTATGACTAATTAATAAAATGTATGTTTCCTTTGTTACATACTTCCCACTTAATTAGATTTCAAATTCAAGCTTTGTCAAAATAGGCTACAAGTCTTTTGATATGTGACTTGTAATTCTTGAAATATGTAAAAAGAAAAAACGCATATTCGATTATTATAAGAATAATAAATTTTTGAAGATATATGAAATTTAATGCAAGGTATTCAATTAGTAAAAGGGTATCTTTCCTAATATCTGCAGAGTAAAATGCTAACCCTTCCACAAAATATATGCGAATTATTATTAAAATGCTTTAACACACAGGGAATCTTATAATTTTTAAGTGAATTAAATTGTAATTTTCGATTGGTTTAATTAATATTATATTCTATAATATTAAATGCAATTTATTATTTAGACATATTTACTATACTAATGTTTAAATCATACAATATGTTTCACATTTTTCTAGGTATTTTACTTGTATAACTTGTATGCTATAAATTGCGCAGTTAGAAAAATAATTTTCGGTTTGAATTTAGTATGATATTTTAGATCTTATTTCAATTTTTCCCAAAACATTTGACACCACATTTCAATAAGTAGGAATGATATTTCATTGTAAAGACATAAAACCAAATTAGCATTTCATAGATAAAAGTTGTAGATCAAGAATTCAGCGTGTTTAATATTTTTATTTATACCTACATATTTCCATTTATAATAAACTCCTCATGGAGTTTGCCATGATCTCTGTCCAGGAAAAGAATTACTGGAAAATAGGTCCGATTCGATACTTCATCTTGCCTCTTCGATTTTAACACAGCTGACCCAGTAATATAATAATGCAGGGTTGTGGAGGGCGTAGTATGAAAATGGAAATATAGTATATACTGACACTGTCGCAGTTCGACAGCAAAGCAAAATGAAACAAGAAAGATCAATCATGCTTAAAGCATTGATTACGAAACACTTTCCAACTTCAATGCAACTTTATTTAAACATCTCTAAAATGCAATACATTCCTACGTAATATTTTAAAATTTATCACAATACTACATTAATTTATTATATTTGAAAACTTAAACCTTCATCGAAAAAAATGAACTTCATTCAAATGACGGCATTGAAATATAAATTGCCTGGTTTAAACATATCTAAAATGCGATACATTCCTCGGTAATATTTTTTAAATTATCATAATACTACATTAATTTATTATATTTGAAAACTTCATCGAACACAGCTGAAATTCATTCAATTGATGTCATAGAAAAAATAACACGCCTGGCTCTCTCTATAAAAGCAGTATTTCATTCATAAAATTTTCCCATTCATTTCATTCTTCACAGTACTAAAATAATTTATTTTACTTAAACACTTTAAACCATATAGATACAAGTAATTAAACTCCATGCTTAAAACTTGATAGAAAAAAAGCGTCCTTCTTTCTGTAAAATAAATTAATATTTTATTCATATCAGTTATGTAGACTCCATGAGCTAAATACATTTGCGTTAAAGTAATACAGCAATTCTTATGCAAATCATCCTACATATTTATCTGTTTACATCTTACATAAGTGAAAAATAGGCTTCGTTGTAGAAATAATCAAATGTGGATGATCATATAAACTCAAATATATCGTCATTGCGTTGTTTTAATATGTAGATGCACAGAATTTAAGCAACAATAAAGCGGTTTTAACCCGAATACAACACTCAATATGAATTAAAAAGAACTTTCAAAATCACGATTTTGAGACAAGATGGATGCCATATTTTATTTTGAAGTGGGTCACGTGATCTTTCCATATCATGGCCACGTGATCGCTTTATATAAGAGGTGTAATTATTATTTTTAATTTTATTTAAAAAACTACTAAATACATTTTACTGATTTTTTTTATATATTTTGTGGAATAATTTGAATATTACCTAAAATTTTCGAAGCAATTTGTGAATTTTAAATTCGCTTAAAAAATGTTTGAAAAATTAGGTCCAACAGGGTTCAATGTATTTCAATTTTTCACCCCGGGTTCAATCCAAAACTATTTAAGTGATATAATTCATTTATATTCCCATAGGTCCTACAGACCGTCTGAACAACATACTAAAATTTCATTTTGATTGTCATCTTTACGGCAGCTATCGTGCTAACGAACAGACATACAGACAGACAGACAGACAGACAGACAGAAAGAACAAAGTCATAAACACTTTTCAACTTTGTTGTGAAGTGTTAAAAATGCTAAACAAAGAGAAACGTCAGTAATGCTAAACAAAGAGAAACGGCAGTAATGCGCTCTGCTAGAAAATACCTTAGTAGTTGTGACTGAAATAAATTGTATAATGATATATCTGCTTGAATCATACTGACTCAATTATGTTTTTTATCCTATGGACATACTGACGTGGTTGACTGTCTGTTATAGCCTGTGTCAAAGACCCCCGAACCATATAAGAAAGACTGATGACCTTCAGTACAGAAGAAGAGGTAAGGAGCAACTTTCACATTTTGTTATTGTTCCCTGTACTAGGGCGAATTTGAAATTCTAAAATGATAAATGAGTTTAAAATGTGTCATTTTGTCTGTGAGGAGGAAATGATTGATGTGGTGAAATTATTGCTTAAGTTAACATAAAAATTAATAGTAAAGTGAATTGAATAGTAATGGTTGTCAGAGGTCAGATTGCCAATTAATAAGTACCAGAAATTCCTCAAAGAGCAGTGACACGAAGTGCATATGGATACAAATTTAAATTCAATAATTAAATGATATTAAGTGCTGTACTGATAAGAAATAATATTAAATTCTTGCATGAAATTGGTTTTAAATTTATTAGTAATGAGAAATTTGTAGAAATTTAGATACTTTTATTTGTAGGGTATTTCAATATTAAGAGAAATTTAAGTGACATTATTTCTAAGGTATTGTATATCTAAGGTATTGTATTAATTTCTAAGGTATTGTATTAATGAGAAATATCTCTGTTAAATTTAAAATTGAGGATGAATAATATTGTTAAAGTGAAACGACCTACAGTCCACTGTAAATAAGAAATAATATTAATGAAAAATAAAGTTAAGCCGAGTAATGCTTATGAGCAGAATTTGTAATTAAAAGAAAATACTAGTGTAATATGCTATGATATATGTGATAGATCATTTTTCTTGCTATGAGTATACGTTATGTATTTATTGACGTATTTATTAGAAGCGAGGAAAATTGATCTTTTGAGGCTCCGTTATCAAATACGCGATACTGCGGCTTCTGAGAGTGAAATGGTGGAATTAAAAATTATAATTTGTGGGAGCAATGATTATGAGGAAGAGATGATAAAAAATTTATTTTATTCTATTGGGTAAGGCAGAGTGAAGACTGAGAAATGGAGAAGAGGAAAGAGAGTGTGAGAAAGAGGAAAGTAGTGGGAGAAAGATGTAAGATAGTGGAAGAAAGAGGAAATAGAGTGGAAGAAAGAAGAAAGAGAGTGGAAGAAAAAGAAAATAATGTGAGAGAGGAAAAAGAAAAATTGTGGAAGAAAAGAAAAGAAGGTGAGAAAGAAAAAAGAGTGAAAGAGAGAGAGAGAGAGAGCAAGATAGGAAAAGCGAAATCAAAAGTTTAATGTGGTACCTGGGAGTGAACCAAGATAGAAAAAGTGAAACCCATATTATACAGAATACCACTGCCCAGAACTATAGCGACCAATTTGGCAGAGAGGTGTGGAAAATGCATAATAACAAATTGTTGTGTTTAGCAAGTAGAAAGTTAGGACGTTATAGGTATGAATGCCTAGAGGTATCTAGTGAGCTTAACAGTAAAGGCTTAATTCGGAAAAGTCGTGGAAAAATACAAGACTTGATTCAGAAAGGTGGAGTAAAGCTCAGTTTGGAACATTTGAGGAGACTTGAAAAAACAAGAATTGCCAAGCCAGATTGTTGAGAAAGGCGTTGCTAATGAAATTAAGCTACCTTTTCAGATATCGTATCTCCCGCGTCTCGGAATAGAAAGCGAGAATTCCGTTATTAAAAAGGTGTGTGGGAAGTTTCAGGAAAATAACGAGAGATTACTTTCGGAACCCAAGTTCCGAAGAAAAAAAAAGTATATGCCAAGGAAAAAGGATAGATGGAGTACGTTTTCACTGGTGGATTTCACCCTGACGAAGAAATGTCGGGGGGGGGGGAGGAGTAAAGCGTTTCCTGATCATAGATATGTCTATATCAAAGATGTCGCTGAAGGGAAAGAGGCGATCGAACAAGCGACCTCATATATCGATTCAGATAGTCCGCAATATATTACGGACTGTAAGGAAGGGGAATGGGATGAGAAAGGCCATTCTATGGTCCCAATACTCGTGAGCTCAATTATCACCGAAAAGGAAAATGTTAGGTGCAGTTTGGAGACATTGGGGGTCTCGGAGAATTTTAAAGAATAGGATAAGAGTCGAGTTACGGAATGGCAATAAATATATATTTGGAGTGACGAAGGTAACGGAACGGTGGAAGAAAGAGGCAGTTTTAGACCAATTTGGGACAACAGGAACGGAAAGAAATGGCATGTATTCAGTTGTAGGTGATAAGAAGGCGATGTTAGTTAAAGTAGGAACAATGTTGGAAAGGAAATGGAAGGAACATTTATTATTTAGTTAGTTATAGGCTCGATCAGTAAGAAGAAACAAAGGGCAGATGGGGGTAGAAGCAAGTTTGCTTCCCTGCGAGACAAATGTTATGTAGGAAATGGGTCAAGAGAAAGAAAGTGCAGCTATTTACGAGTGGAAATGAATTTATTAGTGGTGAAATTTGGGAGATTTGGAATGACACCAAATATGAAGATAAAATATGATAGGGATGGAAGTAAGTTTGCTTCCCTGCAAGACCAATGTTATGGAGGGAGTAAACTTTCCAGGTTTTTCTTTAGTGCGTCATTTCTTTTTGGAGCACTAACCTCGCAAACTTTCATTTCATTACACTTGAATAGACGCACTCGACAAAAGGCCAACTGTAATTAAAACATCCGCACTTCACACAAAACACATTTATTTAGACGAAAGCACATAACATAACACACATTTAAACATTTAATTCACTGGTCAACTCTTTAAAATGTTCACGACGCAGGATGCGCCTTGCTTTCCTCCTCCCTATCTATATCTTGCTTTTCTCTCTTCTGTGTTCTCGCTTTGTTGCTCTGGCAATCCTTAAAATGCTTGCCGGCTGAGTCTTCATCACTGATTTGGCGATGTGGAAAAAAATAAATTGTTGGAGTCTTACTACTCCCCCCTTAAAAAAAAGCACATTCGTGTCTTTAAAGACAATGCTGTTGAAAATAGAGTTCTATGGACAAATACGCATCGAAAATACAGTCCTAACAGCTTGAAAAGTGCATACTGATACATAAATATTTACACCTGTGAGCATAAGGATTTAACAACACAATATTACAGTATATTTCAAAACACCTAACATTTTCAAGAAAAATAAATCTAATAGCTTAACAATAATATTTCCTACCTCAATTCAATAAGAAATGTTATACCTTAAGCAATAGTCTCATATACTATATATCAAAGCACAATAACAGTAAAACATTATTTATTTTCACCGCATTTAAATCTTATCCTTTTCCAATTAAAGTTACTGTCTTTGTCGAAAATAAGTGTCATTTGTTCGATACGATTGATGAGAAGGACTAAATTTGTTAACATGTAATTCTCTTCGAGTTCCGTCGTCGCATTCGACAACTGCCAAATTTGGCTTTGTAAACTGGATAACCGTCACTGGACCCATCCAAGTGTTTTGTAACTTATGGCTGGATGTGGCCAATAAAATTAAAACCTTATCCCCGATCTTAAAATGTTTTTCCTATGACCTCAAATTGTATATAGAAGCGTAATTTTCCTGAGTTACATCGAATTTCTCAGTTGCGATCTCATGTCCTTTTTTTAGTTTCTCTATTAGATCATGTAGATATTCCTACACAGTTCGGGATGCCCTGGAGGGACTTTTCCTTTCACCGATCCACACACCTTTTAGTAGAGCAAGTGGTCCTGTAGGCAGCCGTCCATATACTAGCTGAAACGCTGATACACCTGTTGTACTATGGGGGATTTCCCTATATGCAAACAGAAGATAGGTAAGGTTTATATCCCAATTCCGTCCATATTCCTGAATATTTTGTTCATCATATTTTTCAAATTTCTATTCCATCTCTCCACAGCACCCATGCTTTCGGGATATCCAGGTGTAGAAAATCTGGGAGATATCCCTAATATACCTAAAAATGCTTCAGTTAATTTTGCTGTGAAATTTGTTCCTTGGTCAGTGCAGATCATATTTTGGAAACCCGGTTTGAGTAAAAATTTTCATCAAAGCATTGCATGTTGTTTTTGCACTGATTTTTTTAACCGGAATAGCTTCAGCCCATCTTGTACACAGATCTATCGCACATATAATATACTTATGTTCTCGCCCAGAAGGAGGTTCTAACGGGTCAATGCAATCTAAACTCCAAACTTCGAAAGGCGTTACGGGTTTTGCTATCTGTTGTATGGGAATTCTGTTCCTGTATGTAACAACCCGTCTCATCTGACAAGTCTTGTAGATTTCACAAATTTGGCCAAATCTTGTTTTAGGGTAGGCCAAAAGAATGAAAATTTAATTCTCTGTCTAGTCTTTGTTCTCTCAAATGGCCAGCTAATGGAATCTCCTGAGCCATTCCAAGAACATCTTGGCGTTTGCAAATTGGTAAAACTACTTGTTTGAGTGTCTCACCCGTAATCCATTCAGAATAGACCAACACTTCGTCAATTATCTCGTATTCATTTTGTCCCTTCCCTGCATAGTCCCAGACTTTTCTCAACGTCTCATCTTCATGTTGTAATTGAATAAAAGAGCTCTTTACTTCGCCATCCTTACTCGACTTCTGCTCTTGTTTCCCATCACTCTCGACCTGAGTAGCATTCACAGTACCATGGTCACTGCACGTATTTCCTTCTTGACCATTTTCATTCATTACTTCCTGGTCAGACCCTACTTCCTCCGCCTTTTCGCCAAGATAGGTAGCGTCATCGATCATGATATTATGATCCAATTCATGCAATTGTGTATTCTCCCGCGACGACTCATAAGCTGTAGAGCACACTAACATATCACTTGTTAGTTTTTTAGAAACTGCACATATTATGGGGACCATTCCATGTAATTTGTCATCAATTTTCATAGAAATCATCTTCAAAGGAGCGATCTCACTTTCTCCAAAAGCTGAGACAATTTTGATTCTCCCCTCTCCTTCACTATGA
The DNA here is from genome assembly GCA_951213105.1 of Amaurobius ferox. Classification (NCBI taxonomy): domain Eukaryota; kingdom Metazoa; phylum Arthropoda; class Arachnida; order Araneae; family Amaurobiidae; genus Amaurobius; species Amaurobius ferox. The sequence goes on from OX578147.1 coordinate 54,920,221, forward strand.
ACGTCCATAACTAAATCATCACGTATCACTGAGATTTGTGCCCCGAATCTACTATGCCTACAATTGAAGTTTCTCTGCATTTTATATGTATGGTATGGAGGGTATTCTCATGATTCTTGTTATTATCCTGCACTGACACCAGTACGGTAATTCGTGGAGTCAGAATTTGGGAGTTATTTTCATGATTAGACTCTATAGTTCGAATATGATTGCTTTGAACATTAGTGTTGGGTGATTTTCTCTGATTATTCCTTATTGTGCAAAATATTCCAATATGACCCTCAGCTCCACATGGAAAACAAGTAGGTTTATAGCTGATTTTAGAAGTGTCATTTCTCCAATTGTAACCTGGCTGATTCTTGAAACTTTGATGTCCCCTTCCTGGAACACTTCCATTTTTCCAAATTTTTTCGCTAAACACTCTGATGTTTGGTGGTGCACCAAATTCTTCCTTTTCCCTAAATTCACTTTGGTGATACTCAATCTTCTCTTTCCGGACTATACCTGTTGATTCCGTATAGTTTACACGTATACTTTCATACTCATCTAACTTGTCTGCCAACATATTGGGTTCTTCAATTTTCAACCATTCATCTAAGAAATGTTCTCATACCTCCCCAGGTACCCTCTTCTGTAGTTGATCAGTAATCATCAATTTCTTTAGGCTATCAAAATCTATAATTTCAAATCCATCAATCCACTCTTCAAAGTATTTGGTTAATTCAAATACGAAATCACGCCACGATTTCTCGGGAACTTTCTGTAGCTGCACGAACTTTTTCCGGAAACTTTCTGGATTCATCTTGAATCACTTCAATAGAATACCCTTAACGTATTCATAATCTTCAAACTTTTCCTCTGACTCCCGTGTGATGAGTTGCATGATCTCAGAAGGCAAAAGTGGCAACAGGCTTGACACCCAATACGTCATGTCTACGTGGGCTCTTTTAGCTTGTCTCTCAAAAAGTGCGAGATATAACATAATATCATTATTCTTCAAGTCAAATTTTGTCATCAATTTTATCAATTCGAAACTGCTTTTTGATCTTTTATTACTCCCTAAATTCAAGGACGTAGAATCCTGGGTAATACCCCTTTCGATTCTGAGTTTTTCTAACTCAAATTCCATTTTATCGCTTATTTCTTTTTCATCCTTTTCTATTTGAGCTTTTCTTTCTTTTTTATCCTTTTCTATCTGAGCGTTTCTTTCTTATTTTATCCTTTTCTATTTGATCTTTTCTTTCTTTAATAATAGTAAAGAGGAGTTCTTTCGTAAATTCTTCGTCGTAGTCCTCACTTCCAAGAATTTCTCTAAGCAAATCCAAAATTATTAATTCAAGTTTAGTAATTATCCCCAATTCTTCCGCCAAACACATCAAATCCTCTTTTCTACCTTTCGCAAGAAATGCCATACCTGATCACGAGGGAAGTTAACTGATTATCTCTAAATTGTTTAAAGTTACAAAAAGAAACATTATTACCGGAAAACTACTTTATGATGAACACTGGCGTATTCAAATATCAAATAACAGCATTAGCAGAAAACCACTTTATGATGAACACTGGCGTATTCGTTTATCAAATAACAGTATTGACAGAAAACCACTTTATCATGAACACTGGCGTATTCAATTATCAAATAACAGTATTAACAGAAAACCACTTTATCATGAACACTGGCGTATTCAATAGCACTGACGCACTAATTTTCTGTAACAAATACACTCAAAATTGACATATCATATCCACTCGTACTATAATACTGGTGCATTAATTAATTGATACCGGACGTATCTTCATCGTACAATAGAAATGAACATTGTAATCATCATATTTCATGATATTACAGCAACATAATTTTTCAGAAATCAATATCGTATCCTCTCGTATTATATTGCTGGTGCATTCGTATTATAATGCTGGTGCATTAATTACTTGATACCGGACGTATCTTCATCTATTCACCAAAAACATACAAATTGTTTTTCATTCCAGGCACGATTATTATTTCCGTAATAAACTAATCCTGCTACGACTATGCCAGTAAACTTTCGAGGTTCTTCTTTAGTGCGCCATTTCTTTTTGGAACACTAACCTCGCAAACTTTCATTTCATTACACTTGAATAGAAGCACTCGACAAAAGGTCAACTGTAATTAAAACACCCGCACTTCACACAAAACACATTTATTTAGACGAAAGCACATAACATAACAAACATTTAAACATTTAATTCACTGGTCAACTCCTTAAAATTTTCACGACGCAGGATGCGCCTTGCTTTCCACCTCCCAATCCAGGGGGGACCGTAAAAGCGATGCGCAACGCGACACTTGTTTTCGGAATCTGCGCATGACGTCATCATCGAGTCAAAATTTCTCGATTGCTTGCTGCTCTTCCCGCCGTTTCGTTATTTATATTGACCTTGGATTTACATATTGTTTTGTATCGTTTGATTTCTTTTACACATTCAAGTGTAGCTATTTTACTTTTATTTAGTACTTAATAATTTCATCAACATCATGCCGAATTGTGCAGTTACTACATGTAAGAACACAAAAGGCATGGGAATTATTTTTCATATTTTCCCTAAAGATGAATGAATCTATGCGAAAAAAATGCCGAAGATTGGATAAAGTGAATTTTTCAAATGCATGTTTATGTTCCGAGCATTTTGTGGAGGAGGACTATGCTAGAGATTTAAAAGCTGAACTTTTACAATTAGCCCCGTCAAGAAGATTGAACTTCACTGCTGCTCCATCTCAGAAATTGAATATTTCTAGTCCAAGGCCAAGCACTCCAGCAAATAATAGCTGTGATTTTTTTAAGTAAAAATTTCGAAGAAAATTGTATTGTAAACACGAAATCGGAAAGAAGAACGAGATGTGTATCCAGAGAAGTGAGGAAACGAGCTCTTTCTACAATTACTAGCATATCACAAAAAAAAAAAAATACAATAATGTATAAGGAAAGTATTGTGACGGAGTCGAAAATTCGAATTCGAGTTTTCGACGGGAAAGCATGTTTTAAGCATCCCTGATCACGAATCAAACATTTTTGAAGTGATGTCTGTGTGTGTGTGTGTGTGTGAAAGTATGTGTGTGTGTCAGTGAGTCTGTGGAGACGATAACTGACGAACGAATGGACCGATTCGAACGAAATGTGGTACAAAAATCACAATCCGTAAACACCGTTGGAAGTCTATTGCTTTTATACGCAATCGAATGTTCAGAACCCTCCCCCTAAATTTTCGAGTGAAATTTTGAAAAAGTCGCCAAAAAATCAAAACCTCTATTAAAGTTACTCAAATAGACATTTCTTATGTAATTTTTCATT